>CAJQUN010000356.1:0-598715 GCA_907163345.1 Haberlea rhodopensis | reverse complement strand
AATTGATGTACTCAAGACTTGATGTTAGATTCCACAAACTGAAGTGTGTTTACAAAATATATACTCAAAGTTTTCAATCATAATATAAAAAATACCATGCTTTCCATTGGTCAACAAATACTCACGGAAGTGCCAGACATCTCCATATAAGACTGTCATCCATGGACTTTCGTTGTTCGCACATCGATATCCATTGCAACTGCTACATATGGACTTTTAGCATAACTTTACCACTTTTCATATCATAAAGCATAACATTAAAACAATTGTGTTATGTCATACATACATTACCATGCACATCAGTGACATAAACATATGTTGATTCCTAACAATAATTCATATGCCGTGTTAACATGCCACAATGAGAACACCATGAGCACTCTGTACCACTAATGTAAGGACCCCAAGCCCTTAAACCTTGATTAGTGTATTAACCACTATGTGTGGTACATGCTTTCTATAAAATGTCAATCGGGAAGCTCTGATGATACTTATCATTGCCTGTCAATGAAAGACTCATATGTTTGCCCTTTACCAACCCCTTGGTGCCATATTTTCACATTGTAACTTTTATACAAATTTGGGCAGAGTCTCCCCATAAATCGAGCGCATCCCAAAAAAAAAGAGTACAACACATAACAAAATTCCCGGCCAGGGAACACATAATACTCAACAGAAGCAGTAATAACAGTAGATTCCCAGCCAGGGAAGACACCACACATATGTCAACAAAAGTGGGTTCCAACACCCACATAATACACCAATGACTCTCATATCATTCTAGCAATTCAACCTAATTGCATGCAACCTTAAATGAAAGAGAGAAAGGCTCATGCCTTTATATACAATCCATATACAAGTATAATCGTGCTCACATGCGAGCATCATGAATATGTATAAATCCTCAGGTGTATATATAGGTACTCTATACGATACCGTGCTCCAACAAGCCCTGGTACCACGATCCTGGGAGTACCTCAAATCAACAGCTCGAGCTCAGCTCCATAGCCATCGATGTACCTGTCCACCTGTCCCAACAGAGACAGCCCCCAACGGGGTGAGCATACCAATACACAAAATCCCATAATCATAATAATGAAATTCATAATTTACAACACAAGTAAATACTAATGAATTTAAATGATACTCCCTGGATGGCAACATCCTCATCCGGGATTCCGTGTACTGTCCCTGTTCTCACAACATCAAACTCATCAAATCTCATAAATCAGTAAATCAACACATTGATTTACACATCGCATGCCTGATTTACAATATCAATAATGAATGATTCCAAGTTCATATACATGCAAAAATAGATATATCAATATCTAATATTGATTTCATAACCTTGCTTTCCATTATACTTAGACATCTCATATGTCTTATATGAAAACATGAGTCTATGAACCTAGACATCTCAAATGTCTCACGAAGAATGCATGATTCTACAAACCTAGACATCTCAAATGTCTCATAATATAGTCATATAAACCCAGTACCCCTTATATCATTAAGAGTCATCCTACTCTAATGTCACGCACGCTACAAGCGGCGATATCAAGATTTGGGTCATTCCTTGGCTATATCAACATATATGTATAACCATACGCAAAACATTCAATGCAATCAAATACCTTATGCATTTCACATATATATAGTAATGCTCGTACGTCGCACGTACCTTAAATCTCCGAAGTCCGAGCCAAGCCTTGCTCGAGTTCCATGCCCCGAGGAATGATGTGCTAACACGATAAACAATTCACCATTATTTACGAACATGCAACCTATGCTCAAGCACACCCATATCCCTCACAACATTGTCAATACACGACAATTATCCTCTTAAAAGACCCGGGGCAGGGTACATGCAGGGAAGGAAATAAATGAGACAATCGAAATTTGTTCAAGAATGCCCTACAAAATCCGAACCTTAATCTCACAATTTCGAACCCAATAAAATACCATAATTCATCTAAAATGTCAATTAAGCTATCCAAGCAAGAATCAACATCCCTTGACAAAAACTCCCCATTTTTCGAATTCAACCCCCTTAAAATCGAACCCAAACAAGCCTTTAAATCCCAACTCTTAAAATCCTTCAAATTCGAACCAAAGCTTCTCAATTCGATCTCAATCAAGCATCATAATACTCTTAAAACATGCAATAATCGATCCATTGCACGAATTAACACCCCTGCCAAAAACCCCCAAATTTTCGAAATCAAACCCTACAATTTTCGAAAATTATTTCGAACCAAAATCACCAAAATAAGCGAAAAAGAAGAACAAGGGTAAGGGAGATTACCCAACGAAAATCGGAAGCAAAAACGTTCAAATCGATGAACCCTAACTTTTGGGGATCGACGCCTTTCTGCCAAATTCGACTCCAGGACGCGACGAAACCTTCAATTGATAGAGGGGAAAGGAGCGCCTCGCCGAGACGAAGCCGTGGGTAGGTCGCACGCGCCGATCGGCGGCCGGACGGCGGCTGGCGGAGCGCCTGAAACGGCGGGGGTGCAGGGGGCGACGGGAATCGCATCGCGGGAGAGAGGGGGAGGAATTGGGGGCTGAAATGATATTTTCTTAAAATTCTCGGGTTCAACTTGTATTTATAGCAAAATACCCCGAAAAACTAATAGCCCCACAAATACATCGTGATTCCTTAAAAATCATCTGTTTTCAAAAACTCTCTCTCTAACTCCAAAACCCTCTACCGGTGCTCACATAGCACCCGAGATTCCGAGACACATCAAAAACCCAACTCTTAGGTTTTACACCGTAATGTGAATACAATCTCAACCTCTGGGTCCAACGATCCCAACTGCCCAAATAAACGAGTCCAACTCCTCGATTAAATTCCAAATCGCCACGTAAAACCACTTTAGGGATTATTAATACTCCGGGATTAACACCTATAATCCCTGGTCATCACAATATCCCCCACTAAAAGAATTTCGTCCTCGAAATTAGCACTGGTGTATCACGTAACACCCAGGCTACACAACAACATGAAGCCATAACCTCGATTCCTGACCATATCAGAATCGTATTAATAAACGCGAGGATACTTACCTCTCATCTAACTCTGAAACAGAGCGACATACCAAAACCAACATATCACCCAAGAGGTAAAACGTACCTCGATGCGGGTCATCCCAAAAGTCAGTCCCTCATGACTGCGAAACAACTGATACTTACGACTGTAGATCAGACAGTCATCCTTCGTTCTAATACAACAGTACGAACACATCCTGAATGATACCTCAACCGTAAGAACGTTGACCTCGTGTCAAACTCTGGAGTGGAATAGACTTCCAAATCCATCATAACGTCAAAGAGCGTCAGCACAACTCAACGCTAACAGTCCAAAAGCAGTTAGTCAACTGAAACTGCAAGGATTCGAATCGCTCTTGATTCTATCGTAGATATCATCCAATGACATCTTTACCAAGACTCACGATGTCTAACATACATCGTTACGAGGGAAACACTAGTACAACCACGGTGTACACATACCAAACCTGGTTTCCACTTTCAAACTTCCTTCATCGAAGGAGTAGTCGCCTCATTGCAACTTAATTTGGGCAACTCACGGCCACAAATTCAACAAAAGACATCTCACAAGATGTCCACCTCCGGATGTTCCAAGAATCACGTTCTGATCATAAATAACAACCGAGACTCCGCAGAGTTTAAAATTCTTAAGGGGCATGCAATAAACCCATTGCATCCTCAACGCTTGTGTCGTCAGCGACACTCAACCAATCCGAAATCCTGCCATCCCTTGAAAATCCTCGGATTTAACAATCCAAACTTGGGAAGGCTGTCGCATAACTCGAAGGAAAACACCAACAAGGGAAGTACCTTAACCCTCGCAAGAAAATCCCTCTTCAAGGGAGTCAACTAACTTTACGATTGTTCCTCATAAACATCGTGCCATGGAGATTCCCAATCTCAAGGTGTTCCATATCTCTCATCAGAGATTTAACCATCCAAAAATAGCATAACTCTATGCTTAACAGAGAGGAAATCAATAACTGGCATCGGTATACTCACCGGTATACCTGCCTAAGCACTGATATCGGATGCATACTCAATGCACTCGGCTCGGGTATCTACCACATATCCCTAAGCCCCAAACACAACCGTCAATTCTGAGTCATTCCTTACTCAGTGGAGGATGAAAATCGACGATTAACAATACACGGTGTGATTCCCAAAATCAACACCACTTGCACCAACTCACCGAATCTTTCAAGATTCCCAAATAGGTATAATACTACCTCCTTCCTCGCAAGGGAAATGCCATCGAACTCGAGATCCACAAGTCTCGAACCATCGTTCGGAAAAACTGGATACAATAACACCCATTGTATCCCAATACACGGGTTCCTTTAGATTGAGTCAATAACAACCTGATGACTCTCTTGTTGGTACTCCAACATCCTGAGCTGTCCCAGACAAGTCTCCAAGATTAAACATAAACGTATACACGTTTCAGTGAGGCACGCACAACCTCAAATGATGTGGTGACTACTAGAGTCCACCACGATCCACATCGCATCACCTTACGATTGCCAAACTTGGTTCCAACGAGCAGTGTAACGGCTCTAGCAAGCCCATCATGGTGCTACACACGCGCGGCAGACAACCTAGTCTCTGCCTCTTTAGGTTTACCTCAAACCTACCAATAAGACGGACGTTTCCACATGGTATAACATACTATGGGAAGAAAACTCAATAGAGTAGTGGGTCTTTATCCAACACTCCTCAATGCCGATACACCCTGGACACTCCAATGTCCCTATGTACTTAACATAACCTGATCCTACTCCCTTAGGACACATCCTACACCCTCAAGGGTGGTGTGACCATGTCCACCACATGTCACATCGACAGAAAGCGAGTACCTTCCTCCATGATTACTCCTGTCGTCAAATCACATGGCCAAAGGCCATTCCAACGAGCATACCTCAAGGGTATCACCACTCGTAAAATGATCCCCCAATCGTAAGTTGCGGTACAATCACATGTACAGCGCATCCAACCATTCCTCGAGCAATCCGCTCGGTATAAGGGTCACGTCCATCGGTGTCGCACACACCACCTTGTGCCCGGTACTGGCACCCAAGGCATACCACAGAATACGTATACTCAACGCATCGATCATCGTAACGATGATGCATGTCTAATAAGACATCTCCTACACCATCTTCATCGTCATCCCGTGACGACACATGCCAACTCATGGCATCTAAAACATTGCCCACTAGTGACGATACATGTACATCAGCGTATGTCATCCACTATCATGCTAGTAAAATAGGCATAATAAAACATGTATATCAATGTATGCCAGCTACAATAAAGCTAATAAAATAGCAATATCTCATACCTCATCGCTAGTGATATAGCGTCATACCTGTCTCCGTCGCTCAATAATAGTGCGTAATCAGCACCCATCGCTCGAAGGCGGCAAAAATCCTGTGCTGAGTACATAGCGGCAAGATCCCTCGCTATAGAATCGACGGTATGACACCTCGTCAGATAATAAGTGGCATGAAACCTCGCTATACCCTGAGCATGAATCATCGTCCACATAGTAGCGGAAAGAGGCATCGCTATCAATACACCTGGCGGAATGAACCATCGCCAATAGATATAGCGGAATGAACCATCGCTATAAATACACCTGGCGGAATGAACCATCGCCAATAGATATAGCGGAATGAACCATCGCTATAAATAAACCTTGAATCGAGTCACTTATCAGTAGTGTATTTCAATGCTTCTCACTACTCCATATAAGCGGAATCCTTCCTCGCTTCATATGGACCTTAGCGCAAGCATTGAAATCCTCACTAGGATAACCTGGACTCGTGAAATATCAATAGTGCATTTCAATGCTTCTCACCACTCCATATAAGCGGAATCCTTCCTCGCTTCATATGGACTTTAGTGTAAGCATTGAAATCCTCACTTTATATTTCACAATATACATATGCAAAACAATGCGTATCAACATGTATCATATCATAATGCACTATCTTATGCATACCTTGATTTACCTTGTGTTAAATGACTAACCACATAATACATGTTGCCCTTGGGATGCCCGTACATATGTATAATCATCATTCCTTTTCGTATTCCTTATTTCCTGTAACCTGCAACCATCAGGGTTAACAACAATAGCCATATACGCTATGCATCAACATTCAATACATAATAAAAACGCATTATATGAATGTATGGATATGCAATGTCATGACATTCTTTTTCCTTAAATCCTTATTTCATCCTGAGCCCTTATCATTAGTACATTTTAATGCTTCTTGCTACTCCAGGAAAGCGGAATTCTTCCTCGCTTCCACTGGACTTTAGCGTTGCTACTCCATGTAAGCGGAACTCTTCATCGCTTCCAATGGACTTTAGCGTTGCTACTCCATATAAGCGGGACTCTTCATCGCTTCATATGGACTTTAGCATTGCTACTCCATATAAGCGGGACTCTTCATAGCTTCATATGGACTTTAGCATAAGCCATTAAAATCCTTACTAAGATAACTTTGACTCAAGAAATACACCTCTTATATTTCATAACATGCATATGCAAAAACAATGCACAATAACATATACTATAACCTTAATGCACCACTTTGCATTCATCATGTGTCAACAAGACAATATAAAGTACATGTTACCTCGGAAATATCCCTTTACCGGATTTTCTTAAAAAAACCAGCTTCCTTGGCACATAATACACGGAGTGCCAGACATCCCTATAAATGTCATCCTATCGTGTTCCACACGATTCCTGCAACCACAATGGTTAGCAATACCACTTTTCATATCATAAGAGCACATAAACAATTTGTTATGTCATACAACATTAATGCCATCATGCATAAATATGTGCTATCAATAACTTCCTAGGCCCTTAACAGCCCCAATGAGCAACCACTGCTCTGATACCACTAATGTAAGGACCCCAAGCCCTTAAACCTTGATTAGTGTATTAACCACTATGTGTGGTACATGCTTTCTATAGAATGTCAATCGGGAAGCTCTGATGATACTTAATCATTGCCTGTCAATGAAAGACTCATATGTTTGCCCTTTACCAACCCCTTGGTGCCACTTTTCACATTGTAAACTTTTATAAAAATTTGGGCAGAGTCTCCCCATAAATCGAGCTATCCCAAAAAAAAAGAGTACAACACATAACAAAATTCCCGGCCAGGGAACACATAATACTCAACAGAAAGCAGTAATACAAGTAGATTCCCAGCCAGGGAAGACACCACACATATGTCAACAAAAGTGGGTTCCAACACCCACATAATACACCAATGACTCTCATATCATTCTAGCAATTCAACCTAATTGCATGCAACCTTAAATGAAAGAGAGAAAGGCTCATGCCTTTATATACAATCCATATACAAGTATAATCGTGCTCACATGCGAGCATCATGAATATGTATAAATCCTCAGGTGTATATATAGGTACTCTATACGATACCGTGCTCCAACAAGCCCTGGTACCACGATCCTGGGAGTACCTCAAATCAACAGCTCGAGCTCAGCTCCATAGCCATCGATGTACCTGTCCACCTGTCCCAACAGAGACAGCCCCCAACGGGGTGAGCATACCAATACACAAAATCCCATAATCATAATAATGAAATTCATAATTTACAACACAAGTAAATACTAATGAATTTAAATGATACTCCCTGGATGGCAACATCCTCATCCGGGATTCCGTGTACTGTCCCTGTTCTCACAACATCAAACTCATCAAATCTCATAAATCAGTAAATCAACACATTGATTTACACATCGCATGCCTGATTTACAATATCAATAATGAATGATTCCAAGTTCATATACATGCAAAAATAGATATATCAATATCTAATATTGATTTCATAACCTTGCTTTCCATTATACTTAGACATCTCATATGTCTTATAATGAAAACATGAGTCTATGAACCTAGACATCTCAAATGTCTCACGAAGAATGCATGATTCTACAAACCTAGACATCTCAAATGTCTCATAATATAGTCATATAAACCCAGTACCCCTTATATCATGTAAGAGTCATCCTACTCTAATGTCACGCACGCTACAAGCGGCGATATCAAGATTTGGGTCATTCCTTGGCTATATCAACATATATGTATAACCATACGCAAAACATTCAATGCAATCAAAATACCTTATGCATTTCACATATATATAGTAATGCTCGTACGTCGCACGTACCTTAAATCTCCGAAGTCCGAGCCAAGCCTTGCTCGAGTTCCATGCCCCGAGGAATGATGTGCTAACACGATAAACAATTCACCATTATTTACGAACATGCAACCTATGCTCAAGCACACCCATATCCCTCACAACATTGTCAATACACGACAATTATCCTCTTAAAAGACCCGGGGCAGGGTACATGCAGGGAAGGAAATAAATGAGACAATCGAAATTTGTTCAAGAATGCCCTACAAAATCCGAACCTTAATCTCACAATTTCGAACCCAATAAAATACCATAATTCATCTAAAATGTCAATTAAGCTATCCAAGCAAGAATCAACATCCCTTGACAAAAACTCCCCATTTTTCGAATTCAACCCCCTTAAAATCGAACCCAAACAAGCCTTTAAATCCCAACTTAAAATCCTTCAAATTCGAACCAAAGCTTCTCAATTCGATCTCAATCAAGCATCATAATACTCTTAAAACATGCAATAATCGATCCATTGCACGAATTAACACCCCTGCCAAAAACCCCCAAATTTTCGAAATCAAACCCTACAATTTTCGAAAATTATTTCGAACCAAAATCACCAAAATAAGCAGGGAAATGCACGAAAAAGAAGAACAAGGGTAAGGGAGATTACCCAACGAAAATCGGAAGCAAAAACGTTCAAAATCGATGAACCCTAACTTTTGGGGATCGACGCCTTTCTGCCAAATTCGACTCCAGGACGCGACGAAACCTTCAATTGATAGAGGGGAAAGGAGCGCCTCGCCGAGACGAAGCTGTGGGTAGGTCGCACGCGCCGATCGGCGGCCGGACGGCGGCTGGCGGAGCGCCTGAAACGGCGGGGGTGCAGGGGGCGACGGGAATCGCATCGCGGGAGAGAGGGGGAGGAATTGGGGGCTGAAATGATATTTTCTTAAAATTCTCGGGTTCAACTTGTATTTATAGCAAAATACCCCGAAAAACTAATAGCCCCACAAATACATCGTGATTCCTTAAAAATCATCTGTTTTCAAAAACTCTCTCTCTAACTCCAAAACCCTCTACCGGTGCTCACATAGCACCCGAGATTCCGAGACACATCAAAAACCCAACTCTTAGGTTTTACACCGTAATGTGAATACAATCTCAACCTCTGGGTCCAACGATCCCAACTGCCCAAATAAACGAGTCCAACTCCTCGATTAAATTCCAAAACGCCACGTAAAACCACTTTAGGGATTATTAATACTCCGGGATTAACACCTATAATCCCTGGTCATCACACGCACGAAATAGAAATTTATCAAAAAATCAAAAAACTTCCGTAAATTGTGAAAATTACTCAAAAACTTCTTCCAACCAAGAAAATTATGTACTCAAGACTTGATGTTAGATTCCACAATTTGAATTTGTTTACGAAAACATATACTCGATATTCGCACAAAATCAAAATTTATCAAAAAAATAAAAAAACGTTCTTACTTGTGAAAATTGTTCAAAAACTTGTTCAAACCAAGAAACTGATGTACTCGAGACATATACTTGAATACTCGCACGAAATAGAAATTTATCAAAAAATCAAAAAAACTTAGGTAAATTGTGAAAGATTTTCAAAAACTTATTTCAACCAAAAAAATTATGTAATCAAGACTTGATGTTAGATTCCACAAATTGAATTTGTTTACGAAAACATATTCTCGAATATTCGCACAAAATCGAAAATTTATCAAAAAAAAAAAACACCATTTCCTCTGAAAATTGCTCAAAAACTTTTTACAACCAAGAACAGATGTACTCAAGACAGATACTCGAATACTCGCACGAAATGGAAATTTATCAAAAAATTAAAAAACTTACGTAAATTGTGAAAATTTCTCAAAAACTTCTTCCAACCAAGAAAATTATGAACTCAAGACTTGATGTTAGATTCCACAATTTGAATTTGTTTACGAAAACATATACTCGATATTCGCACAAAATCGAATTTATCAAAAAAATAAAAAAAAACGTTCTTACCTGTGGAAATAGTTCAAAAACTTGTTCAAACCAAGAAACTGATGTACTCGAGACATATACTTGAATACTCGCACGAAATAGAAATTTATCAGCAAATCAAAAAACTTGCGTAAATTGAGGAAATTTCTCAAAAACTTCTTTAAACCAAGAGAATGATGTACTCAAGGCTTGATGTTAGATTCCACAAACTGAAGTTGTTTACGAAAACATATACTCAAATTTTTGAACAAAATCGAAATTTATTAAAAAAAAACACCTTTACCTGTGAAAATTGCTCAAAAACTTGTTACCAACCAAGAAAATTATGTACTCGAGACATATACTTGAATATTCGCACGAAATATAAATTTATCAAAAAATCAAAAAACTTACGTAAATTGTGAAAATTTCTCAAAACTTCTTCCAACCAAAAAAATGAAGTACTCAAGACTTGATGTTAGATTCTACAAATTGAATTTGTTTAGGAAAACGTATACTCGATATTCGCACAAAATCGAAATTAATCAAAAAAATAAAAAAACATCCTAACCTGTGAAAATTGTTCAAAAATTGTTCAAACCAAGAAAATGATGTACTCGAGACATATACTTGAATACTCGCACGAAATAGAAATTTATCAAATAATCAAAAAACTTACGTAAATTGTGAAAATTACTCAAAAAAACTTCTTCCAACCAAGAAAATTATGTACTCAAGACTTGATTTTAGATTCCACAATTTGAATTTGTTTGCGAAAACATTTACTCGATATTCGCACAAAATCGAAAATAATCAAAATAATAAAAAAACATTCTTAACTATGAAAATTGTTCAAAAACTTGTTCAAACCAAGAAACTGATGTACTCGAGACATATACTTGAATACTCGCACGAAATAGAAATTTATCAAAAAATCCAAAAACTTACGTAAATTGTGAAATTTCTCAAAAACTTCTTTCAACCAAGAAATTGATGTACTCAAGACTTGATGTTAGATTCCACAAACTGAAGTTGTTTACAAAAATATATACTCAAATTTTTGCACAAAATCGAAATTTATAAAAAAAAAACACCTTTACCTGTGAAAATTGCTCAAAAACTTGTTACAACCAAGAAAATAATGTATTCAAGACAGATACTCGAATACTCGCAAGAAATAGAAATTTATCAAAAAATTAAAAAACTTACGTAAATTGTGAAAATTACTCAAAAACATCTTTAAACCAAGAAAATTATGTACTCAAGACTTGATGTTAGATTCCACAATTTGAATTTGTTTACGAAAACGTATACTCGATATTCGCACAAAATCGAAATTAATCAAAAATATAAAAAAAAACATCTTTACGTGTGAAAATTGTTCAAAAACTTGTTCAAAACAAGAAAATGATGTACTCGAGACATATACTTGAATACTCGCACGAAATAGAAATTTATCAAAACATCAAAAAACTTACGTAAATTGTGAAAATTTCTCAAAACTTCTTCCAACCAAGAAATTGAAGTACTCAGGACTTGATGTTAGATTCCACAAATTGAATTTGTTTACGAAAACGTATACTCGATATTCGCACAAAATCAAAAATTAATCAAAAAAATAAAAAAACATCCTTACCTGTGAAAATTGTTCAAAAACTTGTTCAAACCAAGAAAATTATGTACTCGAGACATATACTTGAATACTCGCACGAAATAGAAATTTATCAAAAAACCAAAAAACTTACGTAAATTGTGAAAATTTCTCAAAACTTCTTCCAACCAAGAAATTGAAGTACTCAGGACTTGATGTTAGATTCCACAAATTGAATTTGTTTACGAAAACGTATACTCGATATTCGCACAAAATCGAAATTAATCAAAAAAATAAAAAAAACATTCTTACCTCTGAAAATTGTTCTAAAACTTGTTCAAACCAAGAAAATTATGTACTCGAGACATATACTTGAATACTCGCACGAAATAGAAATTTATCAAAAAATCAAAAAACTTCCGTAAATTGTGAAAATTACTCAAAAACTTCTTCCAACCAAGAAAATTATGTACTCAAGACTTGATGTTAGATTCCACAATTTGAATTTGTTTATGAAAACATATACTCGATATTCGCACAAAATCAAAATTTATCAAAAAAATAAAAAAACGTTCTTACTTGTGAAAATTGTTCAAAAACTTGTTCAAACCAAGAAACTGATGTACTCGAGACATATACTTGAATACTCGCACGAAATAGAAATTTATCAAAAAATCAAAAAAACTTAGGTAAATTGTGAAAGATTTTCAAAAACTTATTTCAACCAAAAAAATTATGTAATCAAGACTTGATGTTAGATTCCACAAATTGAATTTGTTTACGAAAACATATTCTCGAATATTCGCACAAAATCGAAAATTTATCAAAAAAAAAAACACCATTTCCTCTGAAAATTGCTCAAAAACTTTTTAAACCAAGAACAGATGTACTCAAGACAGATACTCGAATACTCGCACGAAATGGAAATTTATCAAAAAATTAAAAAACTTACGTAAATTGTGAAAATTTCTCAAAAACTTCTTCCAACCAAGAAAATTATGAACTCAAGACTTGATGTTAGATTCCACAATTTGAATTTGTTTACGAAAACATATACTCGATATTCGCACAAAATCGAATTTATCAAAAAAATAAAAAAAAACGTTCTTACCTGTGGAAATAGTTCAAAAACTTGTTCAAACCAAGAAACTGATGTACTCGAGACATATACTTGAATACTCGCACGAAATAGAAATTTATCAGCAAATCAAAAAACTTGCGTAAATTGAGGAAATTTCTCAAAAACTTCTTTAAACCAAGAGAATGATGTACTCAAGGCTTGATGTTAGATTCCACAAACTGAAGTTGTTTACGAAAACATATACTCAAATTTTTGAACAAAATCGAAATTTATTAAAAAAAACACCTTTACCTGTGAAAATTGCTCAAAAACTTGTTACCAACCAAGAAAATTATGTACTCGAGACATATACTTGAATATTCGCACGAAATATAAATTTATCAAAAAATCAAAAAACTTACGTAAATTGTGAAAATTTCTCAAAACTTCTTCCAACCAAAAAAATGAAGTACTCAAGACTTGATGTTAGATTCTACAAATTGAATTTGTTTAGGAAAACGTACACTCGATATTCGCACAAAATCGAAATTAATCAAAAAAATAAAAAAACATCCTTACCTGTGAAAATTGTTCAAAAATTGTTCAAACCAAGAAAATGATGTACTCGAGACATATACTTGAATACTCGCACGAAATAGAAATTTATCAAATAATCAAAAATGCTTACGTAAATTGTGAAAATTACTCAAAAAAACTTCTTCCAACCAAGAAAATTATGTACTCAAGACTTGATGTTAGATTCCACAATTTGAATTTGTTTGCGAAAACATATACTCGATATTCGCACAAAATCGAAAATAATCAAAATAATAAAAAAACATTCTTAACTATGAAAATTGTTCAAAAACTTGTTCAAACCAAGAAACTGATGTACTCGAGACATATACTTGAATACTCGCACGAAATAGAAATTTATCAAAAAATCCAAAAACTTACGTAAATTGTGAAATTTCTCAAAAACTTCTTTCAACCAAGAAATTGATGTACTCAAGACTTGATGTTAGATTCCACAAACTGAAGTTGTTTACAAAAATATATACTCAAATTTTTGCACAAAATCGAAATTTATAAAAAAAAAACACCTTTACCTGTGAAAATTGCTCAAAAACTTGTTACAACCAAGAAAATAATGTATTCAAGAAAGATACTCGAATACTCGCATGAAATAGAAATTTATCAAAAAATTAAAAACTTACGTAAATTGTGAAAATTACTCAAAAACATCTTTAAACCAAGAAAATTATGTACTCAAGACTTGATGTTAGATTCCACAATTTGAATTTGTTTACGAAAAAGTATACTCGATATTCGCACAAAATCGAAATTAATCAAAAAAATAAAAAAAAACATCTTTACGTGTGAAAATTGTTCAAAAACTTGTTCAAACCAAGAAAATGATGTACTCGAGACATATACTTGAATACTCGCACGAAATAGAAATTTATCAAAAAATCAAAAAACTTACGTAAATTGTGAAAATTTCTCAAAACTTCTTCCAACCAAGAAATTGAAGTACTCAGGACTTGATGTTAGATTCCACAAATTGAATTTGTTTACGAAAACGTATACTCGATATTCGCACAAAATCAAAATTAATCAAAAAAATAAAAAAACATCCTTACCTGTGAAAGTTGTTCAAAAACTTGTTCAAACCAAGAAAATTATGTACTCGAGACATATACTTGAATACTCGCACGAAATAGAAATTTATCAAAAAATAAAAAAACTTACGTAAATTGTGAAAATTTCTCAAAACTTCTTCCAACCAAGAAATTGAAGTACTCAGGACTTGATGTTAGATTCCACAAATTGAATTTGTTTACGAAAACGTATACTCGATATTCGCACAAAATCGAAATTAATCAAAAAAATAAAAAAAACATCCTTACCTCTGAAAATTGTTCAAAAACTTGTTCAAACCAAGAAAATTATGTACTCGAGACATATACTTGAATACTCGCACGAAATAGAAATTTATCAAAAAATCAAAAAACTTCCGTAAATTGTGAAAATTACTCAAAAACTTCTTCCAACCAAGAAAATTATGTACTCAAGACTTGATGTTAGATTCCACAATTTGAATTTGTTTACGAAAACATATACTCGATATTCGCACAAAATCAAAATTTATCAAAAAAATAAAAAAAACGTTCTTACTTGTGAAAATTGTTCAAAAACTTGTTCAAACCAAGAAACTGATGTACTCGAGACATATACTTGAATACTCGCACGAAATAGAAATTTATCAAAAAATCAAAAAAACTTAGGTAAATTGTGAAAGATTTTCAAAAACTTATTTCAACCAAAAAAATTATGTAATCAAGACTTGATGTTAGATTCCACAAATTGAATTTGTTTACGAAAACATATTCTCGAATATTCGCACAAAATCGAAAATTTATCAAAAAAAAAAACACCATTTCCTCTGAAAATTGCTCAA
The DNA here is from genome assembly GCA_907163345.1 of Haberlea rhodopensis. Lineage (NCBI taxonomy): Eukaryota > Viridiplantae > Streptophyta > Magnoliopsida > Lamiales > Gesneriaceae > Haberlea > Haberlea rhodopensis. Next base: position 583,371 of record CAJQUN010000356.1, on the reverse strand, counting down.
AAACTTTTTACAACCAAGAACAGATGTACTCAAGACAGATACTCGAATACTCGCACGAAATGGAAATTTATCAAAAAATTAAAAAACTTACGTAAATTGTGAAAATTTCTCAAAAACTTCTTCCAACCAAGAAAATTATGAACTCAAGACTTGATGTTAGATTCCACAATTTGAATTTGTTTACGAAAACATATACTCGATATTCGCACAAAATCGAATTTATCAAAAAAATAAAAAAAAACGTTCTTACCTGTGGAAATAGTTCAAAAACTTGTTCAAACCAAGAAACTGGTGTACTCGAGACATATACTTGAATACTCGCACGAAATAGAAATTTATCAGCAAATCAAAAAACTTGCGTAATTGAGGAAATTTCTCAAAAACTTCTTTCAACCAAGAGAATGATGTACTCAAGGCTTGATGTTAGATTCCACAAACTGAAGTTGTTTACGAAAACATATACTCAAATTTTTGAACAAAATCGAAATTTATTAAAAAAAACACCTTTACCTGTGAAAATTGCTCAAAAACTTGTTACCAACCAAGAAAATTATGTACTCGAGACATATACTTGAATATTCGCACGAAATATAAATTTATCAAAAAATCAAAAAACTTACGTAAATTGTGAAAATTTCTCAAAACTTCTTCCAACCAAAAAAATGAAGTACTCAAGACTTGATGTTAGATTCTACAAATTGAATTTGTTTAGGAAAACGTATACTTGATATTCGCACAAAATCGAAATTAATCAAAAAAATAAAAAAACATCCTTACCTGTGAAAATTGTTCAAAAATTGTTCAAACCAAGAAAATGATGTACTCGAGACATATACTTGAATACTCGCACGAAATAGAAATTTATCAAATAATCAAAAAACTTACGTAAATTGTGAAAATTACTCAAAAAAACTTCTTCCAACCAAGAAAATTATGTACTCAAGACTTGATGTTATATTCCACAATTTGAATTTGTTTGCGAAAACATATACTCGATATTCGCACAAAATCGAAAATAATCAAAATAATAAAAAAACATTCTTAACTATGAAAATTGTTCAAAAACATGTTCAAACCAAGAAACTGATGTACTCGAGACATATACTTGAATACTCGCACGAAATAGAAATTTATCAAAAAATCCAAAAACTTACGTAAATTGTGAAATTTCTCAAAAACTTCTTTCAACCAAGAAAATGATGTACTCAAGACTTGATGTTAGATTCCGCAAACTGAAGTTTTTTACAAAAATATATACTCAAATTTTTGCACAAAATCGAAATTTATAAAAAAAAAACACCTTTACTGTGAGAAAATTGCTCAAAAACTTGTTACAACCAAGAAAATAATGTATTCAAGACAGATACTCGAATACTCGCATGAAATAGAAATTTATCAAAAAATTAAAAAACTTACGTAAATTGTGAAAATTACTCAAAAACATCTTTAAACCAAGAAAATTATGTACTCAAGACTTGATGTTAGATTCCACAATTTGAATTTGTTTACGAAAACGTATACTCGATATTCGCACAAAATCGAAATTAATCAAAAAAATAAAAAAAAACATCTTTACGTGTGAAAATTGTTCAAAAACTTGTTCAAACCAAGAAAATGATGTACTCGAGACATATACTTGAATACTCGCACGAAATAGAAATTTATCAAAAAATCAAAAAACTTACGTAAATTGTGAAAATTTCTCAAAACTTCTTCCAACCAAGAAATTGAAGTACTCAGGACTTGATGTTAGATTCCACAAATTGAATTTGTTTACGAAAACGTATACTCGATATTCGCACAAAATCAAAATTAATCAAAAAAATAAAAAAACATCCTTACCTGTGAAAATTGTTCAAAAACTTGTTCAAACCAAGAAAATTATGTACTCGAGACATATACTTGAATACTCGCACGAAATAGAAATTTATCAAAAAATCAAAAAACTTACGTAAATTGTGAAAATTTCTCAAAACTTCTTCCAACCAAGAAATTGAAGTACTCAGGACTTGATGTTAGATTCCACAAATTGAATTTGTTTACGAAAACGTATACTCGATATTCGCACAAAATCGAAATTAATCAAAAAAATAAAAAAAACATCCTTACCTCTGAAAATTGTTCAAAAACTTGTTCAAACCAAGAAAATTATGTACTCGAGACATATACTTGAATACTCGCACGAAATAGAAATTTATCAAAAAATCAAAAAACTTCCGTAAATTGTGAAAATTACTCAAAAACTTCTTCCAACCAAGAAAATTATGTACTCAAGACTTGATGTTAGATTCCACAATTTGAATTTGTTTACGAAAACATATACTCGATATTCGCACAAAATCAAAATTTATCAAAAAAATAAAAAAAACGTTCTTACTTGTGAAAATTGTTCAAAAACTTGTTCAAACCAAGAAACTGATGTACTCGAGACATATACTTGAATACTCGCACGAAATAGAAATTTATCAAAAAATCAAAAAAACTTAGGTAAATTGTGAAAGATTTTCAAAAACTTATTTCAACCAAAAAAATTATGTAATCAAGACTTGATGTTAGATTCCACAAATTGAATTTGTTTACGAAAACATATTCTCGAATATTCGCACAAAATCGAAAATTTATCAAAAAAAAAAACACCATTTCCTCTGAAAATTGCTCAAAAACTTTTTACAACCAAGAACAGATGTACTCAAGACAGATACTCGAATACTCGCACGAAATGGAAATTTATCAAAAAATTAAAAAACTTACGTAAATTGTGAAAATTACTCAAAAACTTCTTCCAACCAAGAAAATTATGTACTCAAGACTTGATGTTAGATTCCACAATTTGAATTTGTTTACGAAAACATATACTCGATATTCGCACAAAATCAAAATTTATCAAAAAAATAAAAAAACGTTCTTACTTGTGAAAATTGTTCAAAAACTTGTTCAAACCAAGAAACTGATGTACTCGAGACATATACTTGAATACTCGCACGAAATAGAAATTTATCAAAAAATCAAAAAAACTTAGGTAAATTGTGAAAGATTTTCAAAAACTTATTTCAACCAAAAAAATTATGTAATCAAGACTTGATGTTAGATTCCACAAATTGAATTTGTTTACGAAAACATATTCTCGAATATTCGCACAAAATCGAAAATTTATCAAAAAAAAAAACACCATTTCCTCTGAAAATTGCTCAAAAACTTTTTACAACCAAGAACAGATGTACTCAAGACAGATACTCGAATACTCGCACGAAATGGAAATTTATCAAAAAATTAAAAAACTTACGTAAATTGTGAAAATTTCTCAAAAACTTCTTCCAACCAAGAAAATTATGAACTCAAGACTTGATGTTAGATTCCACAATTTGAATTTGTTTACGAAAACATATACTCGATATTCGCACAAAATCGAATTTATCAAAAAAATAAAAAAAAATGTTCTTACCTGTGGAAATAGTTCAAAAACTTGTTCAAACCAAGAAACTGATGTACTCGAGACATATACTTGAATACTCGCACGAAATAGAAATTTATCAGCAAATCAAAAAACTTGCGTAAATTGAGGAAATTTCTCAAAAACTTCTTTAAACCAAGAGAATGATGTACTCAAGGCTTGATGTTAGATTCCACAAACTGAAGTTGTTTACGAAAACATATACTCAAATTTTTGAACAAAATCGAAATTTATTAAAAAAAACACCTTTACCTGTGAAAATTGCTCAAAAACTTGTTACCAACCAAGAAAATTATGTACTCGAGACATATACTTGAATATTCGCACGAAATATAAATTTATCAAAAAATCAAAAAACTTACGTAAATTGTGAAAATTTCTCAAAACTTCTTCCAACCAAAAAAATGAAGTACTCAAGACTTGATGTTAGATTCTACAAATTGAATTTGTTTAGGAAAACGTATACTCGATATTCGCACAAAATCGAAATTAATCAAAAAAATAAAAAAACATCCTAACCTGTGAAAATTGTTCAAAAATTGTTCAAACCAAGAAAATGATGTACTCGAGACATATACTTGAATACTCGCACGAAATAGAAATTTATCAAATAATCAAAAAACTTACGTAAATTGTGAAAATTACTCAAAAAAACTTCTTCCAACCAAGAAAATTATGTACTCAAGACTTGATTTTAGATTCCACAATTTGAATTTGTTTGCGAAAACATTTACTCGATATTCGCACAAAATCGAAAATAATCAAAATAATAAAAAAACATTCTTAACTATGAAAATTGTTCAAAAACTTGTTCAAACCAAGAAACTGATGTACTCGAGACATATACTTGAATACTCGCACGAAATAGAAATTTATCAAAAAATCCAAAAACTTACGTAAATTGTGAAATTTCTCAAAAACTTCTTTCAACCAAGAAATTGATGTACTCAAGACTTGATGTTAGATTCCACAAACTGAAGTTGTTTACAAAAATATATACTCAAATTTTTGCACAAAATCGAAATTTATAAAAAAAAAACACCTTTACCTGTGAAAATTGCTCAAAAACTTGTTACAACCAAGAAAATAATGTATTCAAGACAGATACTCGAATACTCGCAAGAAATAGAAATTTATCAAAAAATTAAAAAACTTACGTAAATTGTGAAAATTACTCAAAAACATCTTTAAACCAAGAAAATTATGTACTCAAGACTTGATGTTAGATTCCACAATTTGAATTTGTTTACGAAAACGTATACTCGATATTCGCACAAAATCGAAATTAATCAAAAAAATAAAAAAAAAACATCTTTACGTGTGAAAATTGTTCAAAAACTTGTTCAAACCAAGAAAATGATGTACTCGAGACATATACTTGAATACTCGCACGAAATAGAAATTTATCAAAACATCAAAAAACTTACGTAAATTGTGAAAATTTCTCAAAACTTCTTCCAACCAAGAAATTGAAGTACTCAGGACTTGATGTTAGATTCCACAAATTGAATTTGTTAACGAAAACGTATACTCGATATTCGCACAAAATCAAAAATTAATCAAAAAAATAAAAAAACATCCTTACCTGTGAAAATTGTTCAAAAACTTGTTCAAACCAAGAAAATTATGTACTCGAGACATATACTTGAATACTCGCACGAAATAGAAATTTATCAAAAAACCAAAAAACTTACGTAAATTGTGAAAATTTCTCAAAACTTCTTCCAACCAAGAAATTGAAGTACTCAGGACTTGATGTTAGATTCCACAAATTGAATTTGTTTACGAAAACGTATACTCGATATTCGCACAAAATCGAAATTAATCAAAAAAATAAAAAAAACATTCTTACCTCTGAAAATTGTTCTAAAACTTGTTCAAACCAAGAAAATTATGTACTCGAGACATATACTTGAATACTCGCACGAAATAGAAATTTATCAAAAAATCAAAAAACTTCCGTAAACTGTGAAAATTACTCAAAAACTTCTTCCAACCAAGAAAATTATGTACTCAAGACTTGATGTTAGATTCCACAATTTGAATTTGTTTACGAAAACATATACTCGATATTCGCACAAAATCAAAATTTATCAAAAAAATAAAAAAACGTTCTTACTTGTGAAAATTGTTCAAAAACTTGTTCAAACCAAGAAACTGATGTACTCGAGACATATACTTGAATACTCGCACGAAATAGAAATTTATCAAAAAATCAAAAAAACTTAGGTAAATTGTGAAAGATTTTCAAAAACTTATTTCAACCAAAAAAATTATGTAATCAAGACTTGATGTTAGATTCCACAAATTGAATTTGTTTACGAAAACATATTCTCGAATATTCGCACAAAATCGAAAATTTATCAAAAAAAAAAACACCATTTCCTCTGAAAATTGCTCAAAAACTTTTTAAACCAAGAACAGATGTACTCAAGACAGATACTCGAATACTCGCACGAAATGGAAATTTATCAAAAAATTAAAAAACTTACGTAAATTGTGAAAATTTCTCAAAAACTTCTTCCAACCAAGAAAATTATGAACTCAAGACTTGATGTTAGATTCCACAATTTGAATTTGTTTACGAAAACATATACTCGATATTCGCACAAAATCGAATTTATCAAAAAAATAAAAAAAAACGTTCTTACCTGTGGAAATAGTTCAAAAACTTGTTCAAACCAAGAAACTGATGTACTCGAGACATATACTTGAATACTCGCACGAAATAGAAATTTATCAGCAAATCAAAAAACTTGCGTAAATTGAGGAAATTTCTCAAAAACTTCTTTCAACCAATTATGTACTCAAGGCTTGATGTTAGATTCCACAAACTGAAGTTGTTTACGAAAACATATACTCAAATTTTTGAACAAAATCGAAATTTATTAAAAAAAACACCTTTACCTGTGAAAATTGCTCAAAAACTTGTTACCAACCAAGAAAATTATGTACTCGAGACATATACTTGAATATTCGCACGAAATATAAATTTATCAAAAAATCAAAAAACTTACGTAAATTGTGAAAATTTCTCAAAACTTCTTCCAACCAAAAAAATGAAGTACTCAAGACTTGATGTTAGATTCTACAAATTGAATTTGTTTAGGAAAACGTACACTCGATATTCGCACAAAATCGAAATTAATCAAAAAAATAAAAAAACATCCTTACCTGTGAAAATTGTTCAAAAATTGTTCAAACCAAGAAAATGATGTACTCGAGACATATACTTGAATACTCGCACGAAATAGAAATTTATCAAATAATCAAAAAACTTACGTAAATTGTGAAAATTACTCAAAAAAACTTCTTCCAACCAAGAAAATTATGTACTCAAGACTTGATGTTAGATTCCACAATTTGAATTTGTTTGCGAAAACATATACTCGATATTCGCACAAAATCGAAAATAATCAAAATAATAAAAAAACATTCTTAACTATGAAAATTGTTCAAAAACTTGTTCAAACCAAGAAACTGATGTACTCGAGACATATACTTGAATACTCGCACGAAATAGAAATTTATCAAAAAATCCAAAAACTTACGTAAATTGTGAAATTTCTCAAAAACTTCTTTCAACCAAGAAATTGATGTACTCAAGACTTGATGTTAGATTCCACAAACTGAAGTTGTTTACAAAAATATATACTCAAATTTTTGCACAAAATCGAAATTTATAAAAAAAAAACACCTTTACCTGTGAAAATTGCTCAAAAACTTGTTACAACCAAGAAAATAATGTATTCAAGACAGATACTCGAATACTCGCATGAAATAGAAATTTATCAAAAAATTAAAAAACTTACGTAAATTGTGAAAATTACTCAAAAACATCTTTAAACCAAGAAAATTATGTACTCAAGACTTGATGTTAGATTCCACAATTTGAATTTGTTTACGAAAACGTATACTCGATATTCGCACAAAATCGAAATTAATCAAAAAAATAAAAAAAAACATCTTTACGTGTGAAAATTGTTCAAAAACTTGTTCAAACCAAGAAAATGATGTACTCGAGACATATACTTGAATACTCGCACGAAATAGAAATTTATCAAAAAATCAAAAAACTTACGTAAATTGTGAAAATTTCTCAAAACTTCTTCCAACCAAGAAATTGAAGTACTCAGGACTTGATGTTAGATTCCACAAATTGAATTTGTTTACGAAAACGTATACTCGATATTCGCACAAAATCAAAATTAATCAAAAAAATAAAAAAACATCCTTACCTGTGAAAGTTGTTCAAAAACTTGTTCAAACCAAGAAAATTATGTACTCGAGACATATACTTGAATACTCGCACGAAATAGAAATTTATCAAAAAATCAAAAAACTTACGTAAATTGTGAAAATTTCTCAAAACTTCTTCCAACCAAGAAATTGAAGTACTCAGGACTTGATGTTAGATTCCACAAATTGAATTTGTTTACGAAAACGTATACTCGATATTCGCACAAAATCGAAATTAATCAAAAAAATAAAAAAAACATCCTTACCTCTGAAAATTGTTCAAAAACTTGTTCAAACCAAGAAAATTATGTACTCGAGACATATACTTGAATACTCGCACGAAATAGAAATTTATCAAAAAATCAAAAAACTTCCGTAAATTGTGAAAATTACTCAAAAACTTCTTCCAACCAAGAAAATTATGTACTCAAGACTTGATGTTAGATTCCACAATTTGAATTTGTTTACGAAAACATATACTCGATATTCGCACAAAATCAAAATTTATCAAAAAAATAAAAAAACGTTCTTACTTGTGAAAATTGTTCAAAAACTTGTTCAAACCAAGAAACTGATGTACTCGAGACATATACTTGAATACTCGCACGAAATAGAAATTTATCAAAAAATCAAAAAAACTTAGGTAAATTGTGAAAGATTTTCAAAAACTTATTTCAACCAAAAAAATTATGTAATCAAGACTTGATGTTAGATTCCACAAATTGAATTTGTTTACGAAAACATATTCTCGAATATTCGCACAAAATCGAAAATTTATCAAAAAAAAAAACACCATTTCCTCTGAAAATTGCTCAAAAACTTTTTACAACCAAGAACAGATGTACTCAAGACAGATACTCGAATACTCGCACGAAATGGAAATTTATCAAAAAATTAAAAAACTTACGTAAATTGTGAAAATTTCTCAAAAACTTCTTCCAACCAAGAAAATTATGAACTCAAGACTTGATGTTAGATTCCACAATTTGAATTTGTTTACGAAAACATATACTCGATATTCGCACAAAATCGAATTTATCAAAAAAATAAAAAAAAACGTTCTTACCTGTGGAAATAGTTCAAAAACTTGTTCAAACCAAGAAACTGATGTACTCGAGACATATACTTGAATACTCGCACGAAATAGAAATTTATCAGCAAATCAAAAAACTTGCGTATATTGAGGAAATTTCTCAAAAACTTCTTTCAACCAAGAGAATGATGTACTCAAGGCTTGATGTTAGATTCCACAAACTGAAGTTGTTTACGAAAACATATACTCAAATTTTTGAACAAAATCGAAATTTATTAAAAAAAACACCTTTACCTGTGAAAATTGCTCAAAAACTTGTTACCAACCAAGAAAATTATGTACTCGAGACATATACTTGAATATTCGCACGAAATATAAATTTATCAAAAAATCAAAAAACTTACGTAAATTGTGAAAATTTCTCAAAACTTCTTCCAACCAAAAAAATGAAGTACTCAAGACTTGATGTTAGATTCTACAAATTGAATTTGTTTAGGAAAACGTATACTCGATATTCGCACAAAATCGAAATTAATCAAAAAAATAAAAAAACATCCTTACCTGTGAAAATTGTTCAAAAATTGTTCAAACCAAGAAAATGATGTACTCGAGACATATACTTGAATACTCGCACGAAATAGAAATTTATCAAATAATCAAAAAACTTACGTAAATTGTGAAAATTACTCAAAAAAACTTCTTCCAACCAAGAAAATTATGTACTCAAGACTTGATGTTAGATTCCACAATTTGAATTTGTTTGCGAAAACATATACTCGATATTCGCACAAAATCGAAAATAATCAAAATAATAAAAAAACATTCTTAACTATGAAAATTGTTCAAAAACTTGTTCAAACCAAGAAACTGATGTACTCGAGACATATACTTGAATACTCGCACGAAATAGAAATTTATCAAAAAATCCAAAAACTTACGTAAATTGTGAAATTTCTCAAAAACTTCTTTCAACCAAGAAATTGATGTACTCAAGACTTGATGTTAGATTCCACAAACTGAAGTTGTTTACAAAAATATATACTCAAATTTTTGCACAAAATCGAAATTTATAAAAAAAAAACACCTTTACCTGTGAAAATTGCTCAAAAACTTGTTACAACCAAGAAAATAATGTATTCAAGACAGATACTCGAATACTCGCATGAAATAGAAATTTATCAAAAAATTAAAAAACTTACGTAAATTGTGAAAATTACTCAAAAACATCTTTAAACCAAGAAAATTATGTACTCAAGACTTGATGTTAGATTCCACAATTTGAATTTGTTTACGAAAACGTATACTCGATATTCGCACAAAATCGAAATTAATCAAAAAAATAAAAAAAAACATCTTTACGTGTGAAAATTGTTCAAAAACTTGTTCAAACCAAGAAAATGATGTACTCGAGACATATACTTGAATACTCGCACGAAATAGAAATTTATCAAAAAATCAAAAAACTTACGTAAATTGTGAAAATTTCTCAAAACTTCTTCCAACCAAGAAATTGAAGTACTCAGGACTTGATGTTAGATTCCACAAATTGAATTTGTTTACGAAAACGTATACTCGATATTCGCACAAAATCAAAATTAATCAAAAAAATAAAAAAACATCCTTACCTGTGAAAAGTTGTTCAAAAACTTGTTCAAACCAAGAAAATTATGTACTCGAGACATATACTTGAATACTCGCACGAAATAGAAATTTATCAAAAAATCAAAAAACTTACGTAAATTGTGAAAATTTCTCAAAACTTCTTCCAACCAAGAAATTGAAGTACTCAGGACTTGATGTTAGATTCCACAAATTGAATTTGTTTACGAAAACGTATACTCGATATTCGCACAAAATCGAAATTAATCAAAAAAATAAAAAAAACATCCTTACCTCTGAAAATTGTTCAAAACTTGTTCAAACCAAGAAAATTATGTACTCGAGACATATACTTGAATACTCGCACGAAATAGAAATTTATCAAAAAATCAAAAAACTTCCGTAAATTGTGAAAATTACTCAAAAACTTCTTCCAACCAAGAAAATTATGTACTCAAGACTTGATGTTAGATTCCACAATTTGAATTTGTTTACGAAAACATATACTCGATATTCGCACAAAATCAAAATTTATCAAAAAAATAAAAAAACGTTCTTACTTGTGAAAATTGTTCAAAAACTTGTTCAAACCAAGAAACTGATGTACTCGAGACATATACTTGAATACTCGCACGAAATAGAAATTTATCAAAAAATCAAAAAAACTTAGGTAAATTGTGAAAGATTTTCAAAAACTTATTTCAACCAAAAAAATTATGTAATCAAGACTTGATGTTAGATTCCACAAATTGAATTTGTTTACGAAAACATATTCTCGAATATTCGCACAAAATCGAAAATTTATCAAAAAAAAAAACACCATTTCCTCTGAAAATTGCTCAAAAACTTTTTACAACCAAGAACAGATGTACTCAAGACAGATACTCGAATACTCGCACGAAATGGAAATTTATCAAAAAATTAAAAAACTTACGTAAATTGTGAAAATTACTCAAAAACTTCTTCCAACCAAGAAAATTATGTAACTCAAGACTTGATGTTAGATTCCACAATTTGAATTTGTTTACGAAAACATATACTCGATATTCGCACAAAATCGAAATTTATCAAAAAAATAAAAAAACGTTCTTACCTGTGGAAAATAGTTCAAAAACTTGTTCAAACCAAGAAACTGATGTACTCGAGACATATACTTGAATACTCGCACGAAATAGAAATTTATCAGCAAATCAAAAAACTTGCGTAAATTGAGGAAATTTCTCAAAAACTTCTTTCAACCAAAGAAATGATGTACTCAAGGCTTGATGTTAGATTCCACAAACTGAAGTTGTTTACGAAAACATATACTCAAATTTTGAACAAAATCGAAATTTATTAAAAAAAAACACCTTTACCTGTGAAAATTGCTCAAAAAACTTGTTACCAACCAAGAAAATTATGTACTCGAGACATATACTTGAATATTCGCACGAAATATAAATTTATCAAAAAATCAAAAAACTTACGTAAATTGTGAAAATTTCTCAAAAACTTCTTCCAACCAAAAAAATGAAGTACTCAAGACTTGATGTTAGATTCTACAATTGAATTTGTTTAGGAAAACGTATACTCGATATTCGCACAAAATCGAAATTAATCAAAAAAATAAAAAAAACATCCTTACCTGTGAAAATTGTTCAAAAATTGTTCAAACCAAGAAAATGATGTACTCGAGACATATACTTGAATACTCGCACGAAATAGAAATTTATCAAATAATCAAAAAACTTACGTAAATTGTGAAAATTACTCAAAAAAACTTCTTCCAACCAAGAAATTATGTACTCAAGACTTGATGTTAGATTCCACAATTTGAATTTGTTTGCGAAAACATATACTCGATATTCGCACAAAATCGAAAATAATCAAAATAATAAAAAAACATTCTTAACTATGAAAATTGTTCAAAAACATTGTTCAAACCAAGAAACTGATGTACTCGAGACATATACTTGAATACTCGCACGAAATAGAAATTTATCAAAAAATCCAAAAACTTACGTAAATTGTGAAATTTCTCAAAAACTTCTTTCAACCAAGAAATGATGTACTCAAGACTTGATGTTAGATTCCACAAACTGAAGTTGTTTACAAAATATATACTCAAATTTTTGCACAAAATCGAAATTTATAAAAAAAAACACCTTTACCTGTGAAAATTGCTCAAAAACTTGTTACAACCAAGAAAATAATGTATTCAAGACAGATACTCGAATACTCGCATGAAATAGAAATTTATCAAAAAATTAAAAAACTTACGTAAATTGTGAAAATTACTCAAAAACATCTTTAAACCAAGAAAATTATGTACTCAAGACTTGATGTTAGATTCCACAATTTGAATTTGTTTACGAAAACGTATACTCGATATTCGCACAAAATCGAAATTAATCAAAAAAATAAAAAAAAACATCTTTACGTGTGAAAATTGTTCAAAAACTTGTTCAAACCAAGAAAATGATGTACTCGAGACATATACTTGAATACTCGCACGAAATAGAAATTTATCAAAAAATCAAAAAACTTACGTAAATTGTGAAAATTTCTCAAAACTTCTTCCAACCAAGAAATTGAAGTACTCAGGACTTGATGTTAGATTCCACAAATTGAATTTGTTTACGAAAACGTATACTCGATATTCGCACAAAATCAAAATTAATCAAAAAAATAAAAAAACATCCTTACCTGTGAAAATTGTTCAAAAACTTGTTCAAACCAAGAAAATTATGTACTCGAGACATATACTTGAATACTCGCACGAAATAGAAATTTATCAAAAAATCAAAAAACTTACGTAAATTGTGAAAATTACTCAAAAACTTCTTTCAACCAAGAAATTATGTACTCAAGACTTGATGTTAGATTCCACAATTGAATTTGTTTACGAAAACGTATACTCGATATTCGCACAAAATCGAAATTAATCAAAAAAATAAAAAAAAACATCTTACCTTGTGAAAATTGTTCAAAAACTTGTTCAAACCAAGAAAATTATGTACTCGAGACATATACTTGAATACTCGCACGAAATAGAAATTTATCAAAACATCAAAAAACTTACGTAAATTGTGAAAATTTACTCAAAACTTCTTCCAACCAAGAAATTGAATGTACTCAAGACTTGATGTTAGATTCCACAAATTGAATTTGTTTACGAAAACGTATACTCGATATTCGCACAAAATCAAAATTAATCAAAAAAATAAAAAAACATTCCTTACCTGTGAAAATTGTTCAAAAACTTGTTCAAACCAAGAAAATTATGTACTCGAGACATATACTTGAATACTCGCACGAAATAGAAATTTATCAAAAAATCAAAAAAACTTACGGTAAATTGTGAAAGATTTCTCAAAACTTATTTCAACCAAGAAAATTGAATGTACTCAGGACTTGATGTTAGATTCCACAAATTGAATTTGTTTACGAAAACGTATACTCGATATTCGCACAAAATCGAAATTATCAAAAAAATAAAAAAACCATTCTTACCTCTGAAAATTGCTCAAAAACTTGTTCAAACCAAGAAAATATGTACTCGAGACATATACTCGAATACTCGCACGAAATAGGAAATTTATCAAAAAATCAAAAAACTTACGTAAATTGTGAAAATTACTCAAAAACTTCTTCCAACCAAGAAAATTATGTACTCAAGACTTGATGTTAGATTCCACAATTTGAATTTGTTTACGAAAACATATACTCGATATTCGCACAAAATCAAAATTTATCAAAAAAATAAAAAAACGTTCTTACTTGTGAAAATTGTTCAAAAACTTGTTCAAACCAAGAAACTGATGTACTCGAGACATATACTTGAATACTCGCACGAAATAGAAATTTATCAAAAAATCAAAAAAACTTAGGTAAATTGTGAAAGATTTTCAAAAACTTATTTCAACCAAAAAAATTATGTAATCAAGACTTGATGTTAGATTCCACAAATTGAATTTGTTTACGAAAACATATTCTCGAATATTCGCACAAAATCGAAAATTTATCAAAAAAAAAAACACCATTTCCTCTGAAAATTGCTCAAAAACTTTTTACAACCAAGAACAGATGTACTCAAGACAGATACTCGAATACTCGCACGAAATGGAAATTTATCAAAAAATTAAAAAACTTACGTAAATTGTGAAAATTTCTCAAAAACTTCTTCCAACCAAGAAAATTATGAACTCAAGACTTGATGTTAGATTCCACAATTTGAATTTGTTTACGAAAACATATACTCGATATTCGCACAAAATCGAATTTATCAAAAAAATAAAAAAAAACGTTCTTACCTGTGGAAATAGTTCAAAAACTTGTTCAAACCAAGAAACTGATGTACTCGAGACATATACTTGAATACTCGCACGAAATAGAAATTTATCAGCAAATCAAAAAACTTGCGTAAATTGAGGAAATTTCTCAAAAACTTCTTTCAACCAAGAGAATGATGTACTCAAGGCTTGATGTTAGATTCCACAAACTGAAGTTGTTTACGAAAACATATACTCAAATTTTTGAACAAAATCGAAATTTATTAAAAAAAACACCTTTACCTGTGAAAATTGCTCAAAAACTTGTTACCAACCAAGAAAATTATGTACTCGAGACATATACTTGAATATTCGCACGAAATATAAATTTATCAAAAAATCAAAAAACTTACGTAAATTGTGAAAATTTCTCAAAACTTCTTCCAACCAAAAAAATGAAGTACTCAAGACTTGATGTTAGATTCTACAAATTGAATTTGTTTAGGAAAACGTATACTCGATATTCGCACAAAATCGAAATTAATCAAAAAAATAAAAAAACATCCTTACCTGTGAAAATTGTTCAAAAATTGTTCAAACCAAGAAAATGATGTACTCGAGACATATACTTGAATACTCGCACGAAATAGAAATTTATCAAATAATCAAAAAACTTACGTAAATTGTGAAAATTACTCAAAAAACTTCTTCCAACCAAGAAAATTATGTACTCAAGACTTGATGTTAGATTCCACAATTTGAATTTGTTTGCGAAAACATATACTCGATATTCGCACAAAATCGAAAATAATCAAAATAATAAAAAAACATTCTTAACTATGAAAATTGTTCAAAAACTTGTTCAAACCAAGAAACTGATGTACTCGAGACATATACTTGAATACTCGCACGAAATAGAAATTTATCAAAAAATCCAAAAACTTACGTAAATTGTGAAATTTCTCAAAAACTTCTTTCAACCAAGAAATTGATGTACTCAAGACTTGATGTTAGATTCCACAAACTGAAGTTGTTTACAAAAATATATACTCAAATTTTTGCACAAAATCGAAATTTATAAAAAAAAAAACACCTTTACCTGTGAAAATTGCTCAAAAACTTGTTACAACCAAGAAAATAATGTATTCAAGACAGATACTCGAATACTCGCATGAAATAGAAATTTATCAAAAAATTAAAAAACTTACGTAAATTGTGAAAATTACTCAAAAACATCTTTAAACCAAGAAAATTATGTACTCAAGACTTGATGTTAGATTCCACAATTTGAATTTGTTTACGAAAACGTATACTCGATATTCGCACAAAATCGAAATTAATCAAAAAAATAAAAAAAAACATCTTTACGTGTGAAAATTGTTCAAAAACTTGTTCAAACCAAGAAAATGATGTACTCGAGACATATACTTGAATACTCGCACGAAATAGAAATTTATCAAAAAATCAAAAAACTTACGTAAATTGTGAAAATTTCTCAAAACTTCTTCCAACCAAGAAATTGAAGTACTCAGGACTTGATGTTAGATTCCACAAATTGAATTTGTTTACGAAAACGTATACTCGATATTCGCACAAAATCAAAATTAATCAAAAAAATAAAAAAACATCCTTACCTGTGAAAGTTGTTCAAAAACTTGTTCAAACCAAGAAAATTATGTACTCGAGACATATACTTGAATACTCGCACGAAATAGAAATTTATCAAAAAATCAAAAAACTTACGTAAATTGTGAAAATTTCTCAAAACTTCTTCCAACCAAGAAATTGAAGTACTCAGGACTTGATGTTAGATTCCACAAATTGAATTTGTTTACGAAAACGTATACTCGATATTCGCACAAAATCGAAATTAATCAAAAAAATAAAAAAAACATCCTTACCTCTGAAAATTGTTCAAAAACTTGTTCAAACCAAGAAAATTATGTACTCGAGACATATACTTGAATACTCGCACGAAATAGAAATTTATCAAAAAATCAAAAAACTTCCGTAAATTGTGAAAATTACTCAAAAACTTCTTCCAACCAAGAAAATTATGTACTCAAGACTTGATGTTAGATTCCACAATTTGAATTTGTTTACGAAAACATATACTCGATATTCGCACAAAATCAAAATTTATCAAAAAATAAAAAAACGTTCTTACTTGTGAAAATTGTTCAAAAACTTGTTCAAACCAAGAAACTGATGTACTCGAGACATATACTTGAATACTCGCACGAAATAGAAATTTATCAAAAAATCAAAAAAACTTAGGTAAATTGTGAAAGATTTTCAAAAACTTATTTCAACCAAAAAAATTATGTAATCAAGACTTGATGTTAGATTCCACAAATTGAATTTGTTTACGAAAACATATTCTCGAATATTCGCACAAAATCGAAAATTTATCAAAAAAAAAAACACCATTTCCTCTGAAAATTGCTCAAAAACTTTTTACAACCAAGAACAGATGTACTCAAGACAGATACTCGAATACTCGCACGAAATGGAAATTTATCAAAAAATTAAAAAACTTACGTAAATTGTGAAAATTTCTCAAAAACTTCTTCCAACCAAGAAAATTATGAACTCAAGACTTGATGTTAGATTCCACAATTTGAATTTGTTTACGAAAACATATACTCGATATTCGCACAAAATCGAATTTATCGAAAAAAATAAAAAAAACGTTCTTACCTGTGGAAATAGTTCAAAAACTTGTTCAAACCAAGAAACTGATGTACTCGAGACATATACTTGAATACTCGCACGAAATAGAAATTTATCAGCAAATCAAAAAACTTGCGTAAATTGAGGAAATTTCTCAAAAACTTCTTTCAACCAAGAGAATGATGTACTCAAGGCTTGATGTTAGATTCCACAAACTGAAGTTGTTTACGAAAACATATACTCAAATTTTTGAACAAAATCGAAATTTATTAAAAAAAACACCTTTACCTGTGAAAATTGCTCAAAAACTTGTTACCAACCAAGAAAATTATGTACTCGAGACATATACTTGAATATTCGCACGAAATATAAATTTATCAAAAAATCAAAAAACTTACGTAAATTGTGAAAATTTCTCAAAACTTCTTCCAACCAAAAAATGAAGTACTCAAGACTTGATGTTAGATTCTACAAATTGAATTTGTTTAGGAAAACGTATACTCGATATTCGCACAAAATCGAAATTAATCAAAAAAATAAAAAAACATCCTTACCTGTGAAAATTGTTCAAAAATTGTTCAAACCAAGAAAATGATGTACTCGAGACATATACTTGAATACTCGCACGAAATAGAAATTTATCAAATAATCAAAAAACTTACGTAAATTGTGAAAATTACTCAAAAAAACTTCTTCCAACCAAGAAAATTATGTACTCAAGACTTGATGTTAGATTCCACAATTTGAATTTGTTTGCGAAAACATATACTCGATATTCGCACAAAATCGAAAATAATCAAAATAATAAAAAAACATTCTTAACTATGAAAATTGTTCAAAAACTTGTTCAAACCAAGAAACTGATGTACTCGAGACATATACTTGAATACTCGCACGAAATAGAAATTATCAAAAAATCCAAAAACTTACGTAAATTGTGAAATTTCTCAAAAACTTCTTTCAACCAAGAAATGATGTACTCAAGACTTGATGTTAGATTCCACAAACTGAAGTTGTTTACAAAAATATATACTCAAAGTTTTGCACAAAATCGAAATTTATAAAAAAAAAACACCTTTACCTGTGAAAATTGCTCAAAAACTTGTTACAACCAAGAAAATAATGTATTCAAGACAGATACTCGAATACTCGCATGAAATAGAAATTTATCAAAAAATTAAAAAACTTACGTAAATTGTGAAAATTACTCAAAAACATCTTTAAACCAAGAAAATTATGTACTCAAGACTTGATGTTAGATTCCACAATTTGAATTTGTTTACGAAAACGTATACTCGATATTCGCACAAAATCGAAATTAATCAAAAAATAAAAAAAAACATCTTTACGTGTGAAAATTGTTCAAAAACTTGTTCAAACCAAGAAAATGATGTACTCGAGACATATACTTGAATACTCGCACGAAATAGAAATTTATCAAAAAATCAAAAAACTTACGTAAATTGTGAAAATTTCTCAAAAACTTCTTCCAACCAAGAAATTGAAGTACTCAGGACTTGATGTTAGATTCCACAATTGAATTTGTTTACGAAAACGTATACTCGATATTCGCACAAAATCAAAATTAATCAAAAAAATAAAAAAACATCCTTACCTGTGAAAATTGTTCAAAAACTTGTTCAAACCAAGAAAATTATGTACTCGAGACATATACTTGAATACTCGCACGAAATAGAAATTTATCAAAAAATCAAAAAACTTACGTAAATTGTGAAAATTTCTCAAAACTTCTTCCAACCAAGAAAATTGATGTACTCAAGACTTGATGTTAGATTCCACAAATTGAATTTGTTTACGAAAACGTATACTCGATATTCGCACAAAATCGAAATTTAATCAAAAAATAAAAAAAACATTCCTTACTGGAAATTGTTCAAAAACTTGTCAACCAAGAAAAATTATGTACTCGAGACATATACTTGAATACTCGCACGAAATAGAAATTTATCAAAAAATCAAAAAACTACGTAAATTGTGAAAATTACTCAAAAACTTCTTCCAACCAGAAAATTATGTACTCAAGACTTGATGTTAGATTCCACAATTGAATTTGTTTACGAAAACATTATACTCGATATTCGCACAAAATCAAATTTATCAAAAAAATAAAAAAACGTTCTTAATTGTGAAATTGCTTCAAAAACTTGTTCAAACCAAGAAACTGATTGTACTCGAGACATATACTTGAATACTCGCACGAAATAGAAATTTATCAAAAAATCAAAAAACTAGGTAAATTGTGAAAGATTTTCAAAAACTTATTTCCAACCAAAAAATTATGTAACTCAAGCTTGATGTTAGATTCCACAAATTGAATTTGTTTACGAAAACATATTCTCGAATATTCGCACAAAATCGAAAATTTATCAAAAAAAAAAAAAAACTATTTCTTACTTGTGAAAATTGTTCAAAACTTGTCTCAAACCAAGAAACTGATGTACTCGAGACATATACTTGAATACTCGCACCGAAATAGAAATTTATCAAAAATCAAAAAAACTTAGGTAAATTGTGAAGATTTTTCAAAACTTATTTCAACCAAAAAAATTATGTAATCAAGACTTGATGTTAGATTCACAAATGAATTTGTTTACGAAAAACATATTCTCGAATATTCGCACAAAATCGAAAATTTATCAAAAAAAAAACACCATTTCCTCTGAAATTGTGAAAAACTTTTTACAACCAAGAACAGATGTACTCAAGACAGATACTCGAATACTCGCACGAAATGGAAAATTTATCAAAAAATTAAAAACTTACGTAAATTGTGAAAATTTCTCAAAAACTTCTTCCAACCAAGAAAATTATGAACTCAAGACTTGATGTTAGATTCCACAATTTGAATTTGTTACGAAAACATATACTCGATATTCGCACAAAATCGAATTTAATCAAAAAAATAAAAAAACATCTTTACGTGTGAAAATTGTTCAAAAACTTGTTCAAACCAAGAAAATGATGTACTCGAGACATATACTTGAATACTCGCACGAAATAGAAATTTATCAAAAAATCAAAAAACTTACGTAAATTGTGAAAATTCTCAAAACTTCTTCCAACCAAGAAATTGAAGTACTCAGGACTTGATGTTAGATTCCACAAATTGAATTTGTTTACGAAAACGTATACTCGATATTCGCACAAAATCAAAATTAATCAAAAATATAAAAAAACATCCTTACCTGTGAAAATTGTTCAAAAACTTGTTCAAACCAAGAAAATTATGTACTCGAGACATATACTTGAATACTCGCACGAAATATAAATTTATCAAAAATCAAAAAACTTCCGTAAATTGTGAAAATTACTCAATAACTTCTTCCAACCAAGAAAATTATGTACTCAAGACTTGATGTTAGATTCCACAATTTGAATTTGTTTACGAAAACGTATACTCGATATTCGCACAAATTCGAAATTAATCAAAAAAATAAAAAAAACATCCTTACCTGTGAAAATTGTTCAAAAATTGTTCAAACCAAGAAAATGATGTACTCGAGACATATACTTGAATACTCGCACGAAATAGAAATTTATCAAATAATCAAAAAACTTACGTAATTTGTGAAAATTACTCAAAAAACTTCTTCCAACCCAGAAAATTATGTACTCAAGACTTGATGTTAGATTCCACAATTTGAATTTGTTTGCGAAAACATATACTCGATATTCGCACAAAATCGAAAATAATCAAAATAATAAAAAAACATTCTTAACTATGAAAATTGTTCAAAAACTTGTTCAAACCAAGAAACTGATGTACTCGAGACATATACTTGAATACTCGCACCAAATAGAAATTTATCAAAAAATCCAAAAACTTACGTAAATTGTGAAATTTCTCAAAAACTTCTTTCAACCAAGAAAATGATGTACTCAAGACTTGATGTTAGATTCCACAAACTGAAGTTGTTTACAAAAATATATACTCAAATGTTTGCACAAAATCGAAATTTATAAAAAAAAAACAGCTTTACCTGTGAAAATTGCTCAAAAACTTGTTACAACCAAGAAAATAATGTATTCAAGACAGATACTCGAATACTCGCATGAAATAGAAATTTATCAAAAAATTAAAAAACTTACGTAAATTGTGAAAATTACTCAAAAACATCTTTAAACCAAGAAAATTATGTACTCAAGACTTGATGTTAGATTCCACAATTTGAATTTGTTTACGAAAACGTATACTCGATATTCGCACAAAATCGAAATTAATCAAAAAAATAAAAAAAAACATCTTTACGTGTGAAAAATGTTCAAAAACTTGTTCAAACCAAGAAAATGATGTAATCGAGACATATACTTGAATACTCGCACGAAATAGAAATTTATCAAAAAATCAAAAAACTTACGTAAATTGTGAAAATTTCTCAAAACATCTTCCAACCAAGAAATTGAAGTACTCAGGACTTGATGTTAGATTCCACAAATTGAATTTGTTTACGAAAACGTATACTCGATATTCGCACAAAATCAAAATTAATCAAAAAAATAAAAAAACATCCTTACCTGTGAAAATTGTTCAAAAACTTGTTCAAACCAAGAAAATTATGTACTCGAGACATATACTTGAATACTCGCACGAAATAGAAATTTATCAAAAAATCAAAAAACTTACGTAAATTGTGAAAATTTCTCAAAACTTCTTCCAACAAGGAAATTGAAGTACCCAAATTGAATTTGTTTACGAAAACGTATACTCGATATTCGCACAAAATCGAAATTAATCAAAAAAATAAAAAAAACATCCTTACCTCTGAAAATTGTTCAAAAACTTGTTCAAACCAAGAAAATTATGTACTCGAGACATATACTTGAATACTCGCACGAAATAGAAATTTATCAAAAATCAAAAAACTTCCGTAAATTGTGAAAATTACTCAAAAACTTCTTCCAACCAAGAAAATTATGTACTCAAGACTTGATGTTAGATTCCACAATTTGAATTTGTTTACGAAAACATATACTCGATATTCGCACAAAATCAAAATTTATCAAAAAATAAAAAACGTTCTTACTTGTGAAAATTGTTCAAAAACTTGTTCAAACCAAGAAACTGATGTACTCGAGACATATACTTGAATACTCGCACGAAATAGAAATTTATCAAAAAATCAAAAAAACTTAGGTAAATTGTGAAAGATTTTCAAAAACTTATTTCAACCAAAAAAATTATGTAATCAAGACTTGATGTTAGATTCCACAAATTGAATTTGTTTACGAAAACATATTCTCGAATATTCGCACAAAATCGAAAATTTATCAAAATAAAAAACACCATTTCCTCTGAAAATTGCTCAAAAACTTTTTACAACCAAGAACAGAAGTACTCAAGACAGATACTCGAATACTCGCACGAAATGGAAATTTATCAAAAAATTAAAAAACTTACGTAAATTGTGAAAATTTCTCCAAAACTTCTTCCAACCAAGAAAATTATGAACTCAAGACTTGATGTTAGATTCCACAATTTGAATTTGTTTACGAAAACATATACTCGATATTCGCACAAAATCGAATTTATCAAAAAAATAAAAAAAACGTTCTTACCTGTGGAAATAGTTCAAAAACTTGTTCAAACCAAGAAACTGATGTACTCGAGACATATACTTGAATACTCGCACGAAATAGAAATTTATCATCAAATCAAAAAACTTGCGTAAATTGAGGAAATTTCTCAAAAACTTCTTTCAACCAAGAAAATGATGTACTCAAGGCTTGATGTTAGATTCCACAAACTGAAGTTGTTTACGAAAACATATACTCAAATTTTTGCACAAAATCGAAATTTATTAAAAAAAACACCTTTACTTGTGAAAATTGCTCAAAATCTTGTTACAAACCAAGAAAATTATGTACTCGAGACATATACTTGAATACTCGCACGAAATAGAAATTTACCAAAAAATTAAAAAACTTATGTAAATTGTGAAAATTTCTCAAAACTTCTTCCAACCAAAAAATGATGTACTCAAGACTTGATGTTTGATTCCACAATTTGAATT
Organism: Haberlea rhodopensis; assembly: GCA_907163345.1. NCBI lineage: Eukaryota > Viridiplantae > Streptophyta > Magnoliopsida > Lamiales > Gesneriaceae > Haberlea > Haberlea rhodopensis. Next base: position 560,094 of record CAJQUN010000356.1, on the reverse strand, counting down.
TGTTTACGAAAACATATACTCGATATTCGCAGAAAATCAAAATTTATCAAAAAATAAAATAACGTTCTTACTTGTGAAAATTGTTCAAAAACTTTTTCAAACAAAGAAACTGATGTACTCGAGACATATATTTGAATACTCGCAAGAAATAGAAATTTATCAAAAAATCAAAAAACTTAGGTAAATTGTGAAAAAATTTCAAAATCTTCTTTCAACCAAAAAAATTATGTACTCAAGACTTGATGTTAGATTCCACAAATTGAATTTGTTTACGAAAACATATTCTCGAATATTTGCAGAAAATCGAAAATTTATCAAAAAAAAAACACCATTTCCTGTGAAAATTGCTCAAAAACGTTTTACAACCAAGAATAGATGAACTCAAGACAGATACTCGAATACTCGCACGAAATGGAAATTTATCAAAAAATTAAAAAACTTACGTAAATTGTGGAAATTTCTCAAAAACTTCTTCCAACCAAGAAAATTATGGACTCAAGACTTGATGTTAGATTCCACAATTTGAATTTGTTTACGAAAACATATACTCGATATTCGCACGAAATCGAATTTATCAAAAAAATAAAAAAACGTTCTTACCTGTTAAAATAGTTCAGAAATTTGTTCAAACAAGAAACTAATGTACTCTAGACATATACTTGAATACTCGCACGAAATAGAAATTTCTCAAAAACTTCTTTCAACCAAGAAAATTATATACTCAAGACTTGATGTTAGATTCCACAAACTGAAGTTGTTTACAAAAACATATACTCAAATATTTGCACAAAATCGAAATTTATCATAAAAAAAACACTTTTACCAGTGAAAATTCCTCAAAAACTTGTTACAACCACCAAGAAAATGATGTACTCAAGACAGATACTCGAATACTCGCACGAAATAGAAATTTATAAAAAATTAAAAAACTTACTTAAATTGTGAAAATTTCTCAAAAACTTCTTCAAACCAAGAAAATTATGTACTCAAGAATTGATGTTAGATTCCACAATTCGAATTTGTTTACTAAAATATATACTCGATATTCGCACAAAATCGAAATTTATCAAAAAAATAAAAAAACGTTCTTACCTATGAAAATTGTTCAGAAACTTGTTCAAACCAAGAAACTGATGTACTCGAGACATATACTTGAATACTCGCACGAAATAGAAATTTATCAAAAAATCAAAAAACTTACGTAAATTGTGAAATTTCTCAAAAACTTCTTTCAACCATGAAAATGATGTACTCAAAACTTGATGTTAGATTCCACAAACTGAAGTTGTTTACGAAAACATGTACTCAAATTTTTGCACAAAATTGAAATTTATAAAAAAAAAACACACCTTTACCTGTGAAAAATGCTCAAAAACTTATTACAACCAAGAAAATGATGTATTCAAGACAGATACTCGAATACTCGCACGAAATAGAAATTTATCAAAAAACTAAAAAAACTTACGTAAATTATTAATATTACTCAAAAACTTCTTTAAACCAAGAAAATTATGGACTCAAGAATTGATGTTAGATTCCACAATTTGAATTTGTTTACGAAAACATATACTCGATATTCGCACAAAATCGAAATTTATCAAAAAAAACACCTTTACCTGTGAAAATAGCTCAAACACTTGTTACAACCAAGAAAATGATGTACTCGAGACAGATACTCGAATACTCGCACGAAATAGAAATTTATCAAAAAATTAAAAAACTTACGTAAATTGTGAAAATTACTCAAAAAAACTTCTTCCAACCAAGAAAATTATGTACTCAAGACTTGATGTTAGATTCCACAATTTGAATTTGTTTGCGAAATCATATACTCGATATTCGCACAAAATCGAATATTATCAAAATAATAAAAAAACATTCTTAACTATGAAAATTGTTCAAAAACCTGTTCAAACCAAGAAACTGATGTACTCGAGACATATACTTGAATACTCGCACGAAATAGAAATTTATCAAAAAATCAAAAATATTACGTAAATTGTGAAAATTTCTGAAAAACTTCTTTCAACCAAAAAAATGAGGTACTCAAGACTTGATGTTAGATTCCACAAACTAAAGTAGTTTACGAAAACATATACTCAAATATTTGCACAAAATCGAAATTTATCAAAAAAAACACCTTTACCTGTGAAAATAGCTCAAACACTTGTTACAACCAAGAAAATGATGTACTCGAGACAGATACTCGAATACTCGCACGAAATAGAAATTTATCAAAAAATTAAAAAACTTACGTAAATTGTGAAAATTACTCAAAAAAACTTCTTCCAACCAAGAAAATTATGTACTCAAGACTTGATGTTAGATTCCACAATTTGAATTTGTTTGCGAAAACATATACTCGATATTCGCACAAAATCGAATATTATCAAAATAATAAAAAAACATTCTTAACTATGAAAATTGTTCAAAAACCTGTTCAAACCAAGAAACTGATGTACTCGAGACATATACTTGAATACTAGCACGAAATAGAAATTTATCGAAAAATCAAAAATATTACGTAAATTGTGAAAATTTCTGAAAAACTTCTTTCAACCAAAAAAATGATGTACTCAAGACTTGATGTTAGATTCCACAAACTAAAGTTGTTTACGAAAACATATACTCAATATTTGCACAAAATCGAAATTTATCAAAAAAAAACACCTTTACCTGTGAAAATAGCTCAAACACTTGTTACAACCAAGAAAATGATGTACTCGAGACAGATACTCGAATACTCGCACGAAATAGAAATTTATCAAAAAATTAAAAAACTTACGTAAATTGTGAAAATTACTCAAAAAAACTTCTTCCAACCAAGAAAATTATGTACTCAAGACTTGATGTTAGATTCCACAATTTGAATTTGTTTGCGAAAACATATACTCGATATTCGCACAAAATCAAAATTAATCAAAATAATAAAAAAACATTCTTAACTATGAAAATTGTTCAAAAACCTTTTCAAACCAAGAAACTGATGTACTCGAGACATATACTTGAATACTCGCACGAAATAGAAATTTATCAAAAAATCCAAAAAATTACGTAAATTGTGAAAATTTCTGAAAAACTTCTTTAAACCAAGAAAATGATGTACTCAAGACTTGATGTTAGATTCCTCAAACTGAAGTAGTTTACGAAAACATATACTCAAATATTTGCACAAAATCGAAATTTATCAAAAAAAACACCTTTACCTGTGAAAATAGCTCAAACACTTGTTACAACCAAGAAAATGATGTACTCGAGACAGATACTCGAATACTCAAACGAAATAGAAATTTATCAAAAAATTAAAAAACTTACGTAAATTGTGAAAATTACTCAAAAAAACTTCTGCCAACCAAGAAAATTATGTACTCAAGACTTGATGTTAGATTCCACAATTTGAATTTGTTTGCGAAAACATATACTCGATATTCCCAAAAAATCGAAATTAATCAAAATAATAAAAAAACATTCTTAACTATGAAAATTGTTCAAAAACTTGTTCAAACCAAGAAACCGATGTACTCGAGACATATACTTGAATACTCGCACGAAATAGAAATTTATCAAAAAATCCAAAAAATTACGTAAATTGTGAAAATTTCTGAAAAACTTCTTTAAACCAAGAAAATGATGTACTCAAGACTTGATGTTAGATTCCACAAACTGAAGTAGTTTACGAAAACATATACTCAAATATTTGCACAAAATCGAAATTTATCAAAAAAAACACCTTTACCTGTGAAAATAGCTCAAACACTTGTTACAACCAAGAAAATGATGTACTCGAGACAGATACTCGAATACTCGCACGAAATAGAAATTTATCAAAAAATTAAAAAACTTACGTAAATTGTGAAAATTACTCAAAAAAACATCTTCCAACCAAGAAAATTATGTACTCAAGACTTGATGTTAGATTCCACAATTTGAATTTGTTTGCGAAAACATATACTCGATATTCGCAAAAAATCAAAATTAATCAAAATAATAAAAAAACATTCTTAACTATGAAAATTGTTCAAAAACCTGTTCAAACCAAGAAACTGATGTACTCGAGACATATACTTGAATACTCGCACGAAATAGAAATTTATCAAAAAAAACACCTTTACCTGTGAAAATAGCTCAAACACTTGTTACAACCAAGAAAATGATGTACTCGAGACAGATACTCGAATACTCAAACGAAATAGAAATTTATCAAAAAATTAAAAAACTTACGTAAATTGTGAAAATTACTCAAAAAAACTTCTGCCAACCAAGAAAATTATGTACTCAAGACTTGATGTTAGATTCCACAATTTGAATTTGTTTGCGAAAACATATACTCGATATTCGCAAAAAATCGAAATTAATCGAAATAATAAAAAACACATTCTTAACTATGAAAATTGTTCAAAAACTTGTTCAAACAAAGAAACCGATGTACTCGAGACATATACTTGAATACTCGCACGAAATAGAAATTTATCAAAAAATCAAAAAAATTACGTAAATTGTGAAAATTTCTGAAAAACTTCTTTAAACCAAGAAAATGATGTACTCAAGACTTGATGTTAGATTCCACAAACTGAAGTAGTTTACGAAAACATATACTCAAATATTTGCACAAAATCGAAATTTATAAAAAAAAACACCTTTACCTGTGAAAATAGCTCAAACACTTGTTACAACCAAGAAAATGATGTACTCGAGACAGATACTCGAATACTCGCACGAAATAGAAATTTATCAAAAAATTAAAAAACTTACGTAAATTGTGAAAATTACTCAAAAACTTCTTTAAATCAAGAAAACTATGTACTCAAGACTTGATGTTAGATTCCACAATTTGAATTTGTTTACTAAAACATATACTCGATATTGGCACAAAATCGAAATTTTTCAAAAAAAAAAAAAAACGTTCTTACCTGTGAAAATTGTTCAAAACTTGTTCAAACCAAGAAACTGATGTACTCGAGACATATACTTGAATACTCGCACGAAATAGAAATTTATCAAAAAATCAAAAAATTACGTAAATTATGAAAATTTCTGAAAAACTTCTTTCAACCAAGAAAATGATGTACTGAAGACTTGATGTTAGATTCCACAAACTGAAGTAGTTTACGAAAACATATACTCAAATATTTGCACAAAATCGAAATTTATAAAAAAAAACACCTTTACCTGTGAAAATTGCTCAAAAACTTGTTACAACCAAGAAAATGATGTATTCAAGACAGATACTCGAATACTCGCACGAAATAGAAATTTATCAAAAAATTAAAAAACTTACGTAAATTGTGAAAATTTCTCAAAAACTTCTTTAAACCAAAAAAATTATGTACTCAAGACTTGATGTTAGATTCCACAATTTGAATTTGTTTACGAAAACGTATCCTCGATATTCCCACAAAATCGAAATTTTTCAAAAGAATAAAAAAACATTCTTACCTGTGAAAATTGTTCAAAACTTGTTCAAACCAAGAAACTGATGTACTCGAGACATATACTTGAATACTCGCACGAAATAGAAATTTATCAAAAAAACAAAAAACTTGCGGAAATTGTGAAAAAATTTCAAAAACTTATTTCAACGAAGAAAATTATGTACTCAAGACTTGATGTTAGATTCAACAAATTGAATTTGTTTACGAAAACATATTCTCGAATATTCGCACAAAATCAAAAATTTATCAAAAAAAAAAACACCATTTCCTGTGAAAATTGCTAAAAACTTGTTACAACCAAGAAAATGATGTACTCAAGACATATACTCGAATACTCGCACGAAATAGAAATTTATCAAAAAATCAAAAAACTTACGTAAATTGTGAAAATTACTCAAAAACTACTTCCAACCAAGAAAATTATGTACTCAAGACTTGATGTTAGATTCCACAAGAAACTGATGTTAGATTCAAACCAAGAAACTGATGTACTCGAGACATATAATTGAATACTCGCACGAAATAGAAATTTATCAAAAAATCAAAAAACTTATGTAAATTGGGAAAATTTCTCAAAATCTTTTTCCAACCAAGAAAATGAAGTACACAAGACTTGATGTTTGATTCCACCAATTGAATTTGTTTACGAAAACGTATACTCGATATTCGCACAAAATCTAAATTAATCAAAAAAATAAAAAACATCCTTACCTATGAAAATTGTTCAAACACTTGTTCAAACCAAGAAAATGATGTACTCGAGACATATACTTGAATAATCGCACGAAATAGAAATTTATCAAAAAATCAAAAAACTTACGTAAATTATGAAAATTTCTCAAAAACATCTTCCAACCAAGAAAATGAAGTACTCAAGACTTGATGTTAGATTCCACAAATTGAATTTGTTTACGAAAACGTATACACGATATTCGCACAAAATCGAAATTAATCAAAAAAATAAAAAAACATCCTTACCTATGAACTTGTTCAAACCAAGAAAATGATGTACTCGAGACATATACTTGAATACTCGCACGAAATAGAAATTTATCAAAAAATCAAAAAATTTACGTAAATTGTGAAAATTACTCAAAAACTTCTTCCAACAAAGAAAATTATGTACTCAAGACTTGATGTTAGATTCCACAATTTGAATTTGTTTACGAAACATATACTCGATATTCGCACAAAATCAAAATTTATCAAAAAAATAAAAAAAATGTTCTTACTTGTGAAAATTGTTCAAAAACTTGTTCAAACCAAGAAACTGATGTACTCGAGACATATACTTGAATACTCGCACGAAATAGAAATTTATCAAAAAATCAGAAAAACTTAGGCAAATTGTGAAAATTTTCAAAAACTTCTTTCAACCAAAAAAATATGTACTCAAGACTTGATGTTAGATTCCACAAATTGAATTTGTTTACGAAAACATATTCTCGAATATTCGCACAAAATCGAAAATTTATCAAAAAAAAAAACACCATTTCCTGTGAAAATTGTTCAAAAACTTTTTACAACCAAGAACAGATGTACACAAGACAGATACTCGAATACTCGCACGAAATGGAAATTTATCAAAAAATTAAAAAACTTACGTAAATTGTGGAAATTTCTAAAAAACATCTTCCAACCAAGAAAATTATGGACTTAAGACTTGATGTTAGATTCCACAATTTGAATTTGTTTACGAAAACATATACTCGATATTCGCACAAAATCGAATTTATCAAAAAAATAAAACATTCTTACCTGTGAAAATTGTTCAAAAACTTATTCAAACCAAGAAACTGATGTACTCGAGACATATACTTGAATACTCGCACGAAATTGAAATTTATCAAAAAATCCAAAAAATTACGTAAATTGTGAAAATTTCTGAAAAACTTCTTTCAACCAAGAAAATGATGTACTCAAGACTTGATGTTAGATTCCACAAACTGAAGTAGTTTACGAAAACATATACTCAAATATTTGCACAAAATCGAAATTTATCAAAAAAAACACCTTTACCTGTGAAAATAGCTCAAACACTTGTTACAACCAAGAAAATGATGTACTCGAGACAGATACTCGAATACTCGCACGAAATAGAAATTTATCAAAAAATTAAAAACTTACGTAAATTGTGAAAATTACTCAAAAAAACTTCTGCCAACCAAGAAAATTATGTAATCAAGACTTGATGTTAGATTCCACAATTTGAATTTGTTTGCGAAAACATATACTCGATATTCGCAAAAAATCGAAATTAATCAAAATAATAAAAAAACATTCTTACCTGTGAAAATTGTTCAAATACTTGTTCAAACCAAGAAACTGATGTACTCGAGACATATACTTGAATACTCGCACGAAATAGAAATTTATCAAAAAATCAAAAAAATTACGTAAATTGTGAAAATTTCTGAAAGACTTCTTTCAACCAAGAAAATGATGTACTCAAGACTTGATGTTAAATTCCAAAAACTGAAGTAGTTTACGAAAACATATACTCAAATATTTGCACAAATCGAAATTTATCAAAAAAAACACCTTTACCTATGAAAATTGCTCAAAAACTTGTTACAACCAAGAGAATGATGTATTCAAGACAGATACTCGAATAACTCGCACGAAATAGAAATTTATCAAAAAATTAAAAAACTTACGTAAATTGTGAAAATTACTCAAAAACTTCTTTAAACCAAGAAAATTATGTACTCAAGACTTGATGTTAGATTCCACAATTTGAATTTGTATACGAAAACGTATACTCGATATTCGCACAAAATCGAAATTAATCAAAAAAACAAAAAAAAACATCCTTACGTGTGAAAATTGTTCAAAAACTTGTTCAAACCAAGAAAATGATGTACTCGAGACAGATACTCGAATACTCGCACGAAATATAAATTTATCAAAAAATTAAAAAAACTTATGTCAATTGTGAAAATTACTCAAAAACTTCTTTAAACCAAGAAAATTATGTACTCAAGACTTGATGTTAGATTCCACAATTTGAATTTGTTTACTAAAACATATACTCGATATTCGCACAAAATCGAAATTTTTAAAAAAAATAAAAAAACGTTCTTACCTGTGAAAATTATTCAAAACTAGTTCAAACCAAGAAACTGATGTACTCGAGACATATACTTGAATACTCGCACGAAATAGAAATTTATCAAAAAAACAAAAAACTTGCGGAAATTGTGAAAAAATTTCAAAAACTAATTTCAACCAAGAAAATTATGTACTCAAGACTTGATGTTAGATTCAACAAATTGAATTTGTTTACGAAAACATATTCCCGAATAATCGCACAAAATCAAAAATTTATAAAAAAAAAACACCATTTCCTGTGAAAATTGCTAAAAAACTTGTTACAACCAAGAAAATGATGTACTCAAGACATATACTCGAATACTCGTACGAAATAGAAATTTATCAAAAAATCAAAAAACTTACGTAAATTGTGAAAATTACTCAAAAACTACTTTCAACCAAGAAAATTATGTACTCAAGACTTGATGTTAGATTCCACAAGAAACTGATGTTAGATTCAAACCAAGAAACTGATGTACTCGAGACATATACTTGAATACTCGCACGAAATTGAAATTTATCAAAAAATCAAAAGACTTACGTAAATTGTGAAAATTTCTCAAAATCTTTTTCCAACCAAGAAAATGAAGTACTCAAGACTTGATGTTTGATTCCACCAATTGAATTTGTTTACGAAAACGTATACTCGATATTCGCACAAAATCTAAATTAATCAAAAAAATAAAAAAACATCCTTACCTATGAAAATTGTTCAAAAACTTGTTCAAACCAAGAAAATGATGTACTCGAGACATATATTTGAATAATCGCACGAAATAGAAATTTATCAAAAAATCAAAAAACTTACGTAAATTGTGAAAATTTCTCAAAATCTTTTTCCAACCAAGAAAATGAAGTACTCAAGACTTGATGTTTGATTCCACCAATTGAAATTGTTTACGAAAACGTATACTCGATATTCGCACAAAATATAAATTAATCAAAAAAATAAAAAAAACATCCTTACCTATGAAAATTGTTCAAAAACTTGTTCAAACCAAGAAAATGATGTACTCGAGACATATACTTGAATAATCGCATGAAATAGAAATTTATCAAAAAATCAAAAAACTTACGTAAATTATGAAAATTTCTCAAAAACTTCTTCCAACCAAGAAAATGAAGTACTCAAGACTTGATGTTAGATTCCACAAATTGAATTTGTTTACGAAAACGTATACACGATATTCGCACAAAATCGAAATTAATCAAAAAAATAAAAAAAACATCCTTACCTATGAACTTGTTCAAACCAAGAAAATTATGTACTCGAGACATATACTTGAATACTCGCACGAAATAGAAATTTATCAAAAATAAAAAAAATTTACGTAAATTGTGAAAATTACTCAAAAACTTCTTCCAACCAAGAAAATTTTGTTCTCAAGACTTGATGTTAGATTCCACAATTTGAATTTGTTTACGAAACATATACTCGATATTCGCACAAAGTCAAAATTTATCAAAAAAAAAAAAAAAAAACGTCTTACTTGTGAAAATTGTTCAAAAACTTGTTCAAACCAAGAAACTGATGTACTCGAGACATATACTTGAATACTCGCACGAAATAGAAATTTATCAAAAAATCAGAAAAACTTAGCCAAATTGTGAAAATTTTCAAAAACTTCTTTCAACCAAAAAAATTATGTACTCAAGACTTGATGTTAGATTCCACAAATTGAATTTGTTTACGAAAACATATTCTCGAATATCCGCACAAAATCGAAAATTTATCAAAAAAAAAAAAACACCATTTCCTGTGACAATTGCTGAAAAACTTTTTACAACCAAGAACAGATGTAGTCAAGACAGATACTCGAATACTCGCACAAAATGAAAATTTATCAAAAAATTAAAAAACTTACGTAAATTGTGGAAATTTCTCAAAAACTTCTTCCAACCAAGAAAATTATGGACTCAAGACTCTATGTTAGATTCCACAATTTGAATTTGTTTACGAAAAATATACTCGATATTCGCACAAAATCGAAATTTATCAAAAAAATAAAAAAACGTTCTTACCTGTGAAAATTGTTCTCAAACTTGTTCAAACCAAGAAACTGATGTACTCGAGTGATATTCTTGAATACCCGCACGAAATAGAAATTTATCAAAAAATTAAAAAAATTACGTAAATTATGAAAAAATTTCAAAAACTTCTTTAACCTAGAATATTATGTACTCAAGACTTGATGTTTGATTTCCCAAACTGAATTCGTTTACGAAAACATATTCCCGAATATTCGCACAAAATCAAAAATTTATCAAAAAAAACACACCATTTCCTGTGGAAATTGCTCAAAAACTTGTTACAACCAAGAAAATGATGTACTCAAGACAGATACTCCAATACTCGCGCGAAATAGAAATTTATCAAAAAATTAAAAAACTTACGTAAATTGTGAAAATTTCTCAAAAACTTCTTCCAACCAAGAAAGAATGTACTCAAGACTTGATGTTAGATTCCACAATTTGAATTTGTTTACGAAAACATATACTCGATATTCGTACAAAATCGAAATTAATCAAAATAATAAAAAAACATTCTTACCTATGAAAATTGTTCAAAAACTTGTTCAAACCAAGAAACTGATGTACTCGAGACATATACTTGAATACTCGCACGAATAGAAATTTATCAGCAAATCAAAAACTTGCGTAAATTTTTGCACAAAATCAAAATTTATAAAAAAAAACACATTTACCTGTGAAAATTGCTCTAAAACTTGTTACAACAGAGAAAATGATGTATTCAAGACAGATACTCGAATACTCGCATGAAATAGAAGTTTATCAAAAAATTAAAAAACTTACGTAAATTGTGAAAATTACTCAAAAACCTCTTTAAACCAAGAAAATTATGTACTCAAGACTTGATGTTAGATTCCACAATTTGAATTTGTTTACGAAAAGATATAATCGATATTCGCACAAAATCGAAATTTATCAAAAAAATAAAAAACGTTCTTACCTGTGAAAATTGTTCAAACCAAGAAACTGATGTACTCGAGACATATATTTGAATACTCGCATGAAATAGAAATTTATCAAAAAAACAAAAAACTTACGTAAATTGTGAAAAAATTTCAAAAACTTCTTTCAACCAAGAAAATTATGTACTCAAGACTTGATGTTGGATTCCACCAATTGAATTTGTTTACGAAAACATATTCTCGAATATTCGCACAAAATCAAAAATTTATCAAAAAAAAAAACACCTTTACCTGTGAAAATTGCTCAAAAATTTGTTACAACCAAGAAAATGATGTATTCAAGACAGATACTCGAATACTCGCACGAAATAGAAATTTATCAAAAAATTAAAAAACTTATGTAAATTGTGAAAATTTCTCAGAAACTTCTTCCAACCAAGAAAATAAGGTTCTCAAGACTTGATGTTAGATTCCACAATTTGAATTTGTTTACGAAAACATATACTCGATATTCGCACAAAATCGTAATTTATCAAAAAAATAAAAAAAAATTCTTACCTGTGAAAATTTTTCAAAAACTTGTTAAAACCAAGAAACTGATGTACTCGAGACATATACTTGAATAATCGAACGAAATAGAAATTTATCAAAAAATCAAAAAAATTACGTAAATTGTGAAAATTTCTGAAAAACTTCTTTCAACCAAGAAATCATGTACTCAAGACTTGAGTTAGATTCCACAAACTGAAGTAGTTTACGAAAACATATACTCAAATATTTGCACAAAATTGAAATTTATAAAAAAAAACACCTTTACCTGTGAAAATTGCTCAAAAACTTTTTACAACCAAGAAAATGATGTACTCAAAACAGATACTCGAATACTCGTACGAAATGGAATTTTTTCAAAAAATTTAAAAACTTACGTAAATTGTGAAAATTTCTCAAAAACTTCTTCTAACCAAGAAATAATGTACTCAAGACTTGATGTTAGATTCTACAATTTGAATTTGTTTACGAAAACATATACTCGATATTTGCACAAAATCGAATTTATCAAAAAAATAAAAAAAAGTTCTTACCTGTGAAATAGTTCAAAAACTTGTTCAAACCAAGAAACTGAAGTGCTCGAGACATATACTTGAATACTCGCACGAAATAGAAATTTATCAAAAAATGCAAAAACTTACGTAAATTGTGAAATTTCTCAAAAATTTCTTTCAACCAAGAAAATGATGTACTCAAGACTTGATGTTAGATTCCACAAACTGAAGTTGTTTACGAAAACATATACTCAAATATTTGCACAAAATCAAAATTTATATAAAAAAACACCTTTACCTGTGAAAATTGCTCAAAAACTTGTTACAACCAAGAAAATGATGTATTCAAGACAGATACTCGAATACTCGCACGAAATAGAAATTTATCAAAAAATTAAAAAACTTACCTAAATTATGAAAAATACTCAAAAACTTCTTTAAACCAAGAAAATTATGTACTCTCTTGATGTTAGATTCCACAATTTGAATTTGTTTACGAAAACATATACTCGATATTCGCACAAAATCGAAATTAGTCAAAAAAAATAAAAAAAAACGCCCTTACCTGTGAAAATTCTTCAAAAACTTGTTCAAACCAAGAAAATGATGTACTCGAGACATATACTTGAATACTCGCACGAAATAGAAATTTATCAAAAAATCAAAAAACTTACGTAAATTGTGAAAATTTCTCAGAAACTTCTTCCAACCAAGAAAATGAAGTACTCAAGACTTGATGTTAGATTCCACAAATTGAATTTGTTTACAAAAACGTATATACTGGATATTCGCACAAAATCGAAATTAATTAAAAAAATAAAAAACATCCTTAGCTGTGAAAATTGTTCAAAAACTTGTTCAAACCAAGAAAATGATGTACTCGAGACATATACTTGAATACTCGCACGAAATAGAAATTTATCAAAAAATCAAAAAACTTACGTAAATTGTGAAAATTTCTTCCAACCAAGAAAATGAAGTACTCAAGACTTGATGTTAGATTCCACAAATTGAATTTGTTTACGAAAACGTATATACTCGATATTCGCAAAATCGAAATTAAATAAAAAAATAAAAAAACATCATTACCTGTGAAAATTGTTCAAAAACTTGTTCAAACCAAGAAAATGATGTACTCGAGACATATACTTGAATACTCGCACCAAATAGAAATTTATCAAAAAATCAAAAAACTTACGTAAATTGTGAAAATTATTCAAAAACTTCTTCCAACCAAGAAAATTATGTACTCAAGAGTTGATGTTAGATTCCAAAATTTGAATTTGTTTACTAAAACATATACTCGATATTCGCACAAAATCGAAATTTATCAAAAAAATAAAAAAAATGTTCTTACCTGTGAAAATTGTTCAAAAACTTGTTCAAACCAAGAAGCTGATGTACTCGAGACATATACTTGAATACTCGCACGAAATAGAAATTTATCAAAAAATCAAAAAACTTACGTAAATTGTGAAAAATTTCAAAAACTTCTTTAACCAAGAATATTATGTACTCAAGACTTGATGTTAGATTTCACAAATTGAATTTGTTTACGAAAACATAGTCCCGAATATTCGCGCAAAATCAAAAATTTATCAAAAAAAATAACACCATTTCCTGTGAAAATTTCTCAAAAACTTCTTCCAACCAAGAAATAATGTACTCAAGACTTGATGTTAGATTCCACAATTTGAATTAGTTTACGAAAACATATACTCGATATTCGCACAAAATCAAAATTAATCAAAATAATAAAAAAACATTCTTACCTATGAAAATTGTTCAAAAACTTGTTCAAACCAAGAAACTGATGTACTCAAGACATATACTTGAATACTCGCACGAAATAGAAATTTATCAAAAAATCCAAAAACTTACGTAAATTGTGAAATTTCTCAAAAACTTCTTTCAACCAAGAAAATGATGTACTCAAGACTTGATTTTAGATTCCACAAACTGAAGTTGTTTACGAAAACATATACTCAAATATTTGCACAAAATCGAAATTTATAAAAAAAACACCTTTACCTGTGAAAATTGCTCAAAAACTTGTTACAACCAAGAAAATGACGTATTCAAGACAGATACTCGAATACTCGCACGAAATAGAAATTTATCAAAAAATTAAAAAACATACGTAAATTGTGAAAATTAGTCAAAAACTTCTTTAAACCAAGAAAGTTATGTACTCAAGACTTGATGTTAGATTCTAGAATTTGAATTTCCTTACGAAAACATATACTCGATATTCGCACGAAATCGAAATTAATCAGAAAAATAAAAAAAACATCCTTACCTGTGAAAATTGTTCAAAAACTTGTTCAAACCAAGAAACTGATGTACTAGAGAGACATATACTTGAATATTCGCACGAAATAGAAATTTATCAAAAAATCAAAAAAACAATTTTTGAAAAATTGTGAAAATTTTCAAAAACATTGTACTCAAGACTTGACGTTATATTCCACAAATTGAATTTGTTTACGAAAACATATTCTCGAATATTCGCACAAAATAAAAAATTTATCAAAAAAAAAATTCCATTTCCTGTGAAAATTGCTCAAAAACTTTTTACAACCAAGAACAGACGTACTCGAGACAGATACTCGAATACTCGCACGAAATGGAAATTTATCCAAAATTTAAAAAACTTACGTAAATTGTGGAAATTTCTCAAAAACTTCTTCCAACCAAGAAAGTTATGGACTCAAGACTTGATGTTAGATTCCACAATTTGAATTTGTTTACGAAAACATATACTCGATATTTGCACAAAATCGAATTTATCCAAAAAATAAAAAAACGTTCTTACCTGTGAAAATAGTTCAAAAACTTGTTCAAACCAAGAAACTGATGTACTCGAGACATATACTTGAATACTCGCACGAAATAGAAATTTATCAGCAAATCAAAAACTTGCTTAAATTGTGAAAATTTCTCAAAAACTTCTTTCAACCAAGAAAATGATGTACACAAGACTTGATGTTAGATTCCACAAACTGAAGTTGTTTACGAAAACATATACTCAAATATTTGCACAAAATCGAAATTTATCAAAAAAAAACACCTTTACCAGTGAAAATTGCTCAAAAACTTGTTACAACCAAGAAAACGATGTACTCAGGACAGATACTCGAATACTCGCACGAAATAGAAATTTATAAAAAATTAAAAAACTTACGTAAATTGTGAAAATTTCTCAAAAACTTCTTCCAACCAAGAAAATTATGTACTCAAGAATATATGTTAGATTCCACAATTTGAATTTGTTTACTAAAACATATACTCGATATTCGCACAAAATCGAAATTTATCAAAAAAATAAAAAAACGTTCTTACCTGTGAAAATTGTTCAAAAACTTGTTCAAACCAAGAAACTGATGTACTCGAGACATATACTTGAATACTCGCACGAAATAGAAATTTATCAAAAAATCAAAAAACTTACGTAAATTGGGAAAATTTTTCAAAAACTTCTTTAACCAAGAATATTATGTACTCAAGACTTGATGTTAGATTTCACAAATTGAATTTATTTACGAAAACATATTCCCGAATATTCGCACAAAATCGAAAATTTATCAAAAAAAAAAAAACACCATTTCCTGTGAAAATTGCTCAAAAACTTGTTACAACCAAGAAAATGATGTACACAAGACAGATACTCGAATACTCGCACGAAATAGAAAATTATCAAAAAATTAAAAAACCTACGTAAATTGTGAAAATTTCTCAAAAACTTCTTCCAACCAAGAAATAATGTACTCAAGACTTGATGTTAGATTCCACAATTTGAATTAGTTTACGAAAACATATACTCGATATTATCACAAAATCGAAATTAATCAAAATAATAAAAAAACATTCTTACCTATGAAAATTGTTCAGAAACTTGTTCAAACCAATAAACTGATGTACTCAAGACATATACTTGAATACTCGCACGAAATAGAAATTTATCAAAAAATCCAATAACTTACGTAAATTGTGAAATTTCTGAAAAACTTCTTTCAACCAAGAAAATGATGTACTCAAGACTTGATTTTAGATTCCACAAACTGAAGTTGTTTACGAAAACATATACTCAAATATTTGCACAAAATCGAAATTTATAAAAAAAACACCTTTACCTGGGAAAATTGCTCAAAAACTTGTTACAACCAAGAAAATGACGTATTCAAGACAGATACTCGAATACTCGCACGAAATAGAAATTTATCAAAAAATTAAAAAACATACGTAAATTGTGAAAAAATTAGTCAAAAACTTCTTTAAACCAAGAAAGTTATGTACTCAAGACTTGATTTTAGATTCCAGAATTTGAATTTCCTTACGAAAACATATACTCGATATTCGCACAAAATCGAAATTAATCAGAAAAATAAAAAAAACATCTTTACCTGTGAAAATTGTTCAAAAACTTGTTCAAACCAAGAAACTGATGTACTCGAGAGACATATACTTGAATATTCGCACGAAATAAAAATTTATAAAAAAATCAAAAAAACAATTTTTGAAAAATTGTGAAAATTTTCAAAAACATTGTACTCAAGACTTGATGTTCGATTCCACAAATTGAATTTGTTTACGAAAACATATTCTCGAATATTCGCACAAAATAAAAAATTTATCAAAAAAAAAAATTCCATTTCCTGTGAAAATTGCTCAAAAACTTTTTACAACCAAGAACAGACGTACTCGAGACAGATACTCGAATACTCGCACGAAATGGAAATTTATCCAAAATTTAAAAAACTTACGTAAATTGTGGAAATTTCTCAAAAACTTCTTCCAACCAAGAAAATTATGGACTCAAGACTTGATGTTAGATTCCACAATTTGAATTTGTTTACGAAAACATATACTCGATATTTGCACAAAATCGAATTTATCCAAAAAATAAAAAAACGTTCTTACCTGTGAAAATAGTTCAAAAACTTGTTCAAACCAAGAAACTGATGTACTCGAGACATATACTTGAATACTCGCACGAAATTGAAATTTATCAAAAAATCAAAAAACTTACGTAAATTGTGAAAATTTCTCAAAATCTTTTTCCAACCAAGAAAATGAAGTACTCAAGACTTGATGTTTGATTCCACCAATTGAATTTGTTTACGAAAACGTATACTCGATATTCGCACAAAATCTAAATTAACCAAAAAAATAAAAAAACATCCTTACCTATGAAAATTGTTCAAAAACTTGTTCAAACCAAGAAAATGATGTACTCGAGACATATATTTGAATAATCGCACGAAATAGAAATTTATCAAAAAATCAAAAAACTTACGTAAATTGTGAAAATTTCTCAAAATCTTTTTCCAACCAAGAAAATGAAGTACTCAAGACTTGATGTTTGATTCCACCAATTGAAATTGTTTACGAAAACGTATACTCGATATTCGCACAAAATCTAAATTAATCAAAAAAATAAAAAAACATCCTTACCTATGAAAATTGTTCAAAAACTTGTTCAAACCAAGAAAATGATGTACTCGAGACATATACTTGAATAATCGCATGAAATAGAAATTTATCAAAAAATCTAAAAACTTACGTAAATTATGAAAATTTCTCAAAAACTTCTTCCAACCAAGAAAATGAAGTACTCAAGACTTGATGTTAGATTCCACAAATTGAATTTGTTTACGAAAACGTATACACGATATTCGCACAAAATCGAAATTAATCAAAAAAATAAAAAAAACATCCTTACCTATGAACTTGTTCAAACCAAGAAAATTATGTACTCGAGACATATACTTGAATACTCGCACGAAATAGAAATTTATCAAAAATAAAAAAATTTACGTAAATTGTGAAAATTACTCAAAAACTTCTTCCAACCAAGAAAATTTTGTTCTCAAGACTTGATGTTAGATTCCACAATTTGAATTTGTTTACGAAACATATACTCGATATTCGCACAAAATCAAAATTTATCAAAAAAACAAAAAAAAAACGTCTTACTTGTGAAAATTGTTCAAAAACTTGTTCAAACCAAGAAACTGATGTACTCGAGACATATACTTGAATACTCGCACGAAATAGAAATTTATCAAAAAATCAGAAAAACTTAGCCAAATTGTGAAAATTTTCAAAAACTTCTTTCAACCAAAAAAATTATGTACTCAAGACTTGATGTTAGATTCCACAAATTGATTTGTTTACGAAAACATATTCTCGAATATTCGCACAAAATCGAAAATTTATCAAAAAAAAAAAACACCATTTCCTGTGAAAATTGCTCAAAAACTTTTTACAACCAAGAACAGATGTACAGAAGACAGATACTCGAATACTCGCACGAAATGGAAATTTATCAAAAAATTTAAAAAACTTACGTAAATTGTGGAAATTTCTCAAAGACTTCTTCCAACCAAGAAAATTATGGACTTAAGATTTGATGTTAGATTCCCCAATTTGATTGTTTACGAAAACATATACTCGATATTCGCACAAAATCGAATTTATCAAAAAAATAAAACATTCTTACCTGTGAAAATTGTTCAAAAACTTGTTCAAACCAAAAACTGATGTACTCGAGACATATACTTGAATACTCGCACGAAATAGAAATTTATCAAAAAATCAAAAAAATTACGTAAATTGTGAAAATTTCTGAAAAACTTCTTTCAACCAAGAAAATGATGTACTCAAGACTTGATGTTAGATTCCACAAACTGAAATAGTTTACGAAAACATATACACAAATATTTGCACAAAATCGAAATTTATAAAAAAAAACACCTTTACCTGTGAAAATTGCTCAAACACTTGTTACAACCAAGAAAATGATGTACTCGAGATAGATACTCGAATACTCGCACTAAATAGAAATTTATCAAAAAATTAAAAAACTTACGTAAATTGTGAAAATTACTCAAAAACTTCTTTAAATCAAGAAAATTATGTACTCAAGACTTGATGTTAGATTCCACAATTTGAATTTGTTTACGAAACATATACTCGATATTCGCACAAAATCAAAATTTATCAAAAAAATAGAAAAACGTTCTTACTTATGAAAATTGTTCAAAAACATGTTCAAACCAAGAAACTGATGTACTCGAGACATATACTTGAATACTCGCACGAAATAGAAATTTATCAAAACATCAAAAAAACTTAGGTAAATTGTGAAAAATTTTCAAAAACTTCTTTCAACCAAAAAAATTATGTACTCAAAACTTGATGTTAGATTCCACAAATTGAATATGTTTACGAAAACATATTCTCGAATATCCGCACAAAATCGAAAATTTATCAAAAAAAAAAAAACACCATTTCCTGTGACAATTGCTAAAAAACTTTTTACAACCAAGAACAGATGTACTCAAGACAGATACTCGAATACTCGCACAAAATGAAAATTTATCAAAAAATTAAAAAACTTACGTAAATTGTGGAAATTTCTCAAAAACTTCTTCCAACCAAGAAAATTATGGACTCAAGACTCTATGTTAGATTCCACAATTTGAATTTGTTTACGAAAAATATACTCGATATTCGCACAAAATCGAAATTTATCAAAAAAATAAAAAAACGTTCTTACCTGTGAAAATTGTTCTCAAACTTGTTCAAACCAAGAAACTGATGTACTCGAGTGATATTCTTGAATACCCGCACGAAATAGAAATTTATCAAATAATCAAAAAAATTACGTAAATTATGAAAAATTTCAAAAACTTCTTTAACCTAGAATATTATGTACTCAAGACTTGATGTTTGATTTCCCAAACTGAATGTGTTTACGAAAACATATTCCCGAATATTCGCACAAAATCAAAAATTTATAAAAAAAAAACACACCATTTCCTGTGGAAATTGCTCAAAAACTTGTTACAACCAAGAAAATGATGTACTCAAGACAGATACTCCAATACTCACGCGAAATAGAAATTTATCAAAAAATTAAAAAACTTACGTAAATTGTGAAAATTTCTCAAAAACTTCTTCCAACCAAGAAAGAATGTACTCAAGACTTGATGTTAGATTCCACAATTTGAATTTGTTTACGAAAACATATACTCGATATTCGTACAAAATCGAAATTAATCAAAATAATAAAAAAACATTCTTACCTATGAAAATTGTTCAAAAACTTGTTCAAACCAAGAAACTGATGTACTCGAGACATATACTTGAATACTCGCACGAATAGAAATTTATCAGCAAATCAAAAACTTGCGTAAATTTTTGCACAAAATCAAAATTTATAAAAAAAAACACCTTTACCTGTGAAAATTGCTCAAAAACTTGTTACAACAGAGAAAATGATGTATTCAAGACAGATACTCGAATACTCGCATGAAATAGAAGTTTATCAAAAAATTAAAAAACTTACGTAAATTGTGACAATTACTCAAAAACCTCTTTAAACCAAGAAAATTATGTACTCAAGACTTGATGTTAGATTCCACAATTTGAATTTTTACGAAAAGATATAATCGATATTCGCACAAAATCGAAATTTATCAAAAAAATAAAAAACGTTCTTACCTGTGAAAATTGTTCAAACCAAGAAACTGGTGTACTCGAGACATATATTTGAATACTCGCATGAAATAGAAATTTATCAAAAAAACAAAAAACTTGCGTAAATTATGAAAAAATTTCAAAAACTTCTTTCAACCAAGAAAATTATGTACTCAAGACTTGATGTTGGATTCCACCAATTGAATTTGTTTACGAAAACATATTCTCGAATATTCGCACAAAATCAAAAATTTATCAAAAAAAAAAACACCTTTACCTGTGAAAATTGCTCAAAAATTTGTTACAACCAAGAAAAAATGATGTATTCAAGACGGATACTCGAATACTCGCACGAAATAGAAATTTATCAAAAAATTAAAAATACTTATGTAAATTGTGAAAATTTCTCAGAAACTTCTTCCAACCAAGAAAATAATGTTCTCAAGACTTGATGTTAGATTCCACAATTTGAATTTGTTTACGAAAACATATACTCGATATTCGCACAAAATCGTAATTTATCAAAAAAATAAAAAAAAATTCTTACCTGTGAAAATTTTTCAAAAACTTGTTCAAACCAAGAAACTGATGTACTCGAGACATATACTTGAATAATCGCACGAAATAGAAATTTATCAAAAAATCAAAAAAATTACGTAAATTGTGAAAATTTCTGAAAAACTTCTTTCAACCAAGAAATCATGTACTCAAGACTTGAGTTAGATTCCACAAACTGAAGTAGTTTACGAAAACATATACTCAAATATTTGCACAAAATTGAAATTTATAAAAAAAAACACCTTTACCTGTGAAAATTGCTCAAAAACTTTTTACAACCAAGAAAATGATGTACTCAAAACAGATACTCGAATACTCGCACGAAATGGAATTCTTTCAAAAAATTTAAAAACTTACGTAAATTGTGAAAATTTCTCAAAAACTTCTTCCAACCAAGAAATAATGTACTCAAGACTTGATGTTAGATTCTACAATTTGAATTTGTTTACGAAAACATATACTCGATATTCGCACAAAATCGAATTTATCAAAAAAATAAAAAAAGTTCTTACCTGTGAAAATAGTTCAAAAACTTGTTCAAACCAAGAAACTGAAGTACTCGAGACATATAATTGAATACTCGCACGAAATAGAAATTTATCAAAAAATCAGAAAAACTTAGGCAAATTGTGAAAATTTTCAAAAACTTCTTTCAACCAAAAAAATTATGTACTCAAGACTTGATGTTAGATTCCACAAATTGAATATGTTTACGAAAACATATTCTCGAATATTCGCACAAAATCGAAAATTTATGAAAAAAAAAAACACCATTTCCTGTGACAATTGCTCAAAAACTTTTTACAACCAAGAACAGATGTACTCAAGACAGATACTCGAATACTCGCACAAAATGGAAATTTATCAAAAAATTAAAAAACTTACTTAAATTGTGGAAATTTCTCAAAAACTTCTTCCAACCAAGAAAATTATGGACTCAAGACTTGATGTTAGATTCCACAATTTGAATTTGTTTACGAAAAATATACTCGATATTCGCACAAAATCGAAATTTATCAAAAAAATAAAAAAACGTTCTTACCTGTGAAAATTGTTCAAAAACTTGTTCAAACCAAGAAACTGATGTACTCGAGACATATACTTGAATACTCGCACGAATAGAAATTTATCAGCAAATCAAAAAACTTACGTAAATTGTGAAAAAATTTCAAAAATTTCATTAACCATATTATGTACTCAAGACTTGATGTTTGATTTCACAAATTGAATTTGTTAACGAAAACATTTTCCCGAATATTAGCACAAAATCGAAAATTTATAAAAAAAAAACACTATTTCCTGTGAAAAATGCTCAAAAACTTGTTACAACCAATAAAATGATGCACTCAAGACAGATACTCCAATACTCGCACGAAATAGAAATTTATCAAAAAATTAAAAAACTTACGTAAATTGTGAAAATTTCTCAAAAACTTCGTCCAACCAAGAAATAATGTACTCAAGACTTGATGTTAGATTACATAATTTGAATTTGTTTACGAAAACATATACTCGATATTCGCACAAAATCGAAATTAATCAAAATAATAAAAAAAACATTCTTACCTATGAAAATTGTTCAAAAACTTGTTCAAACCAAGAAACTGATGTACTCGAGACATATACATGAATACTCGCACGAAATAGAAATTTATCAAAAAATCAAAAAAATTACGTAAATTGTGAAATTTCTCAAAAACTTCTTTCAACCCAGAAAATGATGTACTCAAGACTTGATGTTAGATTCCACAAACTGAAGTTGTTGCTCAAAAACTTGTTACAACCAAGAAAACGATGTATTCAAGACAGATACTCGAATACTCGCATGAAATAGAAATTTATCAAAAAATTAAAAAACTTACGTAAATTGGGAAAATTTCTCAAAAACTTCTTCCAACCAAGAAAATAATGTACTCAAGACTCGATGTTAGATTCCACAATTTGAATTTGTTTACGAAAACATATACTCGATATTCGCACAAAATCGTAATTTATCAAAAAAATTAAAAAAATTCTTACCTATGAAAATTGTTCAAAAACTTGTTCAAACCAAGAAACTGATGTACTCGAGACATATACTTGAATACTCGCACGAAATAGAAATTTATCAGAAAATCAAAAAAATTACGTAAATTGTGAAATTTCTCAAAAACTTCTTTCAACCCAGAAATTGATGTCCTCAAGACTTGATTTTAGATTCCACAAACTGAAGTTGTTTACAAAAACATATACTCAAATTTTTGCACAAAATCGAAATTTATAAAAAAAACACATTTACCTGCGAAAATTGCTCAAACACTTGTTACAACCAAGAAAATTATGTATTCAAGACAGATACTCGAATACTCGCATGAAATAGAAATTTATCAAAAAATTAAAAATCTTATGTAAATTGTGAAAATTACTCAAAAACCTCTTTAAACCAAGAAAATTATGTACTCAAGACATGATATTAGATTCCACAATTTGAATTTGTTTACAAAAACATATAATCGATATTCGCACAAAATCGAAATTTATCAAAAAAATAAAAAACGTTCTTACCTGTGAAAATTGTTCAAACCAAGAAACTGATTTACTCGAGACATATATTTGAATACTCGCACGAAATAGAAATTTATCAAAAAAACAAAAAACTTACGTAAATTGTGAAAAAATTTCAAAAACTTCTTTCAACCAAGAAAATTATGTACTCAAGACTTGATGTTGGATTCCACCAATTGAATTTGTTTACGAAAACATATTCTCGAATATTCGCACAAAATCAAAAATTTATCAAAAAAAAAAACACCTTTACCTGTGAAAATTGCTAAAAAATTTGTTACAATCAAGAAAATGATGTATTCAAGACAGATACTTGAATACTCGCACGAAATAAAAATTTATCAAAAAATTAAAAAACTTACGTAAATTGTGAAAATTTCTCAAAAACTTCTTCCAACCAAGAAAATAATGTACTCAAGACTTGATGTTAGATTCCACAATTTGAATTTGTTTACGAAAACATATACTCGATATTCGCCCAAAATCGTAATTTATCAAAAAAATAAAAAACAATTCTTACCTGTGAAAATTGTTCAAAAACTTGTTCAAACCAAGAAACTGATGTACTCGAGACATATACTTGAATACTCGCACGAAATAGAAATTTATAAAAAAATCAAAAAAATTACGTAAATTGTGAAAATTTCTGAAAAACATCTTTCAACCAAGAAATGATGTACTCAAGACTTGATGTTAGATTCCACAAACTGAAGTAGTTTACGAAAACATATACTCAAATATTTGCACAAAATTGAAATTTATCAAAAAAAACACCTTTACCTGTGAAAATTGCTCAAAAACTTTTTACAACCAAGAAAATGATGTACTCAAAACAGATACTCGAATACTCGCACGAAATGGAAATTTTTCAAAAAATTTAAAAACTTACGTAAATTGTGAAAATTTCTCAAAAACTTCTTCTAACCAAGAAATAATGTACTCAAGACTTGATGTTAGATTCTACAATTTGAATTTGTTTACGAAAACATATACTCGATATTTGCACAAAATCGAATTTATCAAAAAAATAAAAAAAAGTTCTTACCTGTGAAATAGTTCAAAAACTTGTTCAAACCAAGAAACTGAAGTGCTCGAGACATATACTTGAATACTCGCACGAAATAGAAATTTATCAAAAAATACAAAAACTTACGTAAATTGTGAAATTTCTCAAAAATTTCTTTCAACCAAGAAAATGATGTACTCAAGACTTGATGTTAGATTCCACAAACTGAAGTTGTTTACGAAAACATATACTCAAATATTTGCACAAAATCAAAATTTATATAAAAAAACACCTTTACCTGTGAAAATTGCTCAAAAACTTGTTACAACCAAGAAAATGATGTATTCAAGACAGATACTCGAATACTCGCACGAAATAGAAATTTATCAAAAAATTAAAAAACTTACCTAAATTATGAAAAATACTCAAAAACTTCTTTAAACCAAGAAAATTATGTACTCAAGTCTTGATGTTAGATTCCACAATTTCAATTTGTTTACGAAAACATATACTCGATATTCGCACAAAATCGAAATTAGTCAAAAAAAATAAAAAAACGCCCTTACCTGTGAAAATTGTTCAAAAACTTGTTCAAACCAAGAAAATGATGTACTCGAGACATATACTTGAATACTCGCACGAAATAGAAATTTATCAAAAAATCAAAAAACTTACGTAAATTGTGAAAATTTCTCAGAAACTTCTTCCAACCAAGAAAATGAAGTACTCAAGACTTGATGTTAGATTCCACAAATTGACTTTGTTTACGAAAACGTATATACTGGATATTCGCACAAAATCGAAATTAATTAAAAAAATAAAAAAACATCCTTAGCTATGAAAATTGTTCAAAAACTTGTTCAAACCAAGAAAATGATGTACTCGAGACATATACTTGAATACTCGCACGAAATAGAAATTTATCAAAAAATCAAAAAACTTACGTAAATTGTGAAAATTTCTTCCAACCAAGAAAATGAAGTACTCAAGACTTGATGTTAGATTCCACAAATTGAATTTGTTTACGAAAACGTATATACTCGATATTCGCAAAATCGAAATTAAATAAAAAAATAAAAAAACATCATTACCTGTGAAAATTGTTCAAAAACTTGTTCAAACCAAGAAAATGATGTACTCGAGACATATACTTGAACACTCGCACCAAATAGAAATTTATCAAAAAATCAAAAAACTTACGTAAATTGTGAAATTATTCAAAAACTTCTTCCAACCAAGAAAATTATGTACTCAAGAGTTGATGTTAGATTCCAAAATTTGAATTTGTTTACTAAAACATATACTCGATATTCGCACAAAATCGAAATTTATCAAAAAAATAAAAAAAATGTTCTTACCTGTGAAAATTGTTCAAAAACTTGTTCAAACCAAGAAACTGATGTACTCGAGACATATACTTGAATACTCGCACGAAATAGAAATTTATCAAAAAATCAAAAAACTTACGTAAATTGTGAAAAATTTCAAAAACTTCTTTAACCAAGAATATTATGTACTCAAGACTTGATGTTAGATTTCACAAATTGAATTTGTTTACGAAAACATATTCCCGAATATTCGCGCAAAATCAAAAATTTATCAAAAAAAATAACACCATTTCCTGTGAAAATTTCTCAAAAACTTCTTCCAACCAAGAAATAATGTACTCAAGACTTGATGTTAGATTCCACAATTTGAATTAGTTTACGAAAACATATACTCGATATTCGCACAAAATCGAAATTAATCAAAAGAATAAAAAAACATTCTAACCTATGAAAATTGTTCAAAAACTTGTTCAAACCAATAAACTGATGTACTCAAGACATATACTTGAATGCTCGCACGAAATAGAAATTTATCAAAAAATCCAAAAACTTACGTAAATTGTGAAATTTCTCAAAAACTTCTTTCAACCAAGAAAATGATGTACTCAAGACTTGATTTTAGATTCCACAAACTGAAGTTGTTTACGAAAACATATACTCAAATATTTGCACAAAATCGAAATTTATAAAAAAAACACCTTTACCTGTGAAAATTGCTCAAAAACTTGTTTCAACCAAGAAAATGACGTATTCAAGACAGATACTCGAATACTCGCACGAAATAGAAATTTATCAAAAAATTAAAAAACATACGTAAATTGTGAAAATTAGTCAAAAACTTCTTTAAACCAAGAAAGTTATGTACACAATACTTGATATTAGATTCCAGAATTTGAATTTCCTTACGAAAACATATACTCGATATTCGCACAAAATCGAAATTAATCAGAAAAATAAAAAAAACATCTTTACCTGTGAAAATTGTTCAAAAACTTGTTCAAACCAAGAAACTGATGTACTCGAGAGACATATACTTGAATATTCGCACGAAATAGAAATTTATCAAAAAATCAAAAAAACAATTTTTGAAAAATTGTGAAAATTTTCAAAAACATTGTACTCAAGACTTGATGTTAGATTCCACAAATTGAATTTGTTTACGAAAACATATTCTCGAATATTCGCACAAAATAAAAAATTTATCAAAAAAAAAATTCCATTTCCTGTGAAAATTGCTCAAAAACTTTTTACAACCAAGAACAGACGTACTCGAGACAGATACTCGAATACTCGCACGAAATGGAAATTTATCCAAAATTTAAAAAACTTACGTAAATTGTGGAAATTTCTCAAAAACTTCTTCCAACCAAGAAAATTATGGACTCAAGACTTGATGTTAGATTCCACAATTTGAATTTGTTTACGAAAACATATACTCGATATTTGCACAAAATCGAATTTATCCAAAAAATAAAAAAACGTTCTTACCTGTGAAAATAGTTCAAAAACTTGTTCAAACCAAGAAACTGATGTACTCGAGACATATACTTGAATACTCGCACGAAATAGAAATTTATCAAAAAATCAAAAAACTTACGTAAATTGTGAAAAATTTCAAAAACTTCTTTAACCAAGAATATTATGTACTCAAGACTTGATGTTAGATTTCACAAATTGAATTTGTTTACGAAAACATAGTCCCGAATATTCGCGCAAAATTAAAAATTTATCAAAAAAAATAACACCATTTCCTGTGAAAATTTCTCAAAAACTTCTTCCAACCAAGAAATAATGTACTCAAGACTTGATGTTAGATTCCACAATTTGAATTAGTTTACGAAAACATATACTCGATATTCGCACAAAATCAAAATTAATCAAAATAATAAAAAAACATTCTTACCTATGAAAATTGTTCAAAAACTTGTTCAAACCAAGAAACTGATGTACTCAAGACATATACTTGAATGCTCGCACGAAATAGAAATTTATCAAAAAATCCAAAAACTTACGTAAATTGTGAAATTTCTCAAAAACTTCTTTCAACCAAGAAAATGATGTACTCAAGACTTGATTTTAGATTCCACAAACTGAAGTTGTTTACGAAAACATATACTCAAATATTTGCACAAAATCGAAATTTATAAAAAAAACACCTTTACCTGTGAAAATTGCTCAAAAACTTGTTACAACCAAGAAAATGACGTATTCAAGACAGATACTCGAATACTCGCACGAAATAGAAATTTATCAAAAAATTAAAAAACATACGTAAATTGTGAAAATTAGTCAAAAACTTCTTTAAACCAAGAAAGTTATGTACTCAATACTTGATATTAGATTCCAGAATTTGAATTTCCTTACGAAAACATATACTCGATATTCGCACAAAATCGAAATTAATCAGAAAAATAAAAAAAACATCTTTACCTGTGAAAATTGTTCAAAAACTTGTTCAAACCAAGAAACTGATGTACTCGAGAGACATATACTTGAATATTCGCACGAAATAGAAATTTATCAAAAAATCAAAAAAACAATTTTTGAAAAATTGTGAAAATTTTCAAAAACATTGTACTCAAGACTTGATGTTAGATTCCACAAATTGAATTTGTTTACGAAAACATATTCTCGAATATTCGCACAAAATAAAAAATTTATCAAAAAAAAAATTCCATTTCCTGTGAAAATTGCTCAAAAACTTTTTACAACCAA
Organism: Haberlea rhodopensis; assembly: GCA_907163345.1. NCBI lineage: Eukaryota > Viridiplantae > Streptophyta > Magnoliopsida > Lamiales > Gesneriaceae > Haberlea > Haberlea rhodopensis. Next base: position 530,958 of record CAJQUN010000356.1, on the reverse strand, counting down.
GAACAGACGTACTCGAGACAGATACTCGAATACTCGCACGAAATGGAAATTTATCCAAAATTTAAAAAACTTACGTAAATTGTGGAAATTTCTCAAAAACTTCTTCCAACCAAGAAAATTATGGACTCAAGACTTGATGTTAGATTCCACTGTTTACGAAAACATATACTCGATATTTGCACAAAATCGAATTTATCCAAAAAATAAAAAAACGTTCTTACCTGTGAAAATAGTTCAAAAACTTGTTCAAACCAAGAAACTGATGTACTCGAGACATATACTTGAATACTCGCACGAAATAGAAATTTATCAGCAAATCAAAAAACTTGCGTAAATTGTGAAAATTTCTCAAAAACTTCTTTCAACCAAGAAAATGATGTACACAAGACTTGATGTTAGATTCCACAAACTGAAGTTGTTTACGAAAACATATACTCAAATATTTGCACAAAATCGAAATTTATCAAAAAAAACACCTTTACCAGTGAAAATTGCTCAAAAACTTGTTACAACCAAGAAAACGATGTACTCAAGACAGATACTCGAATACTCGCACGAAATAGAAATTTATAAAAAATTAAAAAACTTACGTAAATTGTGAAAATTTCTCAAAAACTTCTTCCAACCAAGAAAATTATGTACTCAAGAATATATGTTAGATTCCACAATTTGAATTTGTTTACTAAAACATATACTCGATATTCGCACAAAATCGAAATTTATCAAAAAAATAAAAAAACGTTCTTACCTGTGAAAATTGTTCAAAAACTTGTTCAAACCAAGAAACTGATGTACTCGAGACATATACTTGAATACTCGCACGAAATAGAAATTTATCAAAAAATCAAAAAACTTACGTAAATTGTGAAAAAAATTCAAAAACTTCTTTCAACCAAGAAAATTATGTACTCAAGACTTGATGTTGGATTCCACAAATTGAATTTGTTTACGGAAATATATTCTCGAATATTCGCACAAAATCGAAAATTTTAAAAAAAAACACCATTTCCTGTGAAAATTACTCAAAAACATGTTACAACCAAGAAAATGATCTACTCAAGACCGATACTCGAATACTCACACGAAATAGAAATTTATCAAAAAATTAAAAAACTTACGTAAATTGTGAAAATTTCTCAAAAACTTCTTCCAACCAAGAAAATAATGTACTCAAGACTTGATGTTAGATTCCACAATTTGAATTTGTTTACGAAAACATATACTCGATATTCGCACAAAATCGTAATTTATCTAAAAAATAAAAAAACATTATTACCTGTGAAAATTGTTCAAAAACTTGTTCAAACCAAGAAAGTGATGTACTCGAGACATATACTTGAATACTCGCACGAAATAGAAATTTATCAAAAATCAAAAAATTTACGTAAATTTTGAAAACTTCTCAAAAACTTCTTTAAACCAAGAAAATTATGTACTCAAGACTTGATATTAGATTCCAAAATTTGAATTTGTTTACTAAAACATACACTCGATATTTGCGTAAAATCGAAATTTATCAAAAAAATAAAAAAACGTTCTTACCTGTGAAAATTGTTCAAAAACTTGTTGAAACCAAGAAACTGATGTACTCGAGACATATACTTGAATACTCGCACGAAATAGAAATTCATCAAAAAATCAAAAAACTTACGTAAATTGTTAAAAAATTTCAAAAACTTCTTTAACCAAGAATATTATGTACTCAAGACTTGATGTTAGATTTCACAAATTGAATTTATTTACGAAAACATATTCCCGAATATTCGCACAAAATCGAAAATTTATCAAAAAAAAAACACCATTTCCTGTGAAAATTGCTCAAAAACTTGTTACAACCAAGAAAATGATGTACACAAGACAGATACTCGAATACTCGCACGAAATAGAAAATTATCAAAAAATTAAAAAACCTACGTAAATTGTGAAAATTTCTCAAAAACTTCTTCAAACCAAGAAATAATGTACTCAAGACTTGATGTTAGATTCCACAATTTGAATTAGTTTACGAAAACATATACTCGATATTCGCACAAAATCGAAATTAATCAAAATAATAAAAAAACATTCTTACCTATGAAAATTGTTCAAAAACTTGTTCAAACCAAGAAACTGATGTACTCAAGACATATACTTGAATACTCGCACGAAATAGAAATTTATCAAAAAATCCAAAAACTTACGTAAATTGTGAAATTTCTCAAAAACTTCTTTCAACCAAGAAAATGATGTACTCAAGACTTGATTTTAGATTCCACAAACTGAAGTTGTTTACGAAAACATATACTCAAATATTTGCACAAAATCGAAATTTATAAAAAAAACACCTTTACCTGTGAAAATTGCTCAAAAACTTGTTACAACCAAGAAAATGACGTATTCAAGACAGATACTCGAATACTCGCACGAAATAGAAATTTATCAAAAAATTAAAAAACATACGTAAATTGTGAAAATTAGTCAAAAACTTCTTTAAACCAAGAAAGTTATGTACTCAATACTTGATATTAGATTCCAGAATTTGAATTTCCTTACGAAAACATATACTCGATATTCGCACAAAATCGAAATTAATCAGAAAAATAAAAAAAACATCTTTACCTGTGAAAATTGTTCAAAAACTTGTTCAAACCAAGAAACTGATGTACTCGAGAGACATATACTTGAATATTCGCACGAAATAGAAATTTATCAAAAAATCAAAAAAACAATTTTTGAAAAATTGTGAAAATTTTCAAAAACATTGTACTCAAGACTTGATGTTAGATTCCACAAATTGAATTTGTTTACGAAAACATATTCTCGAATATTCGCACAAAATAAAAAATTTATCAAAAAAAAAATTCCATTTCCTGTGAAAATTGCTCAAAAACTTTTTACAACCAAGAACAGACGTACTCGAGACAGATACTCGAATACTCGCACGAAATGGAAATTTATCCAAAATTTAAAAAACTTACGTAAATTGTGGAAATTTCTCAAAAACTTCTTCCAACCAAGAAAATTATGGACTCAAGACTTGATGTTAGATTCCACTGTTTACGAAAACATATACTCGATATTTGCACAAAATCGAATTTATCCAAAAAATAAAAAAACGTTCTTACCTGTGAAAATAGTTCAAAAACTTGTTCAAACCAAGAAACTGATGTACTCGAGACATATACTTGAATACTCGCACGAAATAGAAATTTATCAGCAAATCAAAAAACTTGCGTAAATTGTGAAAATTTCTCAAAAACTTCTTTCAACCAAGAAAATGATGTACACAAGACTTGATGTTAGATTCCACAAACTGAAGTTGTTTACGAAAACATATACTCAAATATTTGCACAAAATCGAAATTTATCAAAAAAAACACCTTTACCAGTGAAAATTGCTCAAAAACTTGTTACAACCAAGAAAACGATGTACTCAAGACAGATACTCGAATACTCGCACGAAATAGAAATTTATAAAAAATTAAAAAACTTACGTAAATTGTGAAAATTTCTCAAAAACTTCTTCCAACCAAGAAAATTATGTACTCAAGAATATATGTTAGATTCCACAATTTGAATTTGTTTACTAAAACATATACTCGATATTCGCACAAAATCGAAATTTATCAAAAAAATAAAAAAACGTTCTTACCTGTGAAAATTGTTCAAAAACTTGTTCAAACCAAGAAACTGATGTACTCGAGACATATACTTGAATACTCGCACGAAATAGAAATTTATCAAAAAATCAAAAAACTTACGTAAATTGTGAAAAAAATTCAAAAACTTCTTTCAACCAAGAAAATTATGTACTCAAGACTTGATGTTGGATTCCACAAATTGAATTTGTTTACGGAAATATATTCTCGAATATTCGCACAAAATCGAAAATTTTAAAAAAAAACACCATTTCCTGTGAAAATTACTCAAAAACATGTTACAACCAAGAAAATGATCTACTCAAGACCGATACTCGAATACTCACACGAAATAGAAATTTATCAAAAAATTAAAAAACTTACGTAAATTGTGAAAATTTCTCAAAAACTTCTTCCAACCAAGAAAATAATGTACTCAAGACTTGATGTTAGATTCCACAATTTGAATTTGTTTACGAAAACATATACTCGATATTCGCACAAAATCGTAATTTATCTAAAAAATAAAAAAACATTATTACCTGTGAAAATTGTTCAAAAACTTGTTCAAACCAAGAAAGTGATGTACTCGAGACATATACTTGAATACTCGCACGAAATAGAAATTTATCAAAAATCAAAAAATTTACGTAAATTTTGAAAACTTCTCAAAAACTTCTTTAAACCAAGAAAATTATGTACTCAAGACTTGATATTAGATTCCAAAATTTGAATTTGTTTACTAAAACATACACTCGATATTTGCGTAAAATCGAAATTTATCAAAAAAATAAAAAAACGTTCTTACCTGTGAAAATTGTTCAAAAACTTGTTGAAACCAAGAAACTGATGTACTCGAGACATATACTTGAATACTCGCACGAAATAGAAATTCATCAAAAAATCAAAAAACTTACGTAAATTGTTAAAAAATTTCAAAAACTTCTTTAACCAAGAATATTATGTACTCAAGACTTGATGTTAGATTTCACAAATTGAATTTATTTACGAAAACATATTCCCGAATATTCGCACAAAATCGAAAATTTATCAAAAAAAAAACACCATTTCCTGTGAAAATTGCTCAAAAACTTGTTACAACCAAGAAAATGATGTACACAAGACAGATACTCGAATACTCGCACGAAATAGAAAATTATCAAAAAATTAAAAAACCTACGTAAATTGTGAAAATTTCTCAAAAACTTCTTCAAACCAAGAAATAATGTACTCAAGACTTGATGTTAGATTCCACAATTTGAATTAGTTTACGAAAACATATACTCGATATTCGCACAAAATCGAAATTAATCAAAATAATAAAAAAACATTCTTACCTATGAAAATTGTTCAAAAACTTGTTCAAACCAAGAAACTGATGTACTCAAGACATATACTTGAATACTCGCACGAAATAGAAATTTATCAAAAAATCCAAAAACTTACGTAAATTGTGAAATTTCTCAAAAACTTCTTTCAACCAAGAAAATGATGTACTCAAGACTTGATTTTAGATTCCACAAACTGAAGTTGTTTACGAAAACATATACTCAAATATTTGCACAAAATCGAAATTTATAAAAAAAACACCTTTACCTGTGAAAATTGCTCAAAAACTTGTTACAACCAAGAAAATGACGTATTCAAGACAGATACTCGAATACTCGCACGAAATAGAAATTTATCAAAAAATTAAAAAACATACGTAAATTGTGAAAATTAGTCAAAAACTTCTTTAAACCAAGAAAGTTATGTACTCAATACTTGATATTAGATTCCAGAATTTGAATTTCCTTACGAAAACATATACTCGATATTCGCACAAAATCGAAATTAATCAGAAAAATAAAAAAAACATCTTTACCTGTGAAAATTGTTCAAAAACTTGTTCAAACCAAGAAACTGATGTACTCGAGAGACATATACTTGAATATTCGCACGAAATAGAAATTTATCAAAAAATCAAAAAAACAATTTTTGAAAAATTGTGAAAATTTTCAAAAACATTGTACTCAAGACTTGATGTTAGATTCCACAAATTGAATTTGTTTACGAAAACATATTCTCGAATATTCGCACCAAAATAAAAAAATTATCAAAAAAAAAATTCCATTTCCTGTGAAAATTGCTCAAAAACTTTTTACAACCAAGAACAGACGTACTCGAGACAGATACTCGAATACTCGCACGAAATGGAAATTTATCCAAAATTTAAAAAACTTACGTAAATTGTGGAAATTTCTCAAAAACTTCTTCCAACCAAGAAAATTATGGACTCAAGACTTGATGTTAGATTCCACTGTTTACGAAAACATATACTCGATATTTGCACAAAATCGAATTTATCCAAAAAATAAAAAAACGTTCTTACCTGTGAAAATAGTTCAAAAACTTGTTCAAACCAAGAAACTGATGTACTCGAGACATATACTTGAATACTAGCACGAAATAGAAATTTATCAGCAAATCAAAAAACTTGCGTAAATTGTGAAAATTTCTCAAAAACTTCTTTCAACCAAGAAAATGATGTACTCAAGACTTGATGTTAGATTCCACAAACTGAAGTTGTTTACGAATACATATACTCAAATATTTGCACAAAATCGAAATTTATCAAAAAAAAAACACCTTTACCAGTGAAAATTGCTCAAAAACTTGTTACAACCAAGAAAACGATGTACTCAAGACAGATACTCGAATTCTCGCACGAAATAGAAATTTATAAAAAATTAAAAAACTTACGTAAATTGTGAAAATTTCTCAAAAACTTCTTCCAACCAAGAAAATTATGTACTCAAGAATATATGTTAGATTCCACAATTTGAATTTGTTTACTAAAACATATACTTGATATTCGCACAAAATCGAAATTTATCAAAAAAATAAAAAACGTTCTTACCTGTGAAAATTGTTCAAAAACTTGTTCAAACCAAGAAACTGATGTACTCGAGACATACACATGAATACTCGCACGAAATAGAAATTTATCAAAAAATCAAAAAACTTACGTAAATTGGGAAAAATTTTCAAAAACTTCTTTAACCAAGAATATTATGTACTCAAGACTTGATGTTAGATTTCACAAATTGAATTTATTTACGAAAACATATTCCCGAATATTCGCACAAAATCGAAAATTTATCAAAAAAAAAACACCATTTCCTGTGAAAATTGCTCAAAAACTTGTTACAACCAAGAAAATGATGTACACAAGACAGATACTCGAATACTCGCACGAAATAGAAAATTATCAAAAAATTAAAAAACCTACGTAAATTGTGAAAATTTCTCAAAAACTTCTTCCAACCAAGAAATAATGTACTCAAGACTTGATGTTAGATTCCACAATTTGAATTAGTTTACGAAAACATATACTCGATATTCGCACAAAATCGAAATTAATCAAAATAATAAAAAAACATTCTTACCTATGAAAATTGTTCAAAAACTTGTTCAAACCAAGAAACTGATGTACTCAAGACATATACTTGAATACTCGCACGAAATAGAAATTTATCAAAAAATCCAATAACTTACGTAAATTGTGAAATTTCTCAAAAACTTCTTTCAACCAAGAAAATGATGTACTCAAGACTTGATTTTAGATTCCACAAACTGAAGTTGTTTACGAAAACATATACTCAAATATTTGCACAAAATCGAAATTTATAAAAAAAACACCTTTACCTGTGAAAATTGCTCAAAAACTTGTTACAACCAAGAAAATGATGTATTCAAGACAGATACTCGAATACTCGCACGAAATAGAAATTTATCAAAAAATTAAAAAACATACGTAAATTGTGAAAATTAGTCAAAAACTTCTTTAAACCAAGAAAGTTATGTACTCAAGACTTGATGTTATATTCCAGAATTTGAATTTCCTTACGAAAACATATACTCGATATTCGCACAAAATCGAAATTAATCAAAAAAATAAAAAAAACATCCTTACCTGTGAAAATTGTTCAAAAACTTGTTCAAACCAAGAAACTGATGTACTCGAGATATATACTTGAATATTCGCACGAAATAGAAATTTATCAAAAAATCAAATAAACAATTTTTGAAAAATTGTGAAAATTTTCAAAAACATTGTACTCAAGACTTGATGTTAGATTCCACAAATTGAATTTGTTTACGAAAACATATTCTCGAATATTCGCACAAAATAAAAAATTTATCAAAAAAAAAATTCCATTTCCTGTGAAAATTGCTCAAAAACTTTTTACAACCAAGAACAGACGTACTCGAGACAGATACTCGAATACTCGCACGAAATGGAAATTTATCCAAAATTTAAAAAACTTACGTAAATTGTGGAAATTTCTCAAAAACTTCTTCCAACCAAGAAAATTATGGACTCAAGACTTGATGTTAGATTCCACAATTTGAATTGTTTACGAAAACATATACTCGATATTTGCACAAAATCGAATTTATCCAAAAAATAAAAAAACGTTCTTACCTGTGAAAATAGTTCAAAAACTTGTTCAAACCAAGAAACTGATGTACTCGAGACATATACTTGAATACTAGCACGAAATAGAAATTTATCAGCAAATCAAAAAACTTGCGTAAATTGTGAAAATTTCTCAAAAACTTCTTTCAACCAAGAAAATGATGTACTCAAGACTTGATGTTAGATTCCACAAACTGAAGTTGTTTACGAAAACATATACTCAAATATTTGCACAAAATCGAAATTATCAAAAAAAAAAACACCTTTACCAGTGAAAATTGCTCAAAAACTTGTTACAACCAAGAAAACGATGTACTCAAGACAGATACTCGAATTCTCGCACGAAATAGAAATTTATAAAAAATTAAAAAACTTACGTAAATTGTGAAAATTTCTCAAAAACTTCTTCCAACCAAGAAAATTATGTACTCAAGAATATATGTTAGATTCCACAATTTGAATTTGTTTACTAAAACATATACTTGATATTCGCACAAAATCGAAATTTATCAAAAAAATAAAAAACGTTCTTACCTGTGAAAATTGTTTAAAAACTTGTTCAAACCAATAAACTGATGTACTCGAGACATACACATGAATACTCGCACGAAATAGAAATTTATCAAAAAATCAAAAAACTTACGTAAATTGGGAAAATTTTTCAAAAACTTCTTTAACCAAGAATATTATGTACTCAAGACTTGATGTTAGATTTCACAAATTGAATTTATTTACGAAAACATATTCCCGAATATTCGCACAAAATCGAAAATTTATCAAAAAAAAAACACCATTTCCTGTGAAAATTGCTCAAAAACTTGTTACAACCAAGAAAATGATGTACACAACACAGATACTCGAATACTCGCACGAAATAGAAAATTATCAAAAAATTAAAAAACCTACGTAAATTGTGAAAATTTCTCAAAAACTTCTTCCAACCAAGAAATAATGTACTCAAGACTTGATGTTAGATTCCACAATTTGAATTAGTTTACGAAAACATATACTCGATATTCGCACAAAATCGAAATTAATCAAAATAATAAAAAAACATTCTTACCTATGAAAATTGTTCAAAAACTTGTTCAAACCAAGAAACTGATGTACTCATGACATATACTTGAATACTCGCACGAAATAGAAATTTATCAAAAAATCCAATAACTTACGTAAATTGTGAAATTTCTCAAAAACTTCTTTCAACCAAGAAAATGATGTACTCAAAACTTGATGTTAGATTCCACAAACTGAAGTTGTATACCCAAATATTTGCACAAAATCGAAATTTATAAAAAAAACACCTTTACCTCTGAAAATTGCTCAAAAACTTGTTACAACCAAGAAAATGACGTATTCAAGACAGATACTCGAATACTCGCACGAAATAGAAATTTATCAAAAAATTAAAAAACATACGTAAATTGTGAAAATTAGTCAAAAACTTCTTTAAACCAAGAAAGTTATGTACTCAAGACTTGATGTTAGATTCCAGAATTTGAATTTCCTTACGAAAACATATTCTCGATATTCGCACAAAATCGAAATTAATCAAAAAAATAAAAAAAACATCCTTACCTGTGAAAATTGTTCAAAAACATGTTCAAACCAAGAAACTGATGTACTCGAGACATATACTTGAATATTCGCACGAAATAGAAATTTATCAAAAAATCAAATAAACAATTTTTGAAAAATTGTGAAATTTTCAAAAACATTGTACTCAAGACTTGATGTTAGATTCCACAAATTGAATTTGTTTACGAAAACATATTCTCGAATATTCGCACAAAATAAAAAATTTATCAAAAAAAAAATTCAATTTCCTGTGAAAATTGCTCAAAAACTTTTTACAACCAAGAACAGACGTACTCGAGACAGATACTCGAATACTCGCACGAAATGGAAATTTATCCAAAATTTAAAAAACTTACGTAAATTGTGGAAATTTCTCAAAAACTTCTTCCAACCAAGAAAATTATGGACTCAAGACTTGATGTTAGATTCCAATTTGTTTACGAAAACATATACTCGATATTTGCACAAAATCGAATTTATCCAAAAAATAAAAAAACGTTCTTACCTGTGAAAATAGTTCAAAAACTTGTTCAAACCAAGAAACTGATGTACTCGAGACATATACTATATACTAGCACGAAATAGAAATTTATCAGCAAATCAAAAAACTTGCGTAAATTGTGAAAATTTCTCAAAAACATCTTTCAACCAAGAAAATGACGTACTCAAGACTTGATGTTAGATTCCACAAACTGAAGTTGTTTACGAAAACATATACTCAAATATTTGCACAAAATCGAAATTTATCAAAAAAAACAAATTTACCAGTGAAAATTGCTCAAAAACTTGTTACAACCAAGAAAATGATGTACTCAAAACAGATACTCAAATACTCGCACGACATAGAAATTTATAAAAAATTAAAAAACATACGTAAATTGTGAAAATTTCTCAAAAACATCTTCCAACCAAGAAAATTATGTACTCAAGAATTGATGTTAGATTCCACAATTTGAATTTGTTTACGAAAACATATACTCGATATTTGCACAAAATTGAAATTAATCAAAATAATAAAAAAACATTCTTACAAGTGAAAATAGTTCAAAAACTTGTTGAAACCAAGAAACTGATGTACTCGAGACATATACTTGAATTCTCGCACGAAATAGAAATTTATCAGCAAATCAAAAAACTTGCGTACGTGAAAATTTCTCAAAAACTTCTTTCAACCAAGAAAATGATGTACTCAAGACTTGATGTTAGATTCCACAAACTGAAGTTGTATATGAAAACATATACTCAAATATTTGCACAAAATCGAAATTTATCAAAAAAAACACCTTTACCAGTGAAAATTGCTCAAAAACTTGTTACAACCAAGAAAATGATGTACTCAAGACAGATACTCGAATACTCGCACGAAATAGAAATTTATCAAAAACAAAAAAACTTACGTAAATTGTGAAAATTTCTCAAAAACTTCTTCCAACCAAGAAAATTATGTACTCAAGAATTGATGTTAGATTCCACAATTTTAATTTGTTTACTAAAACATATACTCGATATTCGCACAAAATCGAAATTTATCAAAAATATAAAAAAACGTTCTTACCTGTGAAAATTGTTCAAAAACTTGTTCAAACCAAGAAACTGATTTACTCGAGACATATACTTGAATACTCGCACGAAATAGAAATTTATCAAAAAATCAAAAAACTTACGTAAATTGTGAAAAATTTCAAAAACTTCTTTCAACCAAGAAAATGATGTACTCAAGACTTGATGTTAGATTCCACAAACTGAAGTTGTTTACGAAAACATATACTCAAATATTTGCACAAAATCGAAATTTATCAAATAAAAAAACACCTTTACCAGTGAAAATTGCTCAAAAACTTGTTACAACCAAGAAAACGATGTACTCAAGACAGATACTCGAATTCTCGCACGAAATAGAAATTTATAAAAAATTAAAAAACTTACGTAAATTGTGAAAATTTCTCAAAAACTTCTTCCAACCAAGAAAATTATGTACTCAAGAATATATGTTAGATTCCACAATTTGAATTTGTTTACTAAAACATATACTCGATATTCGCACAAAATCGAAATTTATCAAAAAAATAAAAAAACGTTCTTACCTGTGAAAATTGTTCAAAAACTTGTTCAAACCAAGAAACTGATGTACTCGAGACATATACTTGAATACTCGCACGAAATAGAAATTTATCAAAAAATCCAAAAACTTACGTAAATTGTGAAAAAATTTCAAAAACTTCTTTCAACCAAGAAAATTATGTACTCAAGACTTGATGTTGGATTCCACAAATTGAATTTGTTTACGGAAACATATTCTCGAATATTCGCACAAAATCGAAAATTTAAAAAAAAAACACCATTTCCTGTGAAAATTACTCAAAAACATGTTACAACCAAGAAAATGATCTACTCAAGACAGATACTCGAATACTCACACGAAATAGAAATTTATCAAAAAATTAAAAAACTTACGTAAATTGTGAAAATTTCTCAAAAACTTCTTCCAACCAAGAAAATAATGTACTCAAGACTTGATGTTAGATTCCACAATTTGAATTTGTTTACGAAAACATATACTCGATATTCGCACAAAATCGTAATTTATCTAAAAAATAAAAAAAACATTATTACCAGTGAAAATTGTTCAAAAACTTGTTCAAACCAAGAAAGTGATGTACTCGAGACATATACTTGAATACTCGCACGAAATAGAAATTTATCAAAAATCAAAAAATTTACGTAAATTTTGAAAACTTCTCAAAAACTTCTTTAAATCAAGAAAATTATGTACTCAAGACTTGATATTAGATTCCACAATTAGAATTTGTTTACTAAAACATACACTCGATATTTGCGTAAAATCGAAATTTATCAAAAAAATAAAAAAACGTTCTTACCTGTGAAAATTGTTCAAAAACTTGTTGAAACCAAGAAACTGATGTACTCGAGACATATACTTGAATACTCGCACGAAATAGAAATTCATCAAAAAATCAAAAAACTTACGTAAATTGTTAAAAAATTTCAAAAACTTCTTTAACCAAGAATATTATGTACTCAAGACTTGATGTTAGATTTCACAAATTGAATTTATTTATGAAAACATATTCCCGAAAATTCGCACAAAATCGAAAATTTATCACAAAAAAAACACCATTTCCTGTGAAAATTGCTCAAAAACTTGTTACAACCAAGAAAATGATGTACTCAAGACAGACACTCGAATACTTGCACGAAATAGAAATTTATCAAAAAATTAAAAAACTTACGTAAATTGTGAAAAGTTCTCAAAACTTCTTCCAACCAAGAAAATGCAGTACTCAAGACTTGATGTTAGATTCCACAAATTGAATTTGTTTACGAAAACGTATATATTCGATATTCGCACAAAATCGAAATTAATTAAAAAAATAAAAAACATCCTTACCTGTGAAAATTGTTCAAAAACTTGTTCAAACCAAGAAAATGGTGTACTCGAGAAATATACTTGAATACTGGCACGAAATAGAAATTTATCAAAAAATCAAAAAACTTACGTAAATTGTGAAAATTTCTCAAAAATTTCTTCCAACCAAGAAAATGAAGTAGTCAAGACTTGATGTTATATTCCAAAAATTGAATTTGTTTACGAAAACGTATATACTCGATATTCGTACAAAATCGAAATTAATTAAAAAAATAAAAAAACATCCTTACCTGTGAAAATTGTTCAAAAACTTGTTCAAACCAAGAAAATGATGTACTCGAGACATATACTTGAATACTCGCACGAAATAGAAATTTATCAAAAAATCAAAAAACTTACGTAAATTGTGAAACTTTCTCAAAACTTTCTTCCAACCAAGAAAATGAAGTAGTCAAGACTTGATGTTAGATTCCAAAAATTGAATTTGTTTACGAAAACGTATATACTCGATATTCGCACAAAATCAAAATTATTTAAAAAAAATTAAAAAAACATCCTTACCTGTGAAAATTGTTCAAAAACTAGTTCAAACTAAGAAAATGATGTACTCGAGACATATACTTGAATACTCGCACGAAATAGAAATTTATAAAAAATTATAAAACTTACGTAAATTGTGAAAATTTCTCAAAAACTTCTTCCAACCAAGAAAATTATCTACTCAAGAATTGATGTTAGATTCCACAATTTTAATTTGTTTACTAAAACATATACTCGATATTCGCACAAAATCGAAATTTATCAAAAAAATAGAAAAACGTTCTTACCTGTGAAAATTGTTCAAAAACTTGTTCAAACCAAGAAACTGATGTACTCGAGACATATACTTGAATACTCGCACGAAATAGAAATTTATCAAAAAATCAAAAAACTTACGTAAATTGGGAAAAAATTTCAAAAACTTCTTTAACCAAGAATATTATGTACTCAAGACTTGATGTTAGATTTCACAAATTGAATTTATTTACGAAAACATATTCCCGAATATTCGCACAAAATTGAAAATTTATCAAAAAAAAAACACCATTTCCTGTGAAAATTGCTCAAAAACTTGTTACAACCAAGAAAATGATGTACTCAAAACAGATACTCGAATACTCGCACAAAATAGCAATTTATCAAAAAATTAAAAAACTTACGTAAATTGTGAAAAGTTCTCAAAAACTTCTTCCAACCAAGAAATAATGTACTGAAGACTTGATGTTAGATTCCAGAATTTGAATTTCCTTACGAAAACATATGCTCGATATTCGCACAAAATCGAAATTAATCAAAAAAATAAAAAAAACATCCTTACCTGTGAAAATTGTTCAAAAACTTGTTCAAACCAAGAAACTTATGTACTCGAGACATATACTTGAATATTCGCACGAAATAGAAATTTATCAAAAAATCAAAAAAACTTAGGTAAATTGTGAAAAATTTTCAAAAACATCTTTCAACCAAAAAAAATATGTACTCAAGACTTGATGTTAGATTCCACAAATTGAATTTGTTTACGCAAACATATTATCGAATATTTGCACAAAATAAAAAATTCCATTTCCTCTGAAAATTGCTCAAAAACTTTTTACAACCAAGAACAGACGTACTCGAGACAGATACTCGAATACTCGCACGAAATGGAAATTTATCCAAAATTTAAAAAACTTACGTAAATTGTGGAAATTTCTCAAAAACTTCTTCCAACCACGAAAATTATGGACTCAAGACTTGATGTTAGATTCCACAATTTGAATTTGTTTACGAAAACATATACTCGATATTTGCACAAAATCGAATTTAACAAAAAAATAAAAAACGTTCTTACCTGTGAAAATAGTTCAAAAACTTGTTCAAACCAAGAAACTGATGTACACGAGACATATACTTGAATACTAGCACGAAATAGAAATTTATCAGCAAATCAAAAAACTTGCGTAAATTGTGAAAATTTCTCAAAAACTTCTTTCAACCAAGAAAATGATGTACTCAAGACTTGATGTTAGATTCCACAAACTGAAGTTGTTTACGAAAACATATACTCAAATATTTGCACAAAATCGAAATTTATCAAAAAAAAAAACACCTTTACCAGTGAAAATTGCTCAAAAACTTGTTACAACCAAGAAAACGATGTACTCAAGACAGATACTCGAATTCTCGCACGAAATAGAAATTTATAAAAAATTAAAAAACTTACGTAAATTGTGAAAATTTCTCAAAAACTTCTTCCAACCAAGAAAATTATGTACTCAAGAATATATGTTAGATTCCACAATTTGAATTTGTTTACTAAAACATATACTCGATATTCGCACAAAATCGAAATTTATCAAAAAAATAAAAAAACGTTCTTACCTGTGAAAATTGTTCAAAAACTTGTTCAAACCAAGAAACTGATGTACTCGAGACATATACTTGAATACTCGCACGAAATAGAAATTTATCAAAAAATCCAAAAACTTACGTAAATTGTGAAAAAATTTCAAAAACTTCTTTCAACCAAGAAAATTATGTACTCAAGACTTGATGTTGGATTCCACAAATTGAATTTGTTTACGGAAACATATTCTCGAATATTCGCACAAAATCGAAAATTTTAAAAAAAAACACCATTTCCTGTGAAAATTACTCAAAAACATGTTACAACCAAGAAAATGATCTACTCAAGACCGATACTCGAATACTCACACGAAATAGAAATTTATCAAAAAATTAAAAAACTTACGTAAATTGTGAAAATTTCTCAAAAACTTCTTCCAACCAAGAAAATAATGTACTCAAGACTTGATGTTAGATTCAACAATTTGAATTTGTTTACGAAAACATATACTCGATATTCGCACAAAATCGTAATTTATCTAAAAAATAAAAAAACATTATTACCTGTGAAAATTGTTCAAAAACTTGTTCAAACCAAGAAAGTGATGTACTCGAGACATATACTTGAATACTCGCACGAAATAGAAATTTATCAAAAATCAAAAAATTTACGTAAATTTTGAAAACTTCTCAAAAACTTCTTTAAACCAAGAAAATTATGTACTCAAGACTTGATATTAGATTCCACAATTTGAATTTGTTTACTAAAACATACACTCGATATTTGCGTAAAATCGAAATTTATCAAAAAAATAAAAAAACGTTCTTACCTGTGAAAATTGTTCAAAAACTTGTTGAAACCAAGAAACTGATGTACTCGAGACATATACTTGAATACTCGCACGAAATAGAAATTCATCAAAAAATCAAAAAACTTACGTAAATTGTTAAAAAATTTCAAAAACTTCTTTAACCAAGAATATTATGTACTCAAGACTTGATGTTAGATTTCACAAATTGAATTTATTTAAGAAAACATATTCCCGAATATTCGCACAAAATCGAAAATTTATCAAAAAAAAACACCATTTCCTGTGAAAATTGCTCAAAAACTTGTTACAACCAAGAAAATGATGTACTCAAGACATACACTCGAATACTTGCACGAAATAGAAATTTATCAAAAAATTAAAAAAACTTACGTAAATTGTGAAAAGTTCTCAAAAACTTCTTCCAACCAAGAAAATGCACTACTCAAGACTTGATGTTAGATTCCACAAATTGAATTTGTTTACGAAAACGTATATATTCGATATTCGCACAAAATCGAAATTAAATAAAAAAATAAAAAACATCCTTACCTGTGAAAATTGTTCAAAAACTTGTTCAAACCAAGAAAATGATGTACTCGAGAAATATACTTGAATACTGGCACGAAATAGAAATTTATCAAAAAATCAAAAAACTTACGTAAATTGTGAAAATTTCTCAAAAATTTCTTCCAACCAAGAAAATGAAGTAGTCATGACTTGATGTTATATTCCAAAAATTGGATTTGTTTACGAAAACGTATATACTCGATATTCGCACAAAATCGAAATTAATTAAAAAAAATAAAAAAACATCCTTACCTGTGAAAATTGTTCAAAAACTTGTTCAAACCAAGAAAATGATGTACTCGAGACATATACTTGAATACTCGCACGAAATAGAAATTTATAAAAAATTAAAAAAACTTACGTAAATTGTGAAAATTTCTCAAAATTTCTTCCAACCAAGAAAATTATGTACTCAAGAATTGATGTTAGATTCCACAATTTTAATTTGTTTACTAAAACATATACTCGATATTCGCACAAAATCGAAATTTATCTAAAAAATAAAAAAAACTTTCTTACCTGTGAAAATTGTTCAAAAACTTGTTCAAACCAAGAAACTGATGTACTCGAGACATATACTTGAATACTCGCGCGAAATAGAAATTTATCAAAAAATCAAAAAACTTACGTAAATTGGGAAAAATTTTCAAAAACTTCTTTAACCAAGAATATTATGTACTCAAGACTTGATGTTAGATTTCACAAATTGAATTTATTTACGAAAACATATTCCCGAATATTCGCACAAAATCGAAAATTTATCAAAAAAAAAAAACACCATTTCCTGTGAAAATTGCTCAAAAACTTGTTACAACCAAGAAAATGATGTATTCAAGATAGATACTCGAATACTCGCATGAAATAGAAATTTATCAAAAAATTAAAAAACTTACGTAAATTGTGAAAAGTTCTCAAAAACTTCTTCCAAACAAGAAATAATGTACTCAAGACTTGATGTTAGATTCCAGAATTTGAATTTCCTTACGACATATGCTCGATATTCGCACAAAATCGAAATTAATCAAAAAATAAAAAAAACATCCTTACCTGTGAAAATTGTTCAAAAACTTGTTCAAACCAAGAAACTGATGTACTCGAGACATATACTTGAATATTCGCACAAAATAGAAATTTATCAAAAAATCAAAAAAACTTAGGTAAATTGTGACACTGCCTAGCAAACTTAGATGTACTCGAGACATATACTTGAATATTCCGCAGGCCTCCCCGCAGAACCCTGTTGACTTCCCCTGTTGGGACACTGCCTAGCAAAGTGGCCTTTGTCGCCACAAACATAACATCCTACACAATCTTTCGTCAGATGTGGTTGCCCACAAAGAGTGCACTGGACCTTCCCGGATCTTTCTCCCTGAGACTGCCCCCTTCCAGATGGGGCATCACTCCTACGGTTTCCTTTCCATCTATTGTCGGGCCTCTTACCGCTGAACCTTGACGCCGATGTGTTCCCCCTTGACTTGAACTGATCACTCCTTGGCTTCAAATTATCTGGAGTGGATTTCTGAGAGGGTGCTGACGGTGGTACAACACCAGGGTATGCACCCACTCCCAGTTCGGCTAGCTCAGCCCGTGAGAGTGCATCGTCAAAACAAGTAGGGCCATAAGTAATCACCCTATCGTACAGCTCCGGCCTCAAGCCCTTCACGAAGTTCCTCATCTTTGCTTGAGTGCTCGTGGCGATGTCAGGTACATATCTGAGTAAGGAGCAATACAGAAGAGCATAATCTGACACTGACATATTACCTTGCTTGAGGTGAGTAAATTCATCTTCCTTAGCCTGTCGTGCAGCAGCCGAGAAATAACGATTCAAAAAGCGAGTTCGAAACATTTTCCAATTAACTTCATGACCTTGAGCCTCTTGCTCTACCACCGTGGTCTCCACCACATTAGTGCCTTCTTGGCCAATTGGAACTCTGCTAACCGTATCCATGATGTCTTCGCACATGGGGCTGCCACAAAGATTTGCTCTATTCTTTCTAACCATTCCTCAGCTCGTTCCCCTGTTTCGGTTCCTTCAAAGGTTGGGGGTCGGTATGCAAGAAATTGAGTTAAGCTTAGCTCCCCCGGCAACAACTGTTGTTCGGACGGTTCATCATCAAAAGCTGGCGGGGGTAGGGGATTCGTACGCCCCGCACTTGCATTGACGCTCACTGCGTCACCTACCTCCACGCTTGCTGCCATACTGCAACACAAGGGTTAACAACAAGATCCAAAAGCAGTTCATACACACATCGTTAGAAATTTATCAAAAAATCAAAAAACATACGTAAATTGTGAAAAATACTCAAAAACTTCTTCCAGCCAAAGAAAATTATGTACTCAAGACTTGATGTTAGATTCCACAATTTGAATTTGTTTACGAAAACATATACTCGATATTCGCACAAAATCAAAATTTATATAAAAAATAAAAAAACGTTCTTACTTGTGAAAATTGTTCAAAAACTTGTTCAAACTAAGAAACTGATGTACTCGAGACATATACTAGAATACTCGAACGAAATAGAAATTTATCAAAAAATCAAAAAAACTTAGGTAAATTGTGAAAAAATTTCGAAAACTTCTTTCAACCAAAAAAATTATGTATTCAAGACTTGATGTTATATTCCACAAATTGAATTTGTTTACGAAACATATTCTCGAATATTCACAAAAAATCAAAAAAATTTCAAAAAAAACACATAATTTCATGCGAAAATTGCTCAAAAACTTTTTACATCCAAGAACAGACGTACTCAAGACAGAAACTCGAATACTCGCACGAAATGGAAATTTATCAAAAAATTAAAAAACTTACGTAAATTGTGGAAATTTCTCAAAAACTTCTTCCAACCAAGAAAATTATGGACTCATTACTTGATGTTAGATTCCACAATTTGAATTTGTTTACGAAAACATATACTCGATATTCGCACAAAATCGAATTTATCAAAAAAATAAAAAACTTTCTTACCTGTGAAAATTGTTCAAAAACTTGTTCAAACCAAGAAACTGATGTACTCGAGACATATACTTGAATACTCGCACGAAATAGAAATTTATAAAAAAATCCAAAAACTTACGTAAATTGTGAAATTTCTCAAAAACTTCTTTCAACCATGATGTACTCAAAACTTGATGTTAGATTCCACAAACTGAAGTTGTTTACGAAAACATATACTCAAATATTTGCACAAAATAGCAATTTATAAAAAAAAACACCTTTACCAGTGAAAATTGCTCAAAAACATGATACAACCTTGAAAATGATGTAATCAAGACAGATACTCGAATACTCGAACGAAATAGAAATTTATCAAAAAATCAAAAAACTTACGTAAATTGTGAAAAAATTTCAAAAACTTATTTAACCAAGAATATTATGTACTCAAAACTTGATGTTAGATTTCACAAATTGAATTTGTTTAGGAAAACATATTCCCGAATATTCGCACAAAATCGAATATTTATCAAAAAAAAAACACAATTTCCTGTGAAAATTGTTCAAAAACTTGTTACAACCGAGAAAATGATATACTCAAGAGATACTCGAATACTCGCACGAAATAGAAATTTATCAAAAAATTAAAAAACATTTAAGTAAATTGTGAAAATTTCTCAAAAACTTCTTCCAACCAAGAAAATAATGTACTCAAGACTTGATGTTAGATTCCACAATTTGAATTTGTTTACGAAAATATATACTCGATATTCGCACAAAATCGAAATTTATCAAAAAAATAAAAAACATTCTTACCTGTGAAAATTGTTCAAAAACTTGTTCAAACCAAGAAACTGATGTACTCGAGACATATACTTGAATACTCGCACGAAATAGAAATTTATCAAAAAATCAAAAAACTTATGTAAATTGTGAAAATTTCTCAAAAACTATTTTCAACCAAGAAAATGATGCACTCCAGACTTGATGTTAGATTCCACAAACTTAAGTTGTTTACGAAAACATATACTCAATTATTTGCACAAAATCAAAATTTATCAAAAAAAATACACTTACCTGTGAAAATTGCTCAAAAACTTGTTACAACCAAGAAACTGATGTACTCGAGACATATACTTGAATACTCGCACGAAATAGAAATTTATCAACAAATCAAAAAACTTGCGTAAATTGTGAAAATTTCTCAAAAACTTCTTTCAACCAAGAAAATGATGTACTCAAGACTTGATGTTAGATTCCACAAATTGAAGTGTTTACGAAAACATACACTCAAATATTTGCACAAAATCAAAATATATAAAAAAAAATACCTTTACCAGTGAAAATTGCTCAAAAACTTGATACAACCAAGAAAATGATCTACACAAGACAGATACTCGAATACTCGCACGAAATAGAAATTTATAAAAAACTAAAAAACCTACGTAAATTGTGAAAAATTTCTCAAAAATTTCTTCCAACCAAGAAAATTATGTACTCAAGAATTGATGTTAGATTCCACAATTTGAATTTGTTTACTAAACCATATACACGATATTCGCACAAAATCGAAATTTATCAAAAAAATAAAAAAACGTTCTTACCTGTGAAAATTTTTCAAAAACTTGTTTAAACCAAGAAACTGATGTACTCGAGACATATACTTTAATACTCGCACGAAATAGAAATTTATCAAAAATCAAAAAACTTACGTAAATGGTGAAAAATTTTCAAAAACTTCTTTAACCAAGAATATTATGTACTCAAGACTTGATGTTAGATTTCACAAATTGAATTTGTTTTAAAAAACATATTCCCGAATATTCGAACAAAATCGAAAATTTATCAAAAAAAAAAACTCAATTTCCTGTGAAAATTGCTCAAAAACTTGTTAAACCAAGAAAATGATGTACTAAAGACAGATACTCGAATACTCGCACGAAATAGAAATTTATCAAAAAATTAAAAAACTTACGTAAATTGTGAAAATTTCTCAAAAACTTCTTCCAACCAAGAAATAATGTACTCAAGACTTGATGTTAGATACCACAATTGAATTTGTTTACGAAAACATATACTCGATATTCGCACAAAATCGAAATTAATCAAAATAATAAAAAAACATTCTTACCTATGAAAATTGTTCAAAAACTTGTTCAAACCAAGAAACTAATGTACTCGAGACATATATTTGAATACTCGCACGAAATAGAAATTTATCAAAAAATCCAAAAACATACGTAAATTGTGAAATTTCTCAAAAACTTCTTTCAACCAAAAAAATGATGTACTCAAAACTTGATGTTAGATTCCACAAACTGAAGTTGTTTACGAAAACATATACTCAAATATTTGCACAAAATCAAAATTTATAAAAAAAAACATCTTTACCTGTGAAAATTGCTCAAAAACTTGTTACAATAAAGAAAATGATGTATTCAAGACAGATACTCGAATACTCGCACGAAATAGAAATTTATCAAAAAATTAAAAAACTTACGTAAATTGTGAAAATTACTCAAAAACTTCTTTAAACCAAGAAAATTATGTACTCAAGACTAGATGTTAGATTCCACAGTTTGAATTTGTTTACGAAAACATATACTCGATATTCGCACAAAATCGAAATTTATCAAAAAAATAAAAAAAACGTTATTACCTGTGAAAATTGTTCAAAACTTGTTCAAACCAAGAAACTGATGTACTCGAGACATTAGTTGAATACTCGCACAAAATAGAAATTTATCAAACAAACAAAAAACTTACGTAAATTATGAAAAAATTTCAAAAACTTCTTTCAACATAGAAAATTATGTACTCAAGACTTGATGTTGGATTCCACAAATTGAATTTGTTTACGAAAACATATTCTCGAATATTCGCACAAAATCAAAAATTTATCAAAAAAAAAAACACCATTTCTTGTGAAAATTGCTCAAAAACATGTTACAACCAAGAAAATGATGTACTCAAGACAGATACTCGAATACTCGCACTAAATAGAAATTTATCAAAAAATTAATAAACTTACTTAAATTGTGAAAATTTCTCAAAAACTTCTTCCAACCAAGAAAACAATGTACTCAAGACTTGATGTTAGATTCTACAATTTGAATTTGTTTACGAAAACACAAACTTGATATTCGCACAAAATCGTAATTTATCAAAAAAATAAAAAAACATTCTTACCTATGAAAATTGTTCAAAAACTTGTTCAAACCAAGAAACTGATGTACTCGAGACATATACTTGAATACTCGCAGGAAATAGAAATTTATCAAAAAATCAAAAAAAATACGTAAATTGTGAAAATTTCTGAAAAACTTCTTTCAACAAAGAAAATGATGTACTCAAGACTTGATGTTAGATTTCACAAACTGAAGTAGTTCACGAAAACATATACTCAAATATTTGCACAAAATCGAAATTTATCAAAAAAACATCTTTACATGTGAAAATTGCTCAAAAACTTGTTACAACCAAGAAAATGATGTACTCGAGACAGATACTCGAATACTCGCACGAAATAGAAATTTTTTAAAAAATTAAAAAAACTTACGTAAATTGTGAAAATTACTCAAAAACTTCTTTAAACCAAGAAAATTACGTACTCAAGACTTGATGTTAGATTCCAAAATTTTAATTTGTTTACTAACATATACTCGATATTCGCACAAAATCGAAATTCATCAAAAAAATTAAAAAACGTTCTTAACTGTGAAAATTTTTCAAAAACTTGTTCAAACCAAGAAACTGATGTACTCGAGACATATACTTGAATACTCGCACGAAATAAAAATTTATCAAAAATCAAAAAAACTTAGGTAAATTGTGAAAAAATTTCAAAAACTACTTTCTACCAAAAAAATTATGTATTCAAGACTTGATGTTAGATTCCACAAATTGAATTTGTTTACGAAACATATTCTCGAATATTCGTACAAAATCGAAAATTTATCAAAAAAAAAAAAACACAATTTTCCTTCGAAAATTGCTCAAAAACTTTTTACAACCAAGAACAGATGTACTCAAGACAGATACTCGAATACTCGCACGAAATGGAAATTTATCAAAAAATTAAAAAACTTACGTAAATTGTGGAAATTTCTCAAAAACATCTTCCAACCAAGAAAATTGTGGACTCATTACTTGATGTTAGATTCCACAATTTGAATTTGTTTACGAAAACATATACTCGATATTCGCACAAAATCGAATTTATCAAAAAAAAAAAACGTTCTTACCTGTGAAAATTGTTCAAAAACTTGTTCAAACCAAGAAACTGATGTACTCGAGACATATACTTGAATACTCGCACGAAATAGAAATTTATCAAAAAATCCAAAAACTTACGTAAATTGGGAAATTTCTCAAAAACTTCTTTCAACCATGATGTACTCAAAACTTGATGTTAGATTCCACAAACTGAAGTCTTTTATGAAAACATATACTCAAATATTTACACAAAATAGAAATTTATAAAAAAAACACCTTTACCAGTGAAAATTGCTCAAAAACTTGATACAACCATGAAAATGATGTACTCAAGACAGATACTCGAATACTCGCACGTTAGAAATTTATCAAAAAATCAAAAAACTTACGTAAATTGTGAAAAAATTTCAAAAACTTCTTTAACCAAGAATATTATGTACTCAAAACTTGATGTTAGATTTCACAAATTGAATTTGTTTAGGAAAACATATTCCCGAATATTCGCACAAAATCGAAAATTTATCAAAAAAAAAAAAACACAATTTCCTATGAAAATTGTTCAAAAACTTGTTACAACCGAGAAAATGATCTACTCAAGACATACTCGAATACTCGCACGAAATAGAAATTTATCAAAAAATTAAAAAACATTTAAGTAAATTGTGAAAATTTCTCAAAAACTTCTTCCAACCAAGAAAATAATGTACTCAAGACTTGATGTTAGATTCCACAATTTGAATTTGTTTTCGAAAACATATACTCGATATTCGCACAAAATCAAAATTTATCAAAAAAATAAAAAACATTCTTACCTGTGAAAATTTTTCAAAAACTTGTTCAAACCAAGAAACTGATGTACTCGAGACATATACTTGAATACTCGCACGAAATAGAAATTTATCAAAAAATCAAAAAACTTGTGTAAATTGTGAAAATTTCTCAAAAACTTTTTTCAACCAAGAAAATGATGCACTGAAGACTTGATGTTAGATTCCACAAACTTAAGTTGTTTACGAAAACATATACTCAATTATTTGCACAAAATCGAAATTTTTCAAAAAAAACACCTTTACCTTTGAAAATTGCTCAAAAACTTATTACAACCTAGAAAATGATGTACTCGAGACATATACTTGAATACTCGCACGAAATAGAAATTAATCAAAAAATCGAAAAACTTACGTAAATTGTGAAAATTTCTCAAAAACTTCTTTCAACCAAGAAAATGATGTACTCAAGACATGATGTTAGATTCCAAAAATTGAATTTGTTTACGAAAACATATACTCGAATATTCGCACAAAATCGAAATTTATAAAAAAAAAAGACGATTACCTGTGAAAATTGCTCAAAAACTTGTTACAACCAAAAAAATGATGTACTCAAGACAGATACTCGAATACTCGCACGAAATAGAAATTTATCAAAAACTAAAAAAAACTTACGTAAATTGTGAAAATTACCTAAAAACTTCTTCCAACCAAGAAAATTCTGTACTCAAGACTTGATGTTAGATTCCACAATTTGAATTTGTTTATGAAAACATATACTCGATATTAGCACAAAATCGAAATTTATCAAAAAAATAAAAAAAACTTTCTTACCTGTGAAAATTGTTCAAAAACTTGTTCAAACCAAGAAACTGATGCACTCGAGACATATACTTGAATACTCGCACGAAATAGAAATTTATCAAAAAATCAAACAACTTACGTAAATCGTGAAAATTTTTCAAAAACTTCTTTAACCAAGAATATTATGTACTCAAGACTTGATGTTAGATTTCACAATTGAATTTGTTTAAAAAACATATTCCCTAATATTCGAACAAAATAGAAAATTTATCAAAAAAAAACACCATTTCCTTTGAAAATTTCTCAAAAACTTGTTACAACCAAGAAAATGATGTACTCAAGACAGATACTCGAATACTCGCACGAAATAGAAATTTATCAAAAAATTAACAAACTTACGTAAATTGTGAAAATTTCTCAAAAACTTCTTCTAACCAAGAAAATAATGTACTCAAGACTTGATGTTAGATTCCATAATTTGAATTTGTTTACGAAAACATATACTCGATATTCGCACAAAATCGTAATTTATCAAAAAAATAAAAAAACATTCTTACCTGTGAAAATTGTTCAAAAACTTGTTCAAACCAAGAAACTGATGTACTCGAGACACATACTTGAATACTCGCATGGAATAGAAATTTATCAAAAAATCAAAAAAATTACGTAAATTGTGAAAATTTCTGAAAAACTTCTTTCAACCAAGATAATGATGTACTCAAGACTTGATGTTAGATTCCACAAACTGAAGTAGTTTACGAAACATATACTCAAATATTTGCACAAAATCGAAATTTATCAAAAAAAATATCTTTACCTATGAAAATTGCTCAAAAACTTGTTACAACCAAGAAAATGATGTACTCGAGAGATACTCGAATACTCGCACGAAATAGAAATTTATCAAAAAATTAAAAAAACTTACTTAAATTGTGAAAATTACTCAAAAACTTCTTTAAACCAAGAAAATTATGTACTCAAGACTTGATGTTAGATTCCACAATTTGAATATGATCGATTCAATATGGAATGCTCATAAGAATAAAAATACACACGAGATGAAAGACTTTCTTCACAATCTCGCAGACTATTTTGAGCATGAAAATATTGCAAAGGTCTCTAAAACCGAGACACATCGGCCAGTATTTTCGCTTGAAGAAAGAAGGAATTTGATGCTAAAATGCATAGCAGATTTACCTAATGAGGTAAACTCCATCATTCAAGAAAAGGTCAAAACAAATCCAGATGAATACAAGAATCTCCTTGTATACTTTATGAACGGGAAAAGTCCTGTTTGGCCAAGTTGGTCATTATACAAGAGCTATGATGAAAATCATATCCGGATTGGAATCAACCAACTCTTTAATTTTACCGATGAAATCAGGAAATTACTTGATTATGGCCTTATCGGATATATCCAGTGTCATCGATTCACAAAATTTGAAGCAGCTCCTAAAATATTACAAGAAGTAATGGATGAAATAAAAAAGGATCGCGAGTATCCAAATTATTGCATCATGGTCGACACCATTTCTCCAGAATGGGATTATGAAGAGATTAACAAAAACCTCTTACCATTATATCTTCCGGGATATACAATTTTCACAATATATTGTGAAGCACCATATGTACCAGGACAGGAACCCTATGACTTTCCTTACTTGGAACAATTTGAATACCGAAAAATGAGAACTCATGAGTTCCCCGTTCAACTAATGGCTAAACACAGAGCTCAAACTATAAAAATTTGTCAAGAAAGAATTAAGTTTAATTCTGATTATCATATCATTAAACATTCTTCTTTTACTCTAGTTTATGCTACTGGAGGATATTACAATCCAGGTTCCCAAACAGAGTTAGCTCAGCGAATACTCGCTGAAACACTTCCTATGAGTCTGTATTGTACTGAGGAGTTCCGATTGTTTTTAGGGCTAAATTGGTAAAATTATTTTGTTCAGCAATAACTTCTACATTAGAAGTCTTTTTATATGGCGAAGCCATAACTTCTTCATCCCTAATCTTAATTGTAAGATTCTGTTCTGGAGGATGTATACTTCTTATCACCGTTCCATTCTTAGACTTAAAATCTTGGTAAATAGACTCTACGGGTGATAATTCAATTTCAAAGTTAGGAAATTTTTTCCTTTGAAGTTTATAGATTCTTTCAATAAAGTAAAAGAAGTCTACCTCTTCCCCGGCGTTTTGTAAAAAATATTTATATTTTTTAAACCACATTATTTGTTCCTTTTCTTCTTTTAAGAAAAACCATTTTCACTTTTGATAGTTATCTAAAGAATAAAATGATTCTTTAATTTCTCCGTCAAATGGAAAATCTAAATCTTTTGTTAAAGTGCTTATATTATAAATACTTGGATCGGGATCATAACCCATGTCGGAAGCTGTTGGTGAGTCAGAATTAATTGTTGAAGGGACATGAACTTTATATGTTGGTTGACTAACTCCTTCATCATTTATCTTAAGACCTATTATTTTAGGTTCTAACTCAGAATTTCTTCTATTAGAAATACTTCCTGAGCATAAGTGATTTGAAGAACTTATACTTAAGCGAGTGACTCTATCTTTTGAAAATCTGATTTCCACATCTCCGTCTGGGTATTCTAGAATTTCTTCTAAAACCGAATTTTCTTTTTTCTTTGGTTCCGAAGCCTTTTCTAAAACCCATGTCTCAGGTAACTTAACCTGATTCCAAGAGATTGTTTTAGGAATAACCATATTGCTTTTAGCAATATTTGTTAAGAATAAAGTTGTTTCTCCCTTAGGCAAATTAGGAAGGTTCCTAATTCTTGGGACAGTTGTGTTCATAACTTTATAATGAATTCTGTAAATTAGAATTACATTTGTTGCACCTTGCATCATATCAAATCCTTCGGACTTAATATCCAAAGTTAAAGCATGCATAATCGTAGGGTCATTTAATGACAAAGTAAAATTTGGATAGCACGAAAAGTGAATCGGACCATCACAAATACTAGATTCAATTATTCCTAATAAGGAATCATGGAACTTATTGTGCCTTTTATCTCTAACACTTAAGAGAATTGAAGTGTTAAGACCTAATCTAGTTGCAGGTTTTAAAGCAACTTGAACAATTCCTAAGTGAAGGAATTTATAATTTTCAAGGTGTTGATTTAACAACCTTTCATTTAAAAGATTGAAGCTACTAAAGCCTTCAGATAAAGGAATAGCATCTTCGACAGTTTTAATAACATAATCACAATTAAAATTGAAACTACCTTTAGATCTATATATACTAGACGAAGAAGACGAAGGTAAAGACCAGTTATCTAATTTTTTTTGAAAATTTTCATTTATAATTATTTCTTTATTACTTCTACTATTATAGCTACTACTAGCTTCTTCACTAAAAGACTTTCTCGACATAGATCTTGAAAATCTCTCCATATTATCTCAATCCTGTTTTCTACTGATTCAATGTTTATAAATCCGGGAACACCACCGGGACCACCTAACGCCAGTTATTCGGCTACGGCTGACCAACGGATTTCCATGGCTTACCAACGCAAGTATAAACACCTAGGCAGTATGAACTTTCACAAGACTCTACAGAAAGATAACTCGAAATAAATCTAAAAGAAACTTACAGTAAATCGCTAATAGATGGCTCTGATACCACAGGGCGGAAGCACGGCGAATTCAGACGGAATTCTCAAGCAAAGAGTAAACACACAAAATATATTTATTATAACAAACGAAATATATTACAAACTTATTACAATAGTACACACTCATACAAACTATGAACTTAGAATTAGTTCATGACAGAAGAACTTGAATATTATCAAGAGCATACAGAGAATTTTATACTGAGTTATTAAACTTGTATATTTGCTTGTATTAGCTTATTCTTCAATGCCGTCCTTATATAGAGGCTGAGGAGTCTTCTAGGTCTTCTAGTGGTGAATGAGTCATTACCCATTAGGTGGGGTGGTCTAAGATTCCTTCCGTAGTGGGTGGTAGTGGATGTTCCATTATGGTAGTGGTTGGCAGGTTACTGTTGCTAGATGCTTTCTTTATGTCAGAAGTTTGTTGAGAGATGCTCCATTATCTCTTTTTTATTATATTATGTCATTGTCATCTTTTAAGATGCTTTGATTCCACTAGCTTTTGTCCACATAGTGGTGGTCCTTCCCCCAATTTTAAAATTCATCCGGATCATGTCACGGATCCTGTTGATTGTCCAGATTATGGATTCCTTCCTCATCAAGTTGTTGCCAGTAGCCTTCATCTTCACCAGCAGGCCATGTATAAAAGTATTGTTCTGATCGGAACTCTTCAGTACAATACAGACTCATAGGAAGTGTTTCAGCGAGTATTCGCTGAGCTAACTCTGTTTGGGAACCTGGATTGTAATATCCTCCAGTAGCATAAACTAGAGTAAAAGGAGAATGTTTAATGATATGATAATCAGAATTAAACTTAATGCTTTCTTGACAAATCTTTATAGTTTGAGCTCTGTGTTTAGCCATTAGTTGAACGGGGAACTCATGAGTTCTCATTTTTCGGTATTCAAATTGTTCCAAGTAAGGAAAGTCATAGGGTTCCTGTCCTGGTACATATGGTGCTCCACAATATATTGTGAAAATTGTATATCCCGGAAGATATAATGGTAAGAGGTTTTTGTTAATCTCTTCATAATCCCATTCTGGAGAAATGGTGTCGACCATGATGCAATAATTTGGATACTCGCGATCCTTTTTTATTTCATCCATTACTTCTTGTAATATTTTAGGAGCTGCTTCAAATTTTGTGAATCGATGACACTGGATATATCCGATAAGGCCATAATCAAGTAATTTCCTGATTTCATCGGTAAAATTAAAGAGTTGGTTGATTCCAATCCGGATATGATTTTCATCATAGCTCTTGTATAATGACCAACTTGGCCAAACAGGACTTTTCCCGTTCATAAAGTATACAAGGAGATTCATGTATTCATCTGGATTTGTTTTGACCTTTTCTTGAATGATGGAGTTTACCTCATTAGGTAAATCTGCTATGCATTTTAGCATCAAATTCCTTCTTTCTTCAAGCGAAAATAGTGGCCGATGTGTCTCGGTTTAAGAGACCTTTGCAATATTTTCATGCTCAAAATAGTCTGCGAGATTGTGAAGAAAGTCTTTCATCTCGTGTGTATTTTTATTCTTATGAGCATTCCATATTGAATCGATCATATTCCTCTGATAGTGAGTCATAGCCTTTGGAGAAGGAAATGAGGACCATTTTTCTTTGGAGTATGATGATTCGTCAATTGGTTTTTTCCCTTTGGGGGGATATCGCCTAAGTGGCATTCTTCTTGTAGGGGTATCCTGCATAAACCACCAAACTGGGTTGTACAATAAATAAGAGGATAATTGTTCTTCTTGAATTTGTGAAATTTTGAAGCAAGCTGTAATCATGCTTCATTTGGCTGCAAATAATTTTTTATGAGCCAAATAACATTATTTTATTATATCAGATATTCTATAAGAATAATTATATATGTTTTTATATAATTTTGAAACATATTATGTCTCCTGAAAAACTTTGTAATTGATTTTTATCAATAATTTTATCTGAAAATTTATCAGCAAATATTATTGCCCTATCTATAGGAAATATTGTGCCATGAACAATTTCATGTCCTAAAAATCTTATCTTTGTTTGAAAGAGTTTTATTTTTCTTTGTGACACTACAAGACCACCTTGAGTGACAACTTTAAGAAATATATTAAGATGTTTAATGTGTTGTTCTATATCTGTAGAGAAAATTAGAACATCATCTATATAGACAATTATAAATGCTGAATAAGCATTAAAAATATCATTCATTATTTTTTGAAATTCTGATGGAGCATTCTTAAGCCCAAAAGGCATTACATTCCATTCGTAGTGTCCGAAAGGAACTGTAAATGCTGTCTTATACTTATCTTTTTCAGCAATCTGAATTTGCCAAATCCTGATTTCATGTCAAATTTAGACATAATCTTAGCAGAGTATAATCTACTTTGATCCTTTTTATTTGGAATAGGATGTCTTATCCATTGAAGAACCTTATTTAAAGGTTTATAATTTATTACTAGTCTTGGAACTCCTCTTTCTAATTCTGCAGCATTTTCTACATAGAAAGCTGGACAGCTCCAAGGACTTTTAGATTCTCTTATTAATTTTTTCTTTAAGAGATCATCAATTTCTTTCTTACATATCTCGAGGTGCTTTGGCCCCATAGCTATAGGTCTAGTCTTTGTTGGAATCTGTTCTTCCTTGAATTCTTTAATATAAGGAAGTGTAATAATATGTTTATTCCTTTCCCAGAAGGCATTAGGAATTTCCGAGCATATATCTTTTTCTATTTTTTCTTGAAGAATCTTTATTCTTCTTTGTAACTCCAGACTCTTTAGCCTTTCATCAATAACAGAATACTTAACTTCTTCTGATAAAGAGTTAAGAAATTTTTCTTTCCTTTTGATCTTTGTTTTGAGATTATTAACCTCATGAGACCTTGGTTTAGTAATAAAAGAGAATATTATCTCATGACCACTAATCTGACTTGTTATACCATCACTATCTATACTACTTATTGGATATAGCATATGTAGAAATGGATTTCCAAGAATAACATCGTGAGAAAGATTTTTAACCATTATAAATGGCATTTCAAGACAAATACCTTTATTACAAACGTCAGTATTTGATAATTTATAATTAACTAAAAGTTTTCGACCATCTGCAGCATTAAGTATCTCAGTTGTCTTTTCAAAATACCTTGAGGGTATTAACCCTTCATTTATGCAATTTAAATCTGCACCAGAATCTACCATTGCAATGGCAAATAAAGAATATTCCTTATGAACAATAATAAGGATTTTGATGTACCATTTATGAGTTATAACTCTATCTATCATATTTAGATATGTTAGATTTCCTAACTCATTAGTTTCTTCTTTTTCTGATTCATCATTATTTTTAGAGTCAGAACATTCTAAAAACGTAACTCTAGATTTTAAATCTTGTATTTCTTTTTTAAGAATATTAATTTCTCTTTTTAAATCATTTGTGGAAACTTCAATTTTAGTTTTGTTTTGTCTTCCTCTTTTTAGGATATCATTTAGGTTATATTTTACTGGTTCTTTTATTTGACTCTCATAATTATTATTCTGAAATCTTTCATTTTTGTTTCGAATGTCTAGATAATTTTCAATTATCTTTCTTTTGACAATCGGATCTTCAGTTTGATCTATTAGATCGAGAATTAAATTTTCTTCTTTATTAAGAACGCAAAGACCATTTCTTTGACAAAGTGTTTTGTAGTAATTGCATTGTCCATCACAACTATCATCTTCAGATGTATGTTGAGAATTATCTTCTGACTGTGATTCAGAATCAGATATCATTATTCTCATTAAAGAATTCTTTAATTCATCATCTATTGATAATTCATTTATTTTCTGTTTCGTTGTACACTTATTAGCGTAATGTCCTGGCTTATGACATTTCCAGCAATAAATCTCTTTAGATTTATCTTTTCTGTTTTGAGGACTAAATCTTTTAATATATTTTTCCTTTTAAGGAAAATAATTAGATTTTTCTTTATTTTCTCTGTTCTCTCTATTCTTCCATTTTTTATATTTATAATATCTTGGTTTAGACCTTTTTAGTCTATGTTTTTCTTTTAAAGGAGTGAAACCAATTTGTTCACAAAAATCTCCTAGATCTCTTCTTCCTGAAGATTTTTCCCTTTTAATTTGTTTATGAAGTCTTAATTCATTACAAAGAGAGATTCCTTCTCTTATGACTTCTGAAGCAAGATCTCCATAAGTATAATGTTCCCAAGGAATAATATTTCCCATGTTTTCTCCTTTTAATCTTTCTTTTAATCTTTTTCTAGAATAGGTAAGGTAATCCGGATAAGAATTTTCTTTCCAGAAGTTAAGATTGCAATCTTCTCTTGTTAAAGTGCTTATATTATAAACACTTGGATCGGGATCATAACCCATGTCGGAAGCTGTTGGTGAGTCAGGATTAATTGTTGAAGGGACATGAACTTTATATGTTGGTTGACTAACTCCTTAGTGTTTATAATATAAGCAGTTTAACAAAAGATTTAGATTTTCCTTTTGACGGAGAAATTAAAGAATCATTTTATTCTTTAGATAACTATCAAAAGCGAAAATGGTTTTTCTTAAAAGAAGAAAAGGAACAAATAATATGGTTTAAAAAATATAAATATTTTTTTACAAAACGCCGGGGAAGAGGTAGACTTCTTTTACTTTATTGAAAGAATCTATAAACTTCAAAGGAAAAAATTCCCTAACTTTGAAATTGAATTATCACCCGTAGAGTCTATTTGCCAAGATTTTATGTCTAAGAATGGAACGGTGATAAGAAGTATACATCCTCCATAACAGAATCTTACAATTAAGATTAGGGATGAAGAAGTTATGGCTTCGCCATATAAAAAGACTTCTAATGTAGAAGTTATTGCTGAACAAAATAATTTACCAATTTAGCCCTAAAAACAATTGGGAAACAGCTAACTAGGGTTGAACAGAAGATCTCTAATAGAGAGATTGTTCAAGAAAGTTTTACAGAGGATAAAAGTCTCTTTAAAACTAGAAATGAAAAGCCTGATCTTAAAACAGGAACTAGTTCCGACATGATGGAAGAACTAGTCAAAAGATTACAAAAAATTGGAATCAGTGAAAAGTCTACCGCTCCTTTAAAAAGAGAAGTAGAAACAGATACTGAAAGCACTAATGAAGATAACGGTTCCTCATCTGAAGATAATAATTTTGATGAAAACATTAGTGACTTAGAAACAATGTTCTTAAAAGAACAAGAGGTTGAAAATCAACAAAATAATCAAGTAAATAAAATTACTTCTTTAAAAAGGAATGTTCCATATTATTATCCACGACCAACACCAGTAGATGTTCAATTAGAAGAAAAAACTTCTTATGATTATGCTCAGTTCAGCGGATCTAACGTCTGTGAATGGAACATAGATGGTATGACTGAGTATCAAGATAGAACCATATTACAATATATGGCTATGTTTGCTACAGCAGCTAGGATTAAGGGAACAGTTGATAGAGAAATTACCTTAACTATAACTGCTGGTTTTACTGGCCAACTAAAAGGTTGGTGGGACTTTGGTCTCTCTGAAGAGGCTAGAGCACAAATTATCAATTCTGTTAAAACAGAACTCAATAATAATATTCCTGTGCAATTTGCTAATGGAGTAGATACTCTTATCTACACTATTGCAAAACATTTCTTAGGAAAAACAACTCTACAACTTGAAAATAATCAAGAACAATTAATCCGTTTGAAGTGTCCGACTTTGTCACATTTTAGATGGTATAAAGATGTTTTCTTCTCTAAAATCTTTACAAGAG
This sequence comes from Haberlea rhodopensis, assembly GCA_907163345.1. Taxonomy (NCBI): domain Eukaryota; kingdom Viridiplantae; phylum Streptophyta; class Magnoliopsida; order Lamiales; family Gesneriaceae; genus Haberlea; species Haberlea rhodopensis. The sequence continues at coordinate 496,027 of CAJQUN010000356.1, read as the reverse complement.
AAGATTGCAATCTTAACTTCTGGAAAGAAAAATTCTTAACCGGATTACCTTACCTATTCTCCGAAAGATTAAAAGAAAGATTAAAAGGAGAAAACATGGGAAATATTATTCCTTGGGAACATTATACTTATGGAGATCTCGCTTCAGAAGTCATAAGAGAAGGAATCTCTCTTTGTAATGAATTAAGACTTCATAAACAAATTAAAAGGGAAAAATCTTCAGGAAGAAGAGATCTAGGAGATTTTTGTGAACAAATTGGTTTCACTCCTTTAAAAGAAAAACATAGACTAAAAAGGTCTAAACCAAGATATTATAAATATAAAAAATGGAAGAATAGAGAGAACAGAGAAAATAAAGAAAAATCTAATTATTTTCCTAAAAAGGAAAAATATATTAAAAGATTTAGTCCTCGAAACAGAAAAGATAAATCTAAAGAGATTTATTGCTGGAAATGCCATAAGCTAGGACATTACGCTAATAAGTGTACAACGAAACAGAAAATAAATGAATTATCAATAGATGATGAATTAAAGAATTCTTTAATGAGAATAATGATATCTGATTCTGAATCACAGTCAGAAGATAATTCTCAACATACATCTGAAGACGATAGTTGTGATGGACAATGCAATTACTACAAAACACTTTGTCAAAGAAATGGTCTTTGCGTTCTTAATAAAGAAGAAAATTTAATTCTCGATCTAATAGATCAAACTGAAGATCCGATTGTCAAAAGAAAGATAATTGAAAATTATCTAGACATTCGAAACAAAAAATGAAAGATTTCAGAATAATAATTCTGAGAGTCAAATAAAAGAACCAGTAAAATATAACCTAAATGATATCCTAAAAAGAGGACGACAAAACAAAACTAAAATTGAAGTTTCTACAAATGATTTAAAAAGAGAAATTAATATTCTTAGAAAAGAAATACAAGATTTAAAATCTAGAGTTACGTTTTTAGAATGTTCTGGCTCTAAAAATAATGATGAATCAGAAAAAGAAGAAACTAATGAGTTAGGAAATCTAACATATCTAAATATGATAGATAGAGTTATAACTCATAAATGGTACATCAAAATCCTTATTATTGTTCATAAGGAATATTCTTTATCTGCCATTGCAATGGTAGATTCTGGTGCAGATTTAAATTGCATCAATGAAGGGTTAATACCCTCAAGGTATTTTGAAAAGACAACTGAGATACTTAATGATGCAGATGGTAGAAAACTTTTAGTTAATTATAAATTATCAAATACTGTCGTTTGTAATAAAGGTATTTGTCTTGAAATGCCATTTATAATGGTTAAAAATCTTTCTCACGATGTTATTCTTGGAAATCCATTTCTACATATGCTATATCCAATAAGTAGTATAGATAGTGATGGTATAACAAGTCAGATTAGTGGTCATGAGATAATATTCTCTTTTATTACTAAACCAAGGTCTCATAAGGTTAATAATCTCAAAACAAAGATCAAAAGGAAAGAAAAATTTCTTAACTCTTTATCAGAAGAAGCTAAGTATTCTGTTATTGATGAAAGGCTAAAGAGTCTGGAGATACAAAGAAGAATAAAGATTCTTCAAGAAAAAATAGAAATATATATATGCTCGGAAATTCCTAATGCCTTCTGGGAAAGGAATAAACATATTATTACACTTCCTTATATTAAACAATTCAAGGAAGAACAGATTCCAACAAAGGCTAGACCTATAGCTATGGGGCCAAAGCACCTCGAGATATGTAAGAAAGAAATTGATGATCTCTTAAAGAAAAAATTAATAAGAGAATCTAAAAGTCCTTGGAGCTGTCCAGCTTTCTATGTAGAAAATGCTGCAGAATTAGAAAGAGGAGTTCCAAGACTAGTAATAAATTATAAACCTTTAAATAAGGTTCTTCAATGGATAAGACATCCTATTCCAAATAAAAAGGATCTTTTAAGTAGATTATACTCTGCTAAGATTATGTCTAAATTTGATATGAAATCAGGATTTTGGCAAATTCAGATTGCTGAAAAAGATAAGTATAAGACAGCATTTACTGTTCCTTTCGGACACTACGAATGGAATGTAATGCCTTTTGGGCTTAAGAATGCTCCATCAGAATTTCAAAAAATAATGAATGATATTTTTAATGCTTATTCAGCATTTATAATTGTCTAATTTTTCTAATTTTCTCTGCAGATATAGAACAACACTTTAAACATCTTAATATATTTCTTAAAGTTGTCACTCAAGCTGGTCTTGTAGTGTCACAAAGAAAAATAAAACTCTTTCAAACAAAGATAAGATTTTTAGGACATGAAATTGTTCATGGCACAATATTTCCTATAGATAGGGCAATAATATTTGCTGATAAATTTTCAGATAAAATTATTGATAAAAATCAATTAAAAAGTTTTTCAGGAGACATATAATATGTTTCAAAATTATATAAAAACATATATAATTATTCTTATAGAATATCTGATATAATAAAACAATGTTATTTGGCTCATAAAAAATTATTTGCAGCCAAAGGAAGCATGATTACAGCTTGCTTCAAAATTTCACAAATTCAAGAAGAACAATTATCCTCTTATTTAATGTACAACCCAATTTGGTGGTTTATGCAGGAAACCCCTACAAGAATAATGCCACTTAGGCGATATCCCCCCAAAGGGAAAAAACCAATTGACGAATCATCATCCTCCAAAGAAAAATGGTCCTCATTTCCTTCTCGAAAGGCTATGACTCACTATCAGAGGAATATGATCGATTCAATATGGAATGCTCATAAGAATAAAAATACACACGAGATGAAAGACTTTCTTCACAATCTCGCAGACTATTTTGAGCATGAAAATATTGCAAAGGTCTCTAAAACCGAGACACATCGGCCACTATTTTCGCTTGAAGAAAGAAGGAATTTGATGCTAAAATGCATAGCAGATTTACCTAATGAGGTAAACTCCATCATTCAAGAAAAGGTCAAAACAAATCCAGATGAATACAAGAATCTCCTTGTATACTTTATGAACGGGAAAAGTCCTGTTTGGCCAAGTTGGTCATTATACAAGATCTATGATGAAAATCATATGGAATCAACCAACTCTTTAATTTTACCGATGAAATCAGGAAATTACTTGATTATGGCCTTATCGGATATATCCAGTGTCATCGATTCACAAAATTTGAAGTGGCTCCTAAAATATTACAAGAAGCAATGGATGAAATAAAAAAGGATCGCGAGTATCCAAATTATTGCATCATGGTCGACACCATTTCTCCAGAATGGGATTATGAAGAGCTTAAAAAAAACCTCTTACCATTATATCTTCCGGGATATACAATTTTCACAATATATTGTGGAGCACCATATGTACCAGGACAGGAACCCTACTGACTTTCCTTACTTGGAACAATTTGAATACCGGAAAATGAGAACTCATGAGTTCCCCGTTCAACTAATGGCTAAACACAGAGGTCAAACTATAAAAATTTGTCAAGAAAGAATTAAGTTTAATTCTGATTATCATATCATTAAACATTCTCCTTTTACTCTAGTTTATGCTACTGGAGGATATTACAATCCAGGTTCCCAAACAGAGTTAGCTCAGCGAATACTCGCTGAAACACTTCCTATGAGTCTGTATTGTACTGAAGAGTTCCGATCAGAACAATACTTCTATACATGGCCTGCTGGTGAAGATGAAGGCTACTGGCCACAACTTGATAATGAAGGAATCCAAAATCTAGACAACCAACAGGATCCTTGACATGATCCGTTTGAATTTTAAAATCAGGGGAAGGACCACCACTATGTGGACAAAAGATAGTGGAATCAAAGCATCTTAAAAGATGACAATGACATAAATTATAAAAAAGAGATAATGGAGCATCTCTCAACAAACTTCTGACATAAAGAAAGCATCTAGCAACAGTGACCTGACAACCACTACGAAAAGAATCCAATAAAGCTGATTGAACCACTCAACCACTACCATAATGAAGCATCCACTACCACCCACTACGGAAGGAATCTTGGACCACTCCACCTCATGGGTAATGACTCATCCACCATTAGAAGACCTAGAAGACTCCCCAGCCTCTATATAAGGAAGGCATTGAAGACGTTGTAAAGAGAAGCTAATACAAGCAAATATACAAGTTTAATAACTCAATATAAAATTCTCTTTATGCTCTTGATAATATTCAAGTTCTTCTGTCATGAACTAATTCTAAGTTCATAGTTTGTATGAGTGTGTACTATTGTAATAAGTTTGTAATATATTTCGTTTGTTATAATAAATATATTTTGTGTGTTTACTCTTTGCTTGAGAATTTCGTATGAATTCGTCCGTTTTTCCGCCCTTTGGTATCAGAGCCATCTATTAGCGATTTACTGTAAGTTTCTTTTAGATTTATTTCGAGTTATCTTTCTGTAGAGTCTTGTGAAAGTTCATACTACCTAGGTGTTTATACTTCCGTTGGTAAGCCATGGAAATCCGTTGGTCAGCCGTAGCCGAATAACTGGCGTTAGGTGGTCCCGGTGGTGTTCCCGGATTTATAAACATTGAATCAGTAGAAAACAGGATTGAGATAATATGGAGAGATTTTCAAGTTCTATGTCGAGAAGGTCTTTTAGTGAAGAAGCTAGTAGTAGCTATAATAGTAGAAGTAATAAAGAAATAATTATAAATGAAAATTCTCAAAAAAATTTAGATAACTGGTCTTTACCTTCGTCTTCTTCGTCTAGTATATATAAATCTAAAGGTAGTTTCAATTTTAATTGTGATTATGTTATTAAAACTGTCGAAGATGCTATTCCTTTATCTGAAGGCTTTAGTAGCTTCAATCTTTTAAATGAAAGGTTGTTAAATCAACACCTTGAAAATTATAAATTCCTTCACTTAGGAATGGTTCAAGTTGCTTTAAAACCTGCAACTAGATTAGGTCTTAACACTTCAATTCTCTTAAGTGTTAGAGATAAAAGGCACAATAAGTTCCATGATTCCTTATTAGGAATAATTGAATCTAGTCTTTGTGATGGTCCGATTCACTTTTCGTGCTATCCAAATTTTACTTTGTCATTAAATGACCCTACGATTATGCATGCTTTAACTTTGGATATTAAGTCCGAAGGATTTGATATGATGCAAGGTGCAACAAATGTAATTCTAATTTACAGAATTCATTATAAAGTTATGAACACAACTGTTCCAAGAATTAGGAACCTTCCTAATTTGCCTAAGGGAGAAACAACTTTATTCTTAACAAATATTGCTAAAAGCAATATGGTTATTCCTAAAACAATCTCTTGGAATCAGGTTAAGTTACCTGAGACATGGGTTTTAGAAAAGGCTTCGGAACCAAAGAAAAAAGAAAATTCGGTCATAGAAGAAATTCTAGAATACCCAGACGGAGATGTGGAAATCAGATTTTCAAAAGATAGAGTCACTCGCTTAAGTATAAGTTCTTCAAATCACTTAAGCTTAGGAAGTATTTCTACTAGAAGAAATTCTGAGTCAGAACCTAAAATAATAGGTCTTAAGATAAATGATGAAGGAGTTAGTCAACCAACATATAAAGTTCATGTCCCTTCAACAATTAATCCTGACTCACCAACAGCTTCCGACATGGGTTATGATCCCGATCCAAGTGTTTATAATATAAGCACTTTAACAAAAGATTTAGATTTTCCTTTTGACGGAGAAATTAAAGAATCATTTTATTCTTTAGATAACTATCAAAAGCGAAAATGGTTTTTTATTAAAAGAAGAAAAGGAACAAATAATGTGGTTTAAAAAACTTAAATATTTTTTACAAAACGCCGGGGAAGAGGTAGACTTCTTTTACTTTATTGAAAGAATCTATAAACTTCAAAGGAAAAAATTCCCTAACTTTGAAATTGAATTATCACCCGTAGAGTCTATTTACCAAGATTTTATGTCTAAGAATGGAACGGTGATAAGAAGTATACATCCTCCAGAACAGAATCTTACAATTAAGATTAGGGATGAAGAAGTTATGGCTTCGCCATATAAAAAAGACTTCTAATGTAGAAGTTATTGCTGAACAAAATAATTTTACCATTTTAGCCCTAAAAACAATTGGGAAACAACTAACTAGGGTTGAACAGAAGATCTCTAATAGAGAGATTGTTCAAGAAAGTTTTACAGAGGATAAAATTCTCTTTAAAACTAGAAATGAAAAGCCTGATCTTAAAACAGGAACTAGTTCTGACATGATGGAAGAACTAGTCAAAAGATTACAAAAAATTGGAATCAGTGAAAAGTCTACTGCTCCTTTAAAAAGAGAAGTAGAAACAGATACTGAAAGCACTAATGAAGATAACGGTTCCTCATCTGAAGATAATAATTTTGATGAAAACATTAGTGACTTAGAAACAATGTTCTTAAAAGAACAAGAGGTTGAAAATCAACAAAATAATCAAGTAAATAAAATTACTTCTTTCAAACAAGAACTTCCTTTAAAAAGGAATGTTCCATATTATTATCCACGACCAACACCAGTGGATGTTCAATTAGAAGAAAAAACTTCTTATGATTATGCTCAGTTCAGCGGATCTAACGTCTGTGAATGGAACATAGATGGTATGGCTGAGTATCAAGTTAGAACCATATTACAATATATGGCTATGTTTGCTACAGCAGCTAGGATTAAGGGAACAGTTGATAGAGAAATTGCCTTAACTATAACTACTGGTTTTACTGGCCAACTAAAAGGTTGGTGGGACTTTGGTCTCTCTGAAGAGGCTAGAGCACAAATTATCAATTCTGTTAAAACACAACTCAATAATAATATTCCTGTGCAATTTGCTAATGGAGTAGATACTCTTATCTACACTATTGCAAAACATTTCTTAGGAAAAACAACTCTACAACTTCAAAATAATCAAGAACAATTAATCCGTTTGAAGTGTCCGACTTTGTCACATTTTAGATGGTATAAAGATGTTTTCTTCTCTAAAATCTTTACAAGAGAAGATTGCAATCTTAACTTCTGGAAAGAAAAATTCTTATCCGGATTACCTTACCTATTCTCCGAAAGATTAAAAGACAGATTAAAAGGAGAAAACATGGGAAATATTATTCCTTGGGAACATTATACTTATGGAGATCTTGCTTCCGAAGTCATAAGAGAAGGAATCTCTCTTTGTAATGAATTAAGACTTCATAAACAAATTAAAAGGGAAAAATCTTCAGGAAGAAGAGATCTAGGAGATTTTTGTGAACAAATTTGTTTCACTCCTTTAAAAGAAAAACATAGACTAAAAAGGTCTAAACCAAGATATTATAAATAAAAAAAATGGAAGAATAGAGAAAACAGAGAAAATAAAGAAAATCTAATTATTTTCCTAAAAAGGAAAAATATATTAAAAGATTTAGTCCTCGAAACAGAAAAGATAAATCTAAAGAGATTTATTGCTGGAAATGCCATAAGCCAGGACATTACGCTAATAAGTGTACAACGAAACAAAAAATAAATGAATTATCAATAGATGATGAATTAAAGAATTATTTAATGAGAATAATAATATCTGATTCTGAATCACAGTCAGAAGATAATTCTCAACATACATCTGAAGGCGATAGTTGTGATGGACAATGCAATTACTACAAAACACTTTGTCAAAGAAATGGTCTTTGCGTTCTTAATAAAGAAGAAAATTTAATTCTCGATCTAATAGATCAAACTGAAGATCCGATTGTCAAAAGAAAGATAATTGAAAATTATCTAGACATTCGAAACAAAAATGAAAGATTTCAGAATAATAATTCTGAGAGTCAAATAAAAGAACCAGTAAAATATAACCTAAATGATATCCTAAAAAGAGGAAGACAAAACGAAAGTAAAATTGAAGTTTCTACAAATGATTTAAAAAGATAAATTAATATTCTTAAAAAAGAAATACAAGATTTAAAATCTAGAGTTACGTTTTTAGAATGTTCTGACTCTAAAAATAATGATGAATCAGAAAAAGAAGAAACTAATGAGTTAGGAAATCTAACATATCTAAATATGATAGATAGAGTTATAACTCATAAATGGTACATCAAAATCCTTATTATTGTTCATAAGGAATATTCTTTATCTGCCATTGCAATGGTAGATTCTGGTGCAGATTTAAATTGCATAAATGAAGGGTTAATACCCTCAAGGTATTTTGAAAAGACAACTGAGATACTTAATGATGCAGATGGTAGAAAACTTTTAGTTAATTATAAATTATCAAATACTGTCGTTTGTAATAAAGGTATTTGTCTTGAAATGCCATTTATAATGGTTAAAAATCTTTCTCACGATGTTATTCTTGGAAATCCATTTCTACATATGCTTTATCCAATAAGTAGTATAGATAGTGATGGTATAACAAGTCAGATTAGTGGTCATGAGATAATATTCTCTTTTATTACTAAACCAAGGTCTCATGAGGTTAATAATCTCAAAACAAAGATCAAAAGGAAAGAAAATTTCTTAACTCTTTATCAGAAGAAGTTAAGTATTCTGTTATTGATGAAAGGCTAAAGAGTCTGGAGATACAAAGAAGAATAAAGATTCTTCAAGAAAAAATAGAAAAATATATATGCTCGGAAATTCCTAATGCCTTCTGGGAAAGGAATAAACATATTATTACACTTCCTTATATTAAAGAATTCGAGGAAGAACAGATTCCAACAAAGGCTAGACCTATAGCTATGGGGCCAAAGCACCTCGAGATATGTAAGAAAGAAATTGATGATCTCTTAAAGAAAAAATTAATAAGAGAATCTAAAAGTCATTGGCGCTGTCCAGCTTTCTATGTAAAAAATGCTGCAGAATTAGAAAGATGAGTTCCAAGACTAGTAATAAATTATAAACCTTTAAATAAGGTTTTTCAATGGATAAGACACCCTATTCCAAATAAAAAGGATCTTTTAAGTAGATTATACTCTGCTAAGATTATGTCTAAATTTGACATGAAATCAGGATTTTGGCAAATTCAGATTGCTGAAAAAGATAAGTATAAGACAACATTTACAGTTCCTTTCGGACACTACGAATGGAATGTAATGCCTTTTGGGCTTAAGAATGCTCCATCAGAATTTCAAAAAATAATGAATGATATTTTTAATGCTTATTCAGCATTTATAATTGTTTATATAGATGATGTTCTAATTTTCTCTGCAGATATAGAACAACACTTTAAACATCTTAATATATTTCTTAAAGTTGTCACACATGCTGGTCTTGTAGTGTCACAAAGAAAAATAAAACTCTTTCAAACAAAGATAAGATTTTTAGGACATGAAATTGTTCATGGCACAATATTTCCTATAGATAGGGCAATAATATTTGCTGATAAATGTTCAGATAAAATTATTGATAAAAATCAATTACAAAGTTTTTCAGGAGACATATAATATGTTTCAAAATTATATAAAAACATATATAATTATTCTTATAGAATATCTGATATAATAAAACAATGTTATTTGGCTCATAAAAAATTATTTGCAGCCAAAGGAAGCATGATTACAGCTTGCTTCAAAATTTCACAAATTCAAGAAGAACAATTATCCTCTTATTTAATGTGGGTGGTAGTGGATGCTTCATTATGGTAGTGGTTGAGTGGTCCAATCAGCTTTATTGGATTTTTTTCGTAGTGGTTGGCAGGTTACTGTTGCTAGATGCTTTCTTTATGTCAGAAGTTTGTTGAGAGATGCTCCATTATCTCTTTTTTATTATTTTATGTCATTGTCATCTTTTAAGATGCTTTGATTCCACTTCCACTAACTTTTGTCCACATATTGGTGGTCCTTCCCCCGATTTTAAAATTCATATGGGTCTTGGCCATCGGGCATTGAGGCATCAGTCCGTGTAGGGCTAGCTGGTGAAGATTGCGTTGTATCTTCGGAATCGTCAAAGTCATTGATGAAGGCCAGTAATTGTTTCTTGATGTCCTGTTTAGGAGTAGTGGAGAGCAGATCCTTTAAAAGATCAGATACATCTTTGGATTTGGATGTAGATGGTATATCTGTCTTAGGTTTGTCAAGACTAATTAGTCCTTTAACAGAGAATTTGGAATTGTTGAAAAATTCAAATTTTTCCCACCATTTAATTAAAATTTTTCTTCCTAAATAAGGAATGCAACATGTAACAATTTCTTTTTTAGAAATTTCTCTGGTAGTAATGAAAGGTTCCCACCGAACGATCCATGGTACCTGATATATGGCAGTAAATATCAAAATAGGATAATTTGCAGAAATATTTCGTGCAGTAAATTGTTCATATGTAGTCCTGACTTTATCAGGAAGAATGAAAGGATGGATTCCCCAATTGAGAAACCATTGTAAGAACCACTTTGGAAAATTAGTGATTTCAGGGTGAGTTGGAATTGAATCCACCAACTAAATTTTCGTTGTCTGTTATCATAGCAGAATGCTCCTTCCCAGGCATGAATATAGTCAAAGTATGTGAAACTGCATTTAGTTCAAGAAATTTCTTTGTTTCTATGCATATCGCCTTCCCCCATATTACCGGTGATGATTCGTTTAATAATGGCTTTAGAGTAAGCCCATTCACCTGCTTGCCTCTCTGTAGGGGCAAAAATGACTGAACCTGTATGAACAAGTATATCCTGATAGAACACAAAATCTTTAGGATATAAGGCTGGTGTGGTAAAATTCTTCATGTAAAATGAGGCAACCTCATTAGGTTGAAGATTGAGATATTTCTCTTCAACTGGTATAATCCATTGTGTTGAAATATGGATGTAGGGATAAATAAATTCTTTAGCCACAGTAGCTTCAATGGCTATTGCATATGCATCTTCTCTTAATTGTTCCTCTTCAGGAACTTCTTTTTGTTTTTGTTTTTGTATCTCTCTTTTAGAGGTAGAAGCCACAGACTTATAAGTCTTGGGAAATGAGAACATTCCTTTTTGTTTATTCATGATGTTCCTGCAAAAATTCACGAGTTAAGAAGTCTGGTAACGAATTACAAGATCCTTTAATAAACTCAATATCAAAATCAAAGACAGATAGAATTCCCTGCCATCTTGCGAATATTTGTTTTGATGCTAAATTTTTAACATCTTTCTCAATAACATCTTTTGCAGATTTGCAATCTATTCTTAAAAGAAATTTTTGATTTATTAAATCTGCTTCAAATTCTTGAATGCAAAGTAGTATAGCTAAAATTTCTTTTTTAATTGTAGAATAATTCGGTCTAGCTCCTCTCCAAGTACCAGAAGTAAAACGAACTAGAGTTTCTGAATTATTGATCCTTTGCTTAAGGATTCCTCCATAACCTGCATCAGATGCATCAGTTTCAACACTTTTAAATGCATTAGGATCAGTAATGGCTAAACAAGGAATTTCTTTTACTTTAGCTTTAATTCGTTGTATAGCTAGAGTATGTTTTTCTGTCCATGGTAGAGGATTTTTTCTTAATCTCTCAAATAATGGTTTGTTATCTTTAGCGAGATCTTTATAGAATTCAGAGACATAATTTAGACTTCCTAAAAATCTTTGTAATTGATTTTTATCAATAATTTTATCTGGAAATTTATCAGCAAATATTATTGCTCTATCTATAGGAAATATTGTGTCATGAACAATTTCATGTCCTAAAAATCTTATCTTTGTTTGAAAGAGTTTTATTTTTCTTTGTGACACTACAAGACCAGCTTGAGTGACAACTTTAAGAAATATATTAAGATGTTTAAAGTGTTGTTCTATATCTGTAGAGAAAATTAGAACATCATCTATATAGACAATTATAAATGCTGAATAAGCATTAAAAATATCATTCATTATTTTCTGAAATTCTGATGGAGCATTCTTAAGCCCAAAAGGCATTACATTCCATTCGTAGTGTCCGAAAGGAACTGTAAATGCTGCCTTATACTTATCTTTTTCAGCAATCTGAAATTGCCAAAATCCTGATTTCATGTCAAATTTAGACATAATCTTAGCAGAGTATAATCTACTTAAAAGATCCTTTTTATTTGGAATAGGATGTCTTATCCATTGAAGAACCTTATTTAAAGGTTTATAATTTATTACTAGTCTTGGAACTCCTCTTTCTAATTCTGCAGCATTTTCTACATAGAAAGCTGGACAGCTCCAAGGACTTTTAGATTCTCTTATTAATTTTTTCTTTAAGAGATCATCAATTTCTTTCTTACATATCTCGAGGTGCTTTGGCCCCATAGCTATAGGTCTAGCCTTTGTTGGAATCTGTTCTTCCTTGAATTCTTTAGTATAAGGAAGTGTAATAATATGTTTATTCCTTTCCCAGAAGGCATTAGGAATTTCCGAGCATATATCTTTTTCTATTTTTTCTTGAAGAATCTTTATTCTTCTTTGTATCTCCAGACTCTTTAGCCTTTCATCAATAACAGAATACTTAACTTCTTCTGATAAAGAGTTAAGAAATTTTTCTTTCCTTTTGATCTTTGTTTTGAGATTATTAACCTCATGAGACCTTGGTTTAATAATAAAAGAGAATATTATCTCATGACCACTAATCTGACTTGTTATACCATCACTATCTATACTACTTATTGGATATAGCATATGTAGAAATGGATTTCCAAGAATAACATCGTGAGAAAGATTTTTAACCATTATAAATGGCATTTCAAGACAAATACCTTTATCACAAACGACAGTATTGATAATTTATAATTAACTAAAAGTTTTCTACCATCTGCAGCATTAAGTATCTCAATTGTCTTTTCAAAATACCTTGAGGGTATTAACCCTTCATTTATGCAATTTAAATCTGCACCAGAATCTACCATTGCAATGGCAGATAAAGAATATTCCTTATGAACAATAATAAGGATTTTGATTTACCATTTATGAGTTATAACTCTATCTATCATATTTAGATATGTTAGATTTCCTAACTCATTAGTTTCTTCTTTTTCTGATTCATCATTATTTTTAGAGTCAGGACATTCTAAAAACGTAACTCTAGATTTTAAATCTTGTATTTCTTTTTTAAGAATATTAATTTCTCTTTTTAAATCATTTGTAGAAACTTCAATTTTAGTTTCGTTTTGTCTTCCTCTTTTTAGGATATCATTTAGGTTATATTTTACTGGTTCTTTTATTTGACTCTCGGTATTATTATTCTGAAATCTTTCATTTTTGTTTCGAATGTCTAGATAATTTTCAATTATCTTTCTTTTGACAATCGGATCTTCAGTTTGATCTATTAGATCGAGAATTAAATTTTCTTCTTTATTAAGAACGCAAAGACCATTTCTTTGACAAAGTGTTTTGTAGTAATTGCATTGTCCATCACAACTATCGTCTTCAGATGTATGTTGAGAATTATCTTCTGACTGTGATTCAGAATCAGATATCATTATTCTCATTAAAGAATTCTTTAATTCATCATCTATTGATAATTCATTTATTTTCTGTTTCGTTGTACACTTATTAGCGTAATGTCCTGGCTTATGGCATTTCCAGCAATAAATCTCTTTAGATTTATCTTTTCTGTTTCGAGGACTAAATATTTTAATATATTTTTCCTTTTTAGGAAAATAATTAGATTTTTCTTTATTTTCTCTGTTCTCTCTATTCTTCCATTTTTTATATTTATAATATCTTGGTTTAGACCTTTTTAGTCTATGTTTTTCTTTTAAAGGAGTGAAACCAATTTGTTCACAAAAATCTCCTAGATCTCTTATTCCTGAAGATTTTTCCCTTTTAATTTGTTTATGAAGTCTTAATTCATTACAAAGAGAGATTCCTTCTCTTATGACTTCTGAAGCAAGATCTCCATAAGTATAATGTTCCCAAGGAATAATATTTCCCATGTTTTCTCCTTTTAATCTTTCTTTTAATCTTTTTCTAGAATAAGTAAGGTAATCCGGATAAGAATTTTTCTTTCCAGAAGTTAAGATTGCAATCTTCTCTTGTAAAGATTTTAGAGAAGAAAACATCTTTATACCATCTAAAATGTGACAAAGTCGGACACTTCGAACGGATTAATTGTTCTTGATTATTTTCAAGTTGTAGAGTTGTTTTTCCTAAGAAATGTTTTGCAATAGTGTAGTTACTGTATCTACTCCATTAGCAAATTGCACAGGAATATTATTATTGAGTTCTGTTTTAACAGAATTGATAATTTGTGCTCTAGCCTCTTCAGAGAGACCAAAGTCCCACCAACCTTTTAGTTGGCCAGTAAAACCAGCAGTTATAGTTAAGGCAATTTCTCTATCAACTGTTCCCTTAATCCTAGCTGCTGTAGCAAACATAGCCATATATTGTAATATGGTTCTAACTTGATACTCAGCCATACCATCTATGTTCCATTCACAGATGTTAGATCCGCTGAACTGAGCATAATCATAAGAAGTTTTTTCTTCTAATTGAACATCCACTGGTGTTGGTCGTGGATAATAATATGGAACATTCCTTTTTAAAGGAAGTTCTTGTTTGAAAGAAGTAATTTTATTTACTTGATTATTTTGTTAATTTTCAACCTCTTGTTCTTTTAAGAACATTGTTTCTAAGTCAATAATGTTTTCATCAAAATTATTATCTTCAGATGAGGAACCGTTATCTTCATTAGTGCTTTCAGTATCTGTTTCCACTTCTCTTTTTAAAGGAACAGTAGACTTTTCACTGATTCCAATTTTTTGTAATCTTTTGACTAGTTCTTCCATCATGTCGGAACTAGTTCATGTTTTAAGATCAGGCTTTCATTTCTAGTTTTAAAGAGAATTTTATCCTCTGTAAAACTTTCTTGAACAATCTCTCTATTAGAGATCTTCTGTTCAACCCTAGTTAGCTGTTTCCCAATTGTTTTTAGGGCTAAATTGGTAAAATTATTTTGTTCAGCAATAACTTCTACATTAGAAGTCTTTTTATATGGCGAAGCCATAACTTCTTCATCCCTAATCTTAATTGTAAGATTCTGTTCTGGAGGATGTATACTTCTTATCACCGTTCCATTCTTAGACATAAAATCTTGGTAAATAGACTCCACGGGTGATAATTCAATTTCAAAGTTAGGGAATTTTTTCCTTTGAAGTTTATAGATTCTTTCAATAAAGTAAAAGAAGTCTACCTCTTCCCCGGCGTTTTGTAAAAAATATTTATATTTTTTAAACCACATTATTTGTTCCTTTTCTTCTTTTAAGAAAAACCATTTTCGCTTTTGATAGTTATCTAAAGAATAAAATGATTCTTTAATTTCTCCGTCAAAAGGAAAATCTAAATCTTTTGTTAAAGTGCTTATATTATAAACACTTGGATCGGGATCATAACCCATGTCGGAAGCTGTTGGTGAGTCAGGATTAATTGTTGAAGGGACATGAACTTTATATGTTGGTTGACTAACTCCTTCATCATTTATCTTAAGACCTATTATTTTAGGTTCTGACTCAGAATTTCTTCTATTAGAAATACTTCCTAAGCTTAAGTGATTTGAAGAACTTATACTTAAGCGAGTGACTCTATCTTTTGAAAATCTGATTTCCACATCTCCGTCTGGGTATTCTAGAATTTCTTCTAAAACCGAATTTTCTTTTTTCTTTGGTTCCGAAGCCTTTTCTAAAACCCATGTCTCAGGTAACTTAACCTGATTCCAAGAGATTGTTTTAGGAATAACCATATTGCTTTTAGCAATATTTGTTAAGAATAAAGTTGTTTCTCCCTTAGGCAAATTAGGAAGGTTCCTAATTCTTGGGACAGTTGTGTTCATAACTTTATAATGAATTCTGTAAATTAGAATTACATTTGTTGCACCTTGCATCATATCAAATCCTTCGGACTTAATATCCAAAGTTAAAGCATGCATAATCGTAGGGTCATTTAATGACAAAGTAAAATTTGGATAGCACGAAAAGTGAATCGGACCATCACAAAGACTAGATTCAATTATTCCTAATAAGGAATCATGGAACTTATTGTGCCTTTTATCTCTAACACTTAAGAGAATTGAAGTGTTAAGACCTAATCTAGTTGCAGGTTTTAAAGCAACTTGAACCATTCCTAAGTGAAGGAATTTATAAATTTTAAGGTGTTGATTTAACAACCTTTCATTTAAAAGATTGAAGCTACTAAAGCCTTCAGATATAGGAATAGCATCTTCGACAGTAACATAATCACAATTAAAATTGAAACTACCTTTAGATCTATATATACTAGACGAAGAAGACGAAGGTAAAGACCAGTTATCTAAAGTTTTTTGAAAATTTTCATTTATAATTATTTCTTTATTACTTCTACTATTATAGCTACTACTAGCTTCTTCACTAAAAGACCTTCTCGACATAGATCTTGAAAATCTCTCCATATTATCTCAATCCTGTTTTCTACTGATTCAAGATAAATCCGGGAACACCACCGGGACCACCTAACGCCAGTTATTCGGCTACGGCTGACCAACGGATTTCCATGGCTTACCAACGCAAGTATAAACACCTAGGCAGTATGAACTTTCACAAGACTCTCAGAAAGATAACTCGAAATAAATATAAAAGAAACTTACAGTAAATCGCTAATAGATGGCTCTGATACCAAAGGGCGGAAGCACGGCGAATTCAGACGGAATTCTCAAGCAAAGCGTAAACACACAAAATATATTTATTATAACAAAGAAATATATTACAAACTTATTACAATAGTACACACTCATACAAACTATGAACTTAGAATTAGTTCATGACAGAAGAACTTGAATATTATCAAGAGCATACAGAGAATTTTATACTGAGTTATTAAACTTGTATATTTGCTTGTATTAGCTTGTTCTTCAATGCCGTCCTTATATAGAGGCTGAGGAGTCTTCTAGGTCTTCTAGTGGTGGATGAGTCATTACCCATTAGGTGGAGTGGTCCAAGATTCCTTCCGTAGTGGGTGGTAGTGGATGTTCCATTATGGTAGTGGTTGGCAGGTTACTGTTGCTAGATGCTTTCTTTATGTCAGAAGTTTGTTGAGAGATGCTCCATTATCTCTTTTTTATTATTTTATGTCATTGTCATCTTTTAAGATGCTTTGATTCCACTTCCACTAACTTTTGTCCACATATTGGTGGCCCTTCCCCCGATTTTAAAATTCATATGGGTCTTGGCCATCGGGCATTGAGGCATCAGTCCGTGTAGGGCTAGCTGGTGAAGATTGCGTTGTATCTTCGGAATCGTCAAAGTCATTGATGAAGGCCAGTAATTGTTTCTTGATGTCCTGTTTAGGAGTAGTGGAGAGCAGATCCTTTAAAAGATCAGATACATCTTTGGATTTGGATGTAGATGGTATATCTGTCTTAGGTTTGTCAAGACTAATTAGTCCTTTAACAGAGAATTTGGAATTGCTGAAAAATTCAAATTTTTCCCACCATTTAATTAAAATTTTTCTTCCTAAATAAGGAATGCAACATGTAACAATTTCTTTTTTAGAAATTTCTCTGGTAGTAATGAAAGGTTCCCACCGAACGATCCATGGTACCTGATATATGGCAGTAAATATCAAAATAGGATAATTTGCAGAAATATTTCGTGCAGTAAATTGTGCATATGTAGTCCTGACTTTATCAGGAAGAATGAAAGGATGGATTCCCCAATTGAGAAACCATTGTAAGAACCACTTTGGAAAATTAGTGATTTCAAGGGTGAGTTGGAATTGAATCCACCAACTAAATTTTCGTTGTCTGTTATCATAGCAGAATGCTCCTTCCCAGGCATGAATATAGTCAAAGTATGTGAAACTGCATTTAGTTCCAGAAATTTCTTTGTTTCTGTGATATCCCCGAAATAATTAATTGCAATTGGGCGTTAATTATGTTTATGTGATATTTTTTTATGGTGATAATTAATAATGGTGTTGGTATTTATTATCTTGGTTCAATGCTTGTCACATGGTAGGCGTGACTCGGTAGAGCATTTCAGGGTGCATGTTATACATGTTGGGATATTGGATGTTAGAATAGTTTAAATGATATGAGTTGTGTTTATTTGGTAAAACATGATTTTAATAGGGATTTTGATGCATTGTGGTAAAATGCTTTTAAAATATCATGTTGAGGTATTTTATATATCATGCTTGTGTCTTGATACACATTTAAACCCCATACATGGCAAATGAGCCACTTGCACCAACTTTACATCCCATCACCCCTCTCTTTCAACTTTATGTCCCTACAACCCTCTCCTCCCATCTCAAAGTTTCCATTTTCGTTTCTGAAAGAAGAGGAGAGGAGAAAGCTTGGAAAAAGGGATCTTTTTGTGATTTCTTGCTAAAAACTTGGAGCTCAAGTGGTAAGCTTCCACTATGGTAGAGTTTTGTTGAATTTTGATTGGGTTGTAACTTGTTTTTGGGGTTAAAAGGGTGGATCTTGGTCCATTATGTTGTTTATGCTTGGGGGATGTATTTTTCATGTTGTTTTGTGGTTTAATGATGTGTTGGATGGTTGATCTTGGTTGTATATGAGCTAAGGTGTTGTTGGAAGCTCATACTTGGAAGTTTCTCGCATGAACAGGGCTGCCCGATCGATCGAGATATGGGTCCGATCGATCGAGCAGGGCAGAGCCTGAACAAGGTGTGAAATGAGCTTACCGATCGATCGGTAATTTGTTTCGATCGATCGGTGTGACGTCTCGATCGATCGGTAAAATGTTTCGATCGATTGGTGGAGGCAGTACTTGGATGCCTATTTTTTCTTCACTTGGCGATCGATCGGGGCATAGGGACCGATCGATTGCAAGGCTAAAAATGTGGATTTTGGGATTTTGTTTTAAATGATGTTATTTTTGGTAATGGTTCACTTATTGGCTTCTAATATGGATTCATGTGATTGTGTAGAACCATCCCAGGTAGCCACACATCAAAGGAGATAAAGTTCCACGATATCTCCACTTTTGGAACTAAGGTACGTAGTGAGACGTACGAGCATCGGACGGTAAAACGTATTTATTACGCTTTGAATTGGCTATGCATTATGGTTGCACATGTGGTCTTATTTATGCATTATGGTTGCATACATGGTTGGAACATGCATTATGGTTGCATGTAATTGTGAGTCGAGGTTATATCACAGTGATGAAGAATACTTGCCGCCTTCATGTCGAGGCAATGATAGAATACTTGCCGCTGTCATATTTAGCGATGAAGAATATTTGCCGCAAACATGTTGAAGCGAAGGATCATGCCGCTGTCATGTTGATGCGAGGGATATTATGCTGCTAATATGTCGAAGCGAGGGGTATTAATGCCGCTGTCATGTAACGCGAGGGGTATTATGCCACTGATATAATAAGACTGGGATTGGCCGTTGGTATACATGGAACGGATGCATGTCATGGCATATATTATTGGTGTTATAATCAATTGATTGTAATTATGGTACATGGACAACCAAGGGAGCTTTTATATGTGTTAAATACAAGAAGTGATTTGCATTTATGGTTTATGCATTGAATTATGATCATATTATTGTGAATATGGTTTATATACTTGCTCATGGTTTTGGGGTTGTTCCTGTAGGTACTTTTGGGCGAACGGGCTAAGGCGGGTTGATGCAGTGAGCCAGTGAGGAGTGCTTTTGGCATAGCAGGCCTAATTCTTTTGTATAGTTTCTACTCTAGGAGTAGTGTAAAACTATAGGATTAACATTCAATTGGTTGGGAATGTAATTAATCCCTTTTGGAAATTTTATTTTGGCCTGTAATCTTAACGGCTCAATACATCAACACATACTTTATAGTCTTATATGCATGTTTAGCTCTATTACGCCTTTTATCCGCACTTAAGGAACTAGGGTCCTTACAGTTTCTATGCAAATCGCCTTCCCACATATTAGCGGTGATGATTCGTTTAATAATGGCTTTAGAGTAAGCCCATTCACCTGCTTGCCTCTCTGTAGGGAAAAAAATGACTGAACCTGTATGAACAAGTATATCCTGATAGAACACAAAATCTTTAGGATATAAGGCTGGTGTGGTAAAATTATTCATGTAAAATGATGCAACCTCATTAGGTTGAAGATTGAGATATTTCTCTTCAACTGGTATAATCCATTGTGTTGAAATATGGATGTAGGGATAAATAAATTCTTTAGCCACAGTAGCTTCAATGGCTATTGCATATGCATCTTCTCTTAATTGTTCCTCTTTAGGAACTTCTTTTTGTTTTTGTTTTTGTATCTCTCTTTTAGAGGTAGAAGCCACAGACTTATAAGTCTTGGGAAATGAGAACATTCCTTTTTGTTTATTCATGATGTTCCTGCAAAAATTCACGAGTTAAGAAGTCTGGTAACAAATTACAAGATCCTTTAATAAACTCAATATCAAAATCAAAGACAGATAGAATTCCCTGCCATCTTGCGAATATTTGTTTTGATGCTAAATTTTTAACATCTTTCTCAATAACATCTTTTGCAGATGTGCAATCTATTCTTAAAAGAAATTTTTGATTTATTAAATCTGCTTCAAATTTTTGAATGCAAAGTACTATAGCTAAAATTTCTTTTTTAATTGTAGAATAATTCGTTCTAGCTCCTCTCCAAGTACCAGAAGTAAAACGAACTAGAGTTTTCTGAATTATTGATCCTTTGCTTAAGGATTCCTCCATAACCTGCATCAGATGCATCAGTTTCAACAATTTTAAATGCATTATGATCAGTAATGGCTAAACAACGAATTTCTTTTACTTTAGCTTTAATTCGTTGTATAGCTAGAGTATGTTTTTCTGTCCATGGTACAGGATTTTTTCTTAATCTCTCAAATAATGGTTTGGTATCTTTAGCGAGATCTTTATAGAATTCAGAGACATAATTTAGACTTCCTAAAAATCTTTGTAATTGATTTTTATCAATAATTTTATCTGGAAATTTATCAGCAAATATTATTGCTCTATCTATAGGAAATATTGTGCCATGAACAATTTCATGTCCTAAAAATCTTATCTTTGTTTGAAAGAGTTTTATTTTTCTTTGTGACACTACAAGACCAGCTTGAGTGACAACTTTAAGAAATATATTAAGATGTTTAAAGTGTTGTTCTATATCTGTAGAGAAAATTAGAACATCATCTATATAGACAACTATAAATGCTGAATAAGCATTAAAAATATCATTCATTATTTTTTGAAATTATGATGGAGCATTCTTAAGCCCAAAAGGCATTACATTCCATTCGTAGTGTCCGAAAGGAACTGTAAATGCTGTCTTATACTTATCTTTTTCAGCAATCTGAATTTGCCAAAATCCTGATTTCATGTCAAATTTAGACATAATCTTAGCAGAGTATAATCTACTTAAAAGATCCTTTTTATTTGGAATAGGATGTTTTATCCATTGAAGAACCTTATTTAAAGGTTTATAATTTATTACTAGTCTTGGAACTCCTCTTTCTAATTCTGCAGCATTTTCTACATAGAAAGCTGGACAGCTCCAAGGACTTTTAGATTCTCTTATTAATTTTTTCTTTAAGAGATCATCAATTTCTTTCTTACATATCTTGAGGTGCTTTGGCCCCATAGCTATAGGTCTAGCATTTGTTGGAATCTGTTCTTCCTTGAATTCTTTAATATAAGGAAGTGTAATAATATGTTTATTCCTTTCCCAGAAGGCATTAGGAATTTCCGAGCACATATCCTTGAAGAATCTTTATTCTTCTTTGTATCTCCAGACTCTTTAGCCTTTCATCAATAACAGAATACTTAACTTCTTCTGATAAAGAGTTAAGAAATTTTTCTTTCCTTTTGATCTTTGTTTTGAGATTATTAACCTCATGAGACCTTGGTTTAGTAATAAAAGAAAATATTATCTCATGACCACTAATCTGACTTGTTATACCATCACTATCTATACTACTTATTGGATATAGCATATGTAGAAATGGATTTCCAAGAATAACATCGTGAGAAAGATTTTTAACCATTATAAATGGCATTTCAAGACAAATACCTTTATTACAAACGGCAGTATTTGATAATTTATAATTAACTAAAAGTTTTCTACCATCTGCAGCATTAAGTATCTCAGTTGTCTTTTCAAAATACCTTGAGGGTATTAACCCTTCATTTATGCAATTTAAATCTGCACCAGAATCTACCATTGCAATGGCAGATAAAGAATATTCCTTATGAACAATAATAAGGATTTTGATGTACCATTTATGAGTTATAACTCTATCTATCATATTTAGATATGTTAGATTTCCTAACTCATTAGTTTCTTCTTTTTCCGATTCATTATTATTTTTAGAGTCAGAACATTCTAAAAACGTAACTCTAGATTTTAAATCTTGTATTTCTTTTTTAAGAATATTAATTTCTCTTTTTAAATCATTTGTAGAAACTTCAATTTTAGTTTCGTTTTGTCTTCCTCTTTTTAGGATATCATTTAGGTTACATTTTACTGGTTCTTTTATTTGACTCTCGGTATTATTATTCTGAAATCTTTCATTTTTGTTTCGAATGTCTAGATAATTTTCAATTATCTTTCTTTTGACAATCGGATCTTCAGTTTGATCTATTAGATCGAGAATTAAATTTTCTTCTTTATTAAGAACGCAAAGACCATTTCTTTGACAAACTGTTTTGTAGTAATCGCATTGTCCATCACAACTATCATCTTCAGATGTATGTTGAGAATTATCTTCTGGCTGTGATTCAGAATCAGATATCATTATTCTCATTAAAGAATTCTTTAATTCATCATCTATTGATAATTCATTTATTTTTTGTTTCGTTGTACACTTATTAGCGTAATGTCCTGGCTTATGGCATTTTCAGCAATAAATCTCTTTAGATTTATCTTTTCTTTTTGGAGGACTAAAATTTTAATATATTTTTCCTTTTTAGGAAAATAATTAGATTTTTCTTTATTTTCTCTGTTCTCTCTATTCTTCCATTTTTTATATTTATAATATCTTGGTTTAGACCTTTTTAGTCTATGTTTTTCTTTTAAAGGAGTGAAACCAATTTGTTCACAAAAATCTTCTAGATCTCTTCTTCCTGAAGATTTTTCCCTTTTAATTTGTTTATGAAGTCTTAATTCATTACAAAGAGAGATTCTTTTCTTATGACTTCTGAAGCAAGATCTCCATAAGTATAATGTTCCCAAGGAATAATATTTCCCATGTTTTCTCCTTTTAATCTTTCTTTTAATCTTTTTCTAGAATAGGTAAGGTAATCCGGATAAGAATTTTTCTTTCCAGAAGTTAAGATTGCAATCTTCTCTTGTAAAGATTTTAGAGAAGAAAACATCTTTATACCATCTAAAATGTGACAAAGTCGGACACTTCAAACGGATTAATTGTTCTTGATTATTTTCAAGTTGTAGAGTTGTTTTTCCTAAGAAATGTTTTGCAATAGTGTAGATAAGAGTATCTACTCCATTAGCAAATTGCACAGGAATATTATTATTGAGTTCTGTTTTAACAGAATTGATAATTTGTGCTCTAGCCTCTTCAGAGAGACCAAAGTCCCACCAACCTTTTAGTTGGCCAGTAAAACCAGCAGTTATAGTAAGGCAATTTCTCTATCAAATGTTCCCTTAATCCTAGCTGCTGTAGCAAACATAGCCATATATTGTAATATGGTTCTAACTTGATACTCAGTCATATCATCTATGTTCCATTCACAGACGTTAGATCCGCTGAACTGAGCATAATCATAAGAAGTTTTTTCTTCTAATTGAACATCCACTGGTGTTGGTCGTGGATAATAATATGGAACATTCCCTTTTAAAAGAAGTTCTTGTTTGAAAGAAGTAATTTTATTTACTTGATTATTTTGTTGATTTTCAACCTCTTGTTCTTTTAAGAACATTGTTTCTAAGTCACTAATGTTTTCATCAAAATTATTATCTTCAGATGAGGAACCGTTATCTTCATTAGTGCTTTCAGTATCTGTTTCTACTTCTCTTTTTAATGGAGCAGTAGACTTTTCACTGATTCCAATTTTTTGTAATCTTTTGACTAGTTCTTCCACCATGTCGGAACTAGTTCCTGTTTAAGATCAGGCTTTTCATTTCTAGTTTTAAAGAGAATTTTATCCTTTGTAAAACTTTCTTGAACAATCTCTCTATTAGAGATCTTCTGTTCAACCCTAGTTAGCTGTTTCCCAATTGTTTTTAGGGCTAAATTGGTAAAATTATTTTGTTCAGCAATAACTTCTACATTAGAAGTCTTTTTATATGGCGAAGCCATAACTTCTTCATCCCTAATCTTAATTGTAAGATTCTGTTCTGGAGGATGTATACTTCTTATCACCGTTCCATTCTTAGACATAAAATCTTGGTAAATAGACTCTACGGGTGATAATTCAATTTCAAAGTTAGGGAATTTTTTCCTTTGAAGTTTATAGATTCTTTCAATAAAGTAAAAGAAGTCTACCTCTTCCCCGGCGTTTTGTAAAAAATATTTATATTTTTTAAACCACATTATTTGTTCCTTTTCTTCTTTTAAGAAAAACCATTTTCGCTTTTGATAGTTATCTAAAGAATAAAATGATTCTTTAATTTCTCCGTCAAAAGGAAAATCTAAATCTTTTGTTAAAGTGCTTATATTATAAACACTTGGATCGGGATCATAACCCATGTCGGAAGCTGTTGGTGAGTCAGGATTAATTGTTCTTGATTATTTTCAAGTTGTAGAGTTGTTTTTCCTAAGAAATGTTTTGCAATTAAAACGTGCAACTAGATTAGGTCTTAACACTTCAATTCTCTTAAGTGTTAGAGATAAAAGGCACAATAAGTTCCATGATTCCTTATTAGGAATAATTGAATCTAGTCTTTGTGATGGTCCGATTCACTTTTCGTGCTATCCAAATTTTACTTTGTCATTAAATGACCCTACGATTATGCATGCTTTAACTTTGGATATTAAGTCCGAAGGATTTGATATGATGCAAGGTGCAACAAATGTAATTCTAATTTACAGAATTCATTATAAAGTTATGAACACAACTGTCCCAAGAATTAGGAACCTTCCTAATTTTGCCTAAGGGAGAAACAACTTTATTCTTAACAAATATTGCTAAAAGCAATATGGTTATTCCTAAAACAATCTCTTGGAATCAGGTTAAGTTACCTGAGACATGGGTTTTAGAAAAGGCTTCGGAACCAAAGAAAAAAGAAAATTCGATTTTAGAAGAAATTCTAGAATACCCAGACGGAGATGTGGAAATCAGATTTTCAAAAGATAGAGTCACTCGCTTAAGTATAAGTTCTTCAAATCACTTAAGCTTAGGAAGTATTTCTAATAGAAGAAATTCTGAGTCACAACCTAAAATAATAGGTCTTAAGATAAATGATGAAGGAGTTAGTCAACCAACATATAAAGTTCATGTCCCTTCAACAATTAATCCTGACTCACCAACAGCTTCCGACATGGGTTATGATCCCGATCCAAGTGTTTATAATATAAGCACTTTAACAAAAGATTTAGATTTTCCTTTTGACGGAGAAATTAAAGAATCATTTTATTCTTTAGATAACTATCAAAAGCGAAAATGGTTTTTCTTAAAAGAAGAAAATGAACAAATAATGTGGTTTAAAAAATATAAATATTTTTTACAAAACGCCGGGGAAGAGGTAGACTTCTTTTACTTTATTGAAAGAATCTATAAACTTCAAAGGAAAAAATTCCCTAACTTTGAAATTGAATTATCACCCGTAGAGTCTATTTACCAAGATTTTATGTCTAAGAATGGACGGTGATAAGAAGTATACATCCTCCAGAACAGAATCTTACAATTAAGATTAGGGATGAAGAAGTTATGGCTTCGCCATATAAAAAGACTTCTAATGTAGAAGTTATTGCTGAACAAAATAATTTTACCAATTTAGCCCTAAAAACAATTGGGAAACAGCTAACTAGGGTTGAACAGAAGATCTCTAATAGAGAGATTGTTCAAGAAAGTTTTACAGAGGATAAAATTCTCTTTAAAACTAGAAATGAAAAGCATGATCTTAAAACAGGAACTAGTTCCGACATGATGGAAGAACTAGTCAAAAGATTACAAAAAATTGGAATCAGTGAAAAGTCTACGGCTCCTTTAAAAAGAGAAGTAGAAACAGATACTGAAAGCACTAATGAAGATAACGGTTCCTCATCTGAAGATAATAATTTTGATGAAAACATTATTGACTTAGAAACAATGTTCTTAAAAGAACAAGAGGTTGAAAATCAACAAAATAATCAAGTAAATAAAATTACTTCTTTCAAACAAGAACTTCCTTTAAAAAGGAATGTTCCATATTATTATCCACGACCAACACCAGTGGATGTTCAATTAGAAGAAAAAACTTCTTATGATTATGCTCAGTTCAGCGGATCTAACGTCTGTGAATGGAACATAGATGGTATGGCTGAGTATCAAGTTAGAACCATATTACAATATATGGCTATGTTTGCTACAGCAGCTAGGATTAAGGGAACAGTTGATAGAGAAATTGCCTTAACTATAACTGCTGGTTTTACTGGCCAACTAAAAGGTTGGTGGGACTTTGGTCTCTCTGAAGAGGCTAGAGCACAAATTATCAATTCTGTTAAAACAGAACTCAATAATAATATTCATGTGCAATTTGCTAATGGAGTAGATACTCTTATCTACACTATTGCAAAACATTTCTTAGGAAGAACAACTCTACAACTTGAAAATAATCAGGAACAATGAATCCGTTTGAAGTGTCCGACTTTGTCACATTTTATATGGTATAAAGATGTTTTCTTCTCTAAAATCTTTACAAGAGAAGATTGCAATCTTAACTTCTGGAAAGAAAAATTCTTATCCGGATTACCTTACCTATTCTCCAAAAGATTAAAAGGAGAAAACATGGGAAATATTATTCCTTGGGAACATTATACTTATGGAGATCTTGCTTCAGAAGTCATAAGAGAAGGAATCTCTCTTTGTAATGAATTAAGACTTCATAAACAAATTAAAAGGGAAAAATCTTCAGGAAGAGGAGATCTAGGAGATTTTTGTGAACAAATTGGTTTCATTCCTTTAAAAGAAAAACATAGACTAAAAAGGTCTAAACCAAGATATTATAAATATAAAAAATGGAAGAATAGAGAGAACAGAGAAAATAAAGAAAATCTAATTATTTTCCTAAAAAGGAAAAATATATTAAAAGATTTAGTCCTCAAAACAGAAAAGATAAATCTAAAGAGATTTATTGCTGGAAATGCCATAAGCCAGGACATTACGCTAATAAGTGTACAAAGAAACAGAAAATAAATGAATTATCAATAGATGATGAATTAAAGAATTCTTTAATGAGAATAATGATATCTGATTCTGAATCACAGTCAGAAGATAATTCTCAACATACATCTGAAGATGATAGTTGTGATGGACAATGCAATTACTACAAAACACTTTGTCAAAGAAATGGTCTTTGCGTTCTTAATAAAGAAGAAAATTTAATTCTTGATCTAATAGATCAAACTGAAGATCCGATTGTCAAAAGAAAGATAATTGAAAATTAACTAGACATTCGAAACAAAAATGAAAGATTTCAGAATAATAATTCTGAGAGTCAAATAAAAGAACCAGTAAAATATAACCTAAATGATATCCTAAAAAGAGGAAGACAAAACGAAACTAAAATTGAAGTTTCTACAAATGATTTAAAAAGAGAAATTAATATTCTTAAAAAAGAAATACAAGATTTAAAATCTAGAGTTACGTTTTTAGAATGTTCTGACTCTAAAAATAATGATGAATCAGAAAAAGAAGAAACTAATGAGTTAGGAAATCTAACATATCTAAATATGATAGATAGAGTTATAACTCATAAATGGTACATCAAAATCCTTATTATTGTTCATAAGGAATATTCTTTATCTGCCATTGCAATGGTAGATTCTGGTGCAGATTTAAATTGCATAAATGAAGGGTTAATACTCTCAAGGTATTTTGAAAAGACAACTGAGATACTTAATGCTGCAGATGGTAGAAAACTTTTAGTTAATTATAAATTATCAAATACTGGTGTTTGTAATAAAGGTATTTGTCTTGAAATGCCATTTATAATGGTTAAAAATCTTTCTCACGATGTTATTCTTGGAAATCCATTTCTACATATGCTATATCCAATAAGTAGTATAGATAGTGATGGTATAACAAGTCAGATTAGTGGTCATGAGATAATATTCTCTTTTATTACTAAACCAAGGTCTCATGAGGTTAATAATCTCAAAACCAGGAAAGAAAAATTTCTTAACTCTTTATCAGAAGAAGTTAAGTATTCTGTTATTGATGAAAGGCTAAAGAGTCTGGAGATACAAAGAAGAATAAAGATTCTTCAAGAAAAAATAGAAAAAGATATATGCTCGGAAATTCCTAATGCCTTCTGGGAAAGGAATAAACATATTATTACACTTCCTTATATTAAAGAATCAAGGAAGAACAGATTCCAACAAAGGCTAGACCTATAGCTATGGGGCCAAAGCACCTCGAGATATGTAAGAAAGAAATTGATAATCTCTTAAAGAAAAAATTAATAAGAGAATCTAAAAGTCCTTGGAGCTGTCCAGCTTTCTATGTAGAAAATGCTGCAGAATTAGAAAGATGAGTTCCAAAACTAGTAATAAATTATAAACCTTTAAATAAGGTTCTTCAATGGATAAGACATCCTATTCCAAATAAAAATGATCTTTTAAGTAGATTATATAAAGATCTCGCTAAAGATACCAAACCATTATTTGAGAGATTAAGAAAAAATCCTCTACCATGGACAGAAAAACATACTCTAGCTATACAACGAATTAAAGCTAAAGTAAAAGAAATTCCTTGTTTAGCCATTACTGATCCTAATGCATTTAAAATTGTTGAAACTGATGCATCTGATGCAGGTTATGGAGGAATCCTTAAGCAAAGGATCAATAATTCAGAAACTCTAGTTCGTTTTACTTCTGGTACTTGGAGAGGAGCTATAACGAATTATTCTACAATTAAAAAAGAAATTTTAGCTATAGTACTTTGCATTCAAAAATTTGAAGCAGATTTAATAAATCAAAAATTTCTTTTAAGAATAGATTGCAAATCTGCAAAAGATGTTATTGAGAAAGATGTTAAAAATTTAGAATCAAAACAAATATTCGCAAGATGGCAGGGAATTCTATCTGTCTTTGATTTTGATATTGAGTTTATTAAAGGATCTTGTAATTCGTTACCAGACTTCTTATCTCGTGAATTTTTGCAGGAACATCATGAATAAACAAAAAGGAATGTTCTCATTTCTCCAGACTTATAAGTTTGTGGCTTCTACCTCTAAAAGAGAGATACAAAAACAAAAACAAAAAGAAGTTCCTAAAGAGGAACAATTAAGAGAAGATGCATATGCAATAGCCATTGAAGCTACTGTGGCTAAAGAATTTATTTATCCCTACATCCATATTTCAACACAATGGATTATACCAGTTGAAGAGAAATATCTCAATCTGCAACCTAATGAGGTTGCATCATTTTACATGAAGAATTTTACCACACCAGCCTTATATCCTAAAGATTTTGTGTTCTATCAGGATATACTTGTTCATACAGGTTCAGTCATTTTTGCCCCTACAGAGAGGCAAGCAGGTGAATGGGCTTACTCTAAAGCCATTATTAAACGAATCATCACCGCTAATATGTGGGAAGGCGATTTGCATAGAAACAAAGAAATTTCTGGAACTAAATGCAGTTTCACATACTTTGACTATATTCATGCCTGGGAAGGAGCATTCTGCTATGATAACTGACAACCAAAATTTAGTTGGTGGATTCAATTCCAACTCACCCCTGAAATCACTAATTTTCCAAAGTGGTTCTTACAATGGTTTCTCAATTGGGGAATCCATCCTTTCATTCTTCCTGATAAAGTCAGGACTACATATGGACAATTTACTGCACGAAATATTTCTGCAAATTATCCTATTTTGATATTTACTGCCATATATCAGGTACCATGGATCGTTCGGTGGGAACCTTTCATTACTACCAGAGAAATTTCTAAAAAAGAAATTGTTACATGTTGCATTCCTTATTTAGGAAGAAAAATTTTAATTAAATGGTGGGAAAAATTTGAATTTTTCAACAATTCCAAATTCTCTGTTAAAGGACTAATTAGTCTTGACAAACCTAAGACAGATATACCATCTACATCCAAATCCAAAGATGTATCTGATCTTTTAAAGGATCTGCTCTTCACTACTCCTAAACAGGACATCAAGAAACAATTACTGGCCTTCATCAATGACTTTGACGATTCCGAAGATACAACGCAATCTTCACCAGCTAGCCCTACACGGACTAATGCCTCAATGCCCGATGGCCAAGACCCATATGAATTTTAAAATCGGGGGAAGGACCACCAATATGTGGACAAAAGTTAGTGGAAGTGGAATCAAAGCATCTTAAAAGATGACAATGACATAAAATAATAAAAAAGAGATAATTGAGCATCTCTCAACAAACTTCTGACGTAAAGAAAGCATCTAGCAACAGTAACCTGCCAACCACTACCATAATGGAACATCCCCTACCACCCACTACGGAAGGAATCTTGGACCACTCCACCTAATGGGTAATGACTCATCCACCACTAGAAGACCTAGAAGACTCCTCAGCCTCTATATAAGGACGACATTGAAGAACAAGCTAATACAAGCAAATATACAAGTTTAATAACTCAGTATAAAATTCTCTGTATGCTCTTGATAATATTCAAGTTCTTCTGTCATGAACTAATTCTAAGTTCTAAGTTTGTAATATATTTCGTTTGTTATAATAAATATATTTTGTGTGTTTACTCTTTGCTTCAGAATTCCGTCTGAATTCGCCGTGC
The DNA here is from genome assembly GCA_907163345.1 of Haberlea rhodopensis. Lineage (NCBI taxonomy): Eukaryota > Viridiplantae > Streptophyta > Magnoliopsida > Lamiales > Gesneriaceae > Haberlea > Haberlea rhodopensis. The sequence goes on along the minus strand of CAJQUN010000356.1, from coordinate 465,238 downwards.
TTCCGCCCTTTTGTGTACTATTGAAATAAGTTTGTAATATATTTCGTTTGTTATAATAAATATATTTTGTGTGTTTACTCTTTGCTTGAGAATTCCGTCTGAATTCGCCGTGCTTCCGCCCTTTGTATGAGTGTGTACTATTGTAATAAGTTTGTAATATATTTCGTTTGTTATAATAAATATATTTTGTGTGTTTACTCTTTGCTTGAGAATTCCGTCTGAATTCGTCGTGCTTCCACCCTTTGGTATCAGAGCCATCTATTAGCGATTTACTGTAAGTTTCTTTTAGATTTATTTCGAGTTATCTTTCTGTAGAGTCTTGTGAAAGTTCATACTGCCTAGGTGTTTATACTTGCGTTGGTAAACCATGGAAATCCGTTGGTCAGCCGTAGCCGAATAACTGGCGTTAGGTGGTCCCGGTGGTGTTCTCGGATTTATAAACATTGAATCAGTAGAAAACAGGATTGAGATAATATGGAGAGATTTTCAAGATCTATGTCGAGAAGGTCTTTTAGTGAAGAAGCTAGTAGTAGCTATAATAGTAGAAGTAATAAAGAAATAATTATATATGAAAATTTTCAAAAAAAATTAGATAACTGGTCTTTACCTTCGTCTTCTTCGTCTAGCATATATAGATCTAAAGGTAGTTTCAATTTTAATTGTGATTATGTTATTAAAACTGTCGATGATGCTAGTCCTTTATCTGAAGGCTTTAGTAGCTTCAATCTTTTAAATGAAAGGTTGTTAAATCAACACCTTGAAAATTATAAATTCCTTCACTTAGGAATTGTTCAAGTTGCTTTAAAACCTGCAACTAGATTAGGTCTTAACACTTCAATTCTCTTAAGTGTTAGAGATAAGAGGCACAATAAGTTCCATGATTCCTTATTAGGAATAATTGAATCTAGTCTTTGTGATGGTCCGATTTACTTTTCGTGCTATCCAAATTTTACTTTGTCATTAAATGACCCTACGATTATGCATGCTTTAACTTTGGATATTAAGTCCGAAGGATTTGATATGATGCAAGGTGCAACAAATGTAATTCTAATTTACAGAATTCATTATAAAGTTATGAACACAACTGTCCCAAGAATTAGGAACCTTCCTAATTTGCCTAAGGGAGAAACAACTTTATTCTTAACAAATATTGCTAAAAGCAATATGGTTATTCCTAAAACAATCTCTTGGAATCAGGTTAAGTTACCTGAGACATGGGTTTTAGAAAAGGCTTCGGAACCAAAGAAAAAAGAAAATTCGATTTTAGAAGAACTCTAGAATACCCAGACGGAGATGTGGAAATCAGATTTTCAAAAGATAGAGTCACTCGCTTAAGTATAAGTTCTTCAAATCACTTAAGCTTAGGAAGTATTTCTAATAGAAGAAATTCTGAGTCACAACCTAAAATAATAGGTCTTAAGATAAATGATGAAGGAGTTAGTCAACCAACATATAAAGTTCATGTCCCTTCAACAATTAATCCTGACTCACCAACAGCTTCCGACATGGGTAATGATCCCGATCCAAGTGTTTATAATATAAGCACTTTAACAAAAGATTTAGATTTTCCTTTTGACGAAGAAATTAAAGAATCATTTTATTCTTTAGATAACTATCAAAAGCGAAAATGGTTTTTTATTAAAAGAAGAAAATGAACAAATAATGTGGTTTAAAAAATATAAATATTTTTTACAAAACTCCGGGGAAGAGGTAGACTTCTTTTACTTTATTGAAAGAATCTATAAACTTCAAAGGAAAAAATTCCCTAACTTTGAAATTGAATTATCACCCGTAGAGTCTATTTACCAAGATTTTATGTCTAAGAATGGAACGGTGATAAGAAGTATACATCCTCCAGAACAGAATCTTACAATTAAGATTAGGGATGAAGAAGTTATGGCTTCGCCATATAAAAAGACTTCTAATGTAGAAGTTATTGCTGAACAAAATAATTTTACCAATTTAGCCCTAAAAACAATTGGGAAACAGCTAACTAGGGTTGAACAGAAGATCTCTAATAGAGAGATTGTTCAAGAAAGTTTTACAGAGGATAAAATTCTCTTTAAAACTAGAAATGAAAAGCCTGATCTTAAAACAGGAAATAGTTCCGACATGATGGAAGAACTAGTCAAAAGATTACAAAAAATTGGAATCAGTGAAAAGTCTACTGCTCCTTTAAAAAGAGAAGTAGAAACAGATACTGAAAGCACTAATGAAGATAACGTTTCCTCATCTGAAGATAATAATTTTGATGAAAACATTAGTGACTTAGAAACAATGTTCTTAAAAGAACAAGAGGTTTAAAATCAACAAAATAATCAAGTAAATAAAATTACATCTTTCAAACAAGAACTTCCTTTAGAAAGGAATGTTCCAAATTATTATCCACGACCAACACCAGCGGATGTTCAATTAGAAGAAAAAAGTTCTTATGATTATGCTCAGTTCAGCGGATCTAACGTCTGTGAATGGAACATAGATGGTATGGCTGAGTATCAAGTGAGAACCATATTACAATATATGGCTATGTTTGCTACAGCAGCTAGGATTAAGGGAACAGTTGATAGAGAAATTGCCTTAACTATAACTGCTGGTTTTACTGGCCAACTAAAAGGTTGGTGGGACTTTGGTCTCTCTGAAGAGGCTAGAGCACAAATTATCAATTCTGTTAAAAAAGAACTCAATAATAATATTCCTGTGCAATTTGCTAATGGAGTAGATACTCTTATCTACACTATTGCAAAACATTTCTTAGGAAAAACAACTCTACAACTTGAAAATAATCAAGAACAATTAATCCGTTTGAAGTGTCAGACTTTGTCACATTTTAGATGGTATAAAGATGTTTTCTTCTCTAAAATCATTACAAGAGAAGATCGCAATCTTAACTTCTGGAAAGAAAAATTCTTATCCGGATTACCTTACCTATTCTCCGAAAGATTAAAAGAAAGATTAAAAGGAGAAAACATGGTAAATATTATTCCTTGGGAACATTATACTTATGGAGATCTTGCTTCAGAAGTCATAAGAGAAGGAATCTCTCTTTGTAATGAATTAAGACTTCATAAACAAATTAAAAGGGAAAAATCTTCATGAAAGAGATCTAGGAGATTTTTGTGAACAAATTGGTTTCACTCCTTTAAAAGAAAAACATAGACTAAAAAGGTCTAAACCAAGATATTATAAATATAAAAAATGGAAGAATAGAGAGAACAGAGAAAATAAAGAAAAATCTAATTATTTTCCTAAAAAGGAAAAATATATTAAAAGATTTAGTCCTCGAAACAGAAAAGATAAATCTAAAGAGATTTATTGCAGGAAATGCCATAAGCCAGGACATTACGCTAATAAGTGTACAACGAAACAGAAAATAAATGAATTATCAATAGATGATTAATTAAAGAATTCTTTAATGAGAATAATGATATCTGATTCTGAATCACAGTCAGAAGATAATTCTCAACATACATCTGAAGATGATAGTTGTAATGGACAATGCGATTACTACAAAACACTTTGTCAAAGAAATGGTCTTTGCGTTCTTAATAAAGAAGAAAATTTAATTCTCGATCTAATAGATCAAACTGAAGATCCGATTGTCAAAAGAAAGATAATTGAAAATTATCTAGACATTCGAAACAAAAATGAAAGATTTCAGAATAATAATTCTGAGAGTCAAATAAAAGAACCAGTAAAATATAACCTAAATGATATCCTAAAAAGAGGAAGACAAAACGAAACTAAAATTGAAGATTCTACAAATGATTTAAAAAGAGAAATTAATATTCTTAAAAAAGAGATACAAGATTTAAAATCTAGAGTTACGTTTTTAGAATGTTCTGACTCTAAAAATAATGATGAATCAGAAAAAGAAGAAACTAATGAGTTAGGAAATCTAACATATCTAAATATGATAGATAGAGTTATAACTCATAAATGGTACATCAAAATCCTTATTATTGTTCATAAGGAATATTCTTTATCTGCCATTGCAATGGTAGATTCTGGTGCAGATTTAAATTGCATAAATGAAGGGTTAATACCCTCAAGGTATTTTGAAAAGACAACTGAGATACTTAATGCTGCAGATGATAGAAAACTTTTAGTTAATTATAAATTATCAAATACTGCCGTTTGTAATAAAGGTATTTGTCTTGAAATGCCATTTATAATGGTTAAAAATCTTTCTCACGATGTTATTCTTGGAAATCCATTTCTACATATGCTTTATCCACTAAGTAGTATAGATAGTGATGGTACAACAAGTCAGATTAGTGGTCATGAGATAATATTCTATTTTATTACTAAACCAAGGTCTCATGAGGTTAATAATCTCAAAACAAAGATCAACAGGAAAGAAAAATGTCTTAACTCTTTATCAGAAGAAGTTAAGTATTTTGTTATTGATGAAAGCCTAAAGAGTCTGGAGATACAAAGAAGAATAAAGATTCTTCAAGAAAAAATAGAAAAAGATATATGCTCGAAAATTCCTAATGCCTTCTGGGAAAGGAATAAACATATTATTACACTTCCTTATATTAAAGAATTCAAGGAAGAACAGATTCCAACAAAGGCTAGACCTATAGCTATGGTGCCAAAGCACCTCGAGATATGTAAGAAAGAAATTGATGATCTCTTAAAGAAAAAATTAATAAGAGAATCTAAAAGTCCTTGGAGCTGTCCAGCTTTCTATGTAGAAAATGCTGCAGAATTAGAAAGAGGAGTTCCAAGACTAGTAATAAATTATAAACCTTTAAATAAGGTTCTTCAATGGATAAGACATCCTATTCCAAATAAAAAAGATCTTTTAAGTAGATTATACTCTGCTAAGATTATGTCTAAATTTGACATGAAATCAGGATTTTGGCAAATTCAGATTGCTGAAAAAGATAAGTATAAGACAGCATTTACAGTTCCTTTTCGGACACTACGAATGGAATGTAATGCCTTTTGGGCTTAAGAATGCTCCATCAGAATTTCAGAAAATAATGAATGATATTTTTAATGCTTATTCAGCATTTATAATAGTCTATATAGATGATGTTCTAATTTTCTCTACAGATATAGAACAACACTTTAAACATCTTAATATATTTCTTAAAGTTGTCACTCAAGCTGGTCTTGTAGTGTCACAAAGAAAAATAAAACTCTTTCAAACAAAGATAAGATTTTTAGGACATGAAATTGTTCATGGCACAATATTTCCTATAGATAGGGCAATAATATTTGCTGATAAATTTTCAGATAAAATTATTGATAAAAATCAATTACAAAGTTTTTCAGGAGACATACAATATGTTTCAAAATTATATAAAAACATATATAATTATTCTTATAGAATATCTGATATAATAAAACAATGTTATTTGGCTCATAAAAAATTATTTGCAGCCAAAGGAAGCATGATTACAGCTTGCTTCAAAATTTCACAAATTCAAGAAGAACAATTATCCTCTTATTTAATGTACAACCCAGTTTGGTGGTTTATGCAGGAAACCTCTACCAGAAGAATGCCACTTAAGCGATATCCCCCCAAAGTGAAAAAACCAATTGACGAATCATCATCCTCCAAAGAAAAATGTTCCTCATTTCCTTCTCCAAAGGCTATGACTCACTATCAGAGGAATATGATCGATTCAATATGGAATGCTCATAAGAATAAAAATACACACGAGATGAAAGACTTTCTTCACAATCTCGCAGACTATTTTGAGCATGAAAATATTGCAAAGGTCTTTAAAACCGAGACACATCGGCCACTATTTTCGCTTGAAGAAAGAAGGAATTTGATGCTAAAATGCATAGCAGATTTACCTAATGAGGTAAACTCCATCATTCAAGAAAAGGTCAAAACAAATCCAGATGAATACAAGAATCTCCTTGTATACTTTATGAACGGGAAAAGTCCTGTTTGGCCAAGTTGGTCATTATACAAGAGCTATGATGAAAATCATATCCGGATTGGAATCAACCAACTCTTTAATTTTACCGATGAAATCAGGAAATTACTTGATTATGGCCTTATCGGATATATCCAGTGTCATCGATTCACAAAATTTGAAGCAGCTCCTAAAATATTACAAGAAGCAATGGATGAAATAAAAAAGGATCGCGAGTATCCAAATTATTGCATCATGGTCGACACAATTTCTCCAGAATGGGATTATGAAGAGCTTAACAAAAACCTCTTACCATTATATCTTCCGGGATATACAATTTTCACAATATATTGTGGAGCACCATATGTACCAGGACAGGAACCCTATGACTTTCCTTACTTGGAACAATTTGAATACCGAAAAATGAGAACTCATGAGTTCCCCGTTCAACTAATGGCTAAACACAGAGCTCAAACTATAAAAATTTGTCAAGAAAGAAATAAGTTTAATTCTGATTATCATATCATTAAACATTCTCATTTTACTCTAGTTTATGCTACTAGAGGATATTACAATCCAGGTTCCCAAACAGAGTTAGCTCAGCGAATACTCGCTGAAACACTTCCTATGAGTCTGTATTGTACTGAAGAGTTCCGATCAGAACAATACTTCTATACATGGCCTGCTGGTGAAGATGAAGGCTACTGGCCACAACTTGATAATGAAGGAATCCAAAATCTGGACAACCAACAGGATCCTTGACATGATCCGTTTGAATTTTAAAATCAGGGGAAGGACCACCACTATGTGGACAAAAGATAGTGGAATCAAAGCATCTTAAAAGATGACAATAACATAAATTATAAAAAAGAGATAATGGAGCATCTCTCAACAAACTTCTGACATAAAGAAAGCATCTAGCAACAGTGACCTGACAACCACTACGAAAAGAATCCAATAAAGCTGATTGGACCACTCAACCACTACCATAATGAAGCATCCACTACCACCCACTACGGAAGGAATCTTGGACCACTCCACCTCATGGGTAATGACTCATCCACCACTAGAAGACCTAGAAGACTCCTCAGCCTCTATATAAGGACGGCATTGAAGAACAAGCTAATACAAGCAAATATACAAGTTTAATAACTCAGTATAAAATTCTCTGTATGCTCTTGATAATATTCAAGTTCTTCTGTCATGAACTAATTCTAAGTTCATAGTTTGTATGAGTGTGTACTATTGTAATAAGTTTGTAATATATTTCGTTTGTTATAATAAATATATTTTGTGTGTTTACTCTTTGCTTGAGATTTCCGTCTGAATTCGCCGTGCTTCCGCCCTTTGGTATTATAAATGAAAATTTTCAAAAAAATTTAGATAACTGGTCTTTACCTTCGTCTTCTTCGTCTAGTATATATAGATCTAAAGGTAGTTTCAATTTTAATTGTGATTATGTTATTAAAACTGTCGAAGATGCTATTCCTTTATCTGAAGGCTTTAGTAGCTTCAATCTTTTAAATGAAAGGTTGTTAAATCAACACCTTGAAAATTATAAATTCCTTCACTTAGGAATGGTTCAAGTTGCTTTAAAACCTGCAACTAGATTAGGTCTTAACACTTCAATTCTCTTAAGTGTTAGAGATAAAAGGCACAATAAGTTCCATGATTCCTTATTAGGAATAATTGAATCTAGTCTTTGTGATGGTCCGATTCACTTTTCGTGCTATCCAAATTTTACTTTGTCATTAAATGACCCTACGATTATGCATGCTTTAACTTTGGATATTAAGTCCGAAGGATTTGATATTATGCAAGGTGCAACAAATGTAATTCTAATTTACAGAATTCATTATAAAGTTATGAACACAACTGTCCCAAGAATTAGGAACCTTCCTAAATTGCCTAAGGGAGAAACAACTTTATTCTTAACAAATATTGCTAAAAGCAATATGGTTATTCCTAAAACAATCTCTTGGAATCGGGTTAAGTTACCTGAGACATGGGTTTTAGAAAAGGCTTCGGAACCAAAGAAAAAAGAAAATTCGGTTTTAGAAGAAATTCTAGAATACCCAGACGGAGATGTGGAAATCAGATTTTCAAAAGATAGAGTCACTCGCTTAAGTATAAGTTCTTCAAATCACTTAAGCTTAGGAAGTATTTCCAATAGAAGAAATTCTGAGTCAGAACCTAAAATAATAGGTCTTAAGATAAATGATGAAGGAGTTAGTCAACCAACATATAAAGTTCATATCCCTTCAACAATTAATCCTGACTCACCAACAGCTTCCGACATGGGTTATGATCCCGATCCAAGTGTTTATAATATAAGCACTTTAACAAAAGATTTAGATTTTCCTTTTGACGGAGAAATTAAAGAATCATTTTATTCTTTAGATAACTATCAAAAGCGAAAATGGCTTTTCTTAAAAGAAGAAGAGGAACAAATAATGTGGTTTAAAAAATATAAATATTTTTTACAAAACGCCGGGGAAGAGGTAGACTTCTTTTACTTTATTGAAAGAATCTATAAACTTCAAAGGAAAAAATTCCCTAACTTTGAAATTGAATTATCACCCGTAGAGTCTATTTACCAAGATTTTATGTCTAAGAATGGAACGGTGATAAGAAGTATACATCCTCCAGAACAGTATCTTACAATTAAGATTAGGGATGAAGAAGTTATGGTATCGCCATATAAAAAGACTTCTAATGTAGAAGTTATTGCTGAACAAAATAATTTTACCAATTTAGCCCTAAAAACAATTGGGAAACAGCTAACTAGGGTTGAACAGAAGATCTCTAATAGAGAGATTGTTCAAGATAGTTTACAGAGGATAAAATTCTCTTTAAAACTAGAAATGAAAAGCCTGATCTTAAAACAGGAACTAGTTCCGACATGATGGAAGAACTAGTCAAAAGATTACAAAAAATTGGAATCAGTGAAAAGTCTACAGCTCCTTTAAAAAGAGAAGTAGAAACAGATACTGAAAGCACTAATGAAGATAACGGTTCCTCATCTGAAGATAATAATTTTGATGAAAACATTAGTGACTTAGAAACAATGTTCTTAAAAGAACAAGAGGTTGAAAATCAACAAAATAATCAAGTAAATAAAATTACTTCTTTCAAACAAGAACTTCCTTTAAAAAGGAATGTTCCATATTATTATCCACGACCAACACCAGTGGATGTTCAATTAGAAGAAAAAACTTCTTATGATTATGCTCAGTTCAGCGGATCTAACGTCTGTGAATGGAACATAGATGGTATGGCTGAGTATCAAGTTAGAACCATATTACAATATATGGCTATGTTTGCTACAGCAGCTAGGATTAAGGGAACAGTTGATAGAGAAATTGCCTTAACTATAACTGCTGGTTTTACTGGCCAACTAAAAGGTTGGTGGGACTTTGGTCTCTCTGAAGAGGCTAGAGCACAAATTATCAATTCTGTTAAAACAGAACTCAATAATAATATTCCTGTGCAATTTGCTAATGGAGTAGATACTCTTATCTACACTATTGCAAAACATTTCTTAGGAAAAACAACTCTACAACTTGAAAATAATCAAGAACAATTAATCCGTTTGAAGTGTCCGACTTTGTCACGTTTTAGATGGTATAAAGATGTTTTCTTCTCTAAAATCTTTACAAGAGAAGATTGCAATCTTAACTTCTGGAAAGAAAAATTCTTATCCGGATTACCTTACCTATTCTCCGAAAGATTAAAAGAAAGATTAAAAGGAGAAAACATGGGAAATATTATTCCTTGGGAACATTATACTTATGGAGATCTTGCTTCAGAAGTCATAAGAGAAGGAATCTCTCTTTGTAATGAATTAAGATTTCATAAACAAATTAAAAGGGAAAAATCTTCAGGAAGAAGAGATCTAGGAGATTTTTGTGAACAAATTGGTTTCACTCCTTTAAAAGAAAAACATAGACTAAAAAGGTCTAAACCAAGATATTATAAATATAAAAAATGGAAGAATAGAGAGAACAAAGAAAATAAAGAAAAATATAATTATTTTCCTAAAAAGGAAAAATATATTAAAAGATTTAGTCCTCGAAACAGAAAAGATAAATCTAAAGAGATTTATTGCTGAAAATGCCATAAGCCAGGACATTACGCTAATATATGTACAACGAAACAGAAAATAAATGAATTATCAATAGATGATGAATTAAAGAATTCTTTAATGAGAATAATGATATCTGATTCTGAATCACAGTCAGAAGATAATTCTCAACATACATCTGAAGATGATAGTTGTGATGGACAATGCAATCTACAAAACACTTTGTCAAAGAAATGGTCTTTGCGTTCTTAATAAAGAAGAAAATTTAATTCTCGATCTAGTAGATCAAACTGAAGATCCGATTGTCAAAAGAAAGATAATTGAAAATTATCTAGACATTCGAAACAAAAATGAAAGATTTCAGAATAATAATTCTGAGAGTCAAATAAAAGAACCAGTAAAATATAACCTAAATGATATCCTAAAAAGAGGAAGACAAAACGAAACTAAAATTGAAGTTTCTACAAATGATTTAAAAAGAGAAATTAATATTCTTAAAAAAGAAATACAAGATTTAAAATCTAGAGTTACGTTTTTAGAATGTTCTGACTCTAAAAATAATGATGAATCAGAAAAAGAAGAAACTAATGAGTTAGGAAATCTATTATATCTAAATATGATAGATAGAGTTATAACTCATAAATGGTACATCGAAATCCTTATTATTGTTCATAAGGAATATTCTTTATCTGCCATTGCAATGGTAGATTCTGGTGCAGATTTAAATTGCATAAATGAAGGGCTAATACCCTCAAGGTATTTTGAAAAGACAACTGAGATACTTAATGATGCAGATGGTAGAAAACTTTTAGTTAATTATAAATTATCAAATACTGCCGTTTGTTATAAAGGTATTTGTCTTGAAATGCCATTTATAATGGTTAAAAATCTTTCTCACGATGTTATTCTTGAAAATACATTTCTACATATGCTATATCCAATAAATAGTATAGATAGTGATGGTATAACAAGTCAGATTAGTGGTCATGAGATAATATTCTCTTTTATTACTAAACCAAGGTCTCATGAGGTTAATAATCTCAAAACAAAGATCAAAAGGAAAGAAAAATTTCTTAACTCTTTATCAGAAGAAGTTAAGTATTCTGTTATTGATGAAAGGCTAAAGAGTCTGGAGATACAAAGAAGAATAAAGATTCTTCAAGAAAAAATAGAAAAAGATATATGCTCGAAAATTCCTAATGCCTTCTGGGAAAGGAATAAACATATTATTACACTTCCTTATATTAAAGAAATCAAGGAAGAATAGATTCCAACAAAGGCTAGACCTATAGCTATGGGGCCAAAGCACCTCGAGATATGTAAGAAAGAAATTGATGATCTCTTAAAGAAAAAATTAGTAAGAGAATCTAAAAGTCCTTGGAGCTGTCCAACTTTCTATGTAGAAAATGCTGCAGAATTAGAAAGAGGAGTTCCAAGACTAGTAATAAATTATAAACCTTTAAATAAGGTTCTTCAATGGATAAGACATCATATTCCAAATAAAAAGGATCTTTCAAGTAGATTATACTCAGCTAAGATTATGTCTAAATTTGACATGAAATCAGGATTTTGGCAAATTCAGATTGCTGAAAAAGATAAGTATAAGACAGCATTTACAGTTCCTTTCGGACACTACGAATGGAATGTAATGCCTTTTGGGCTTAAGAATGCTCCATCATTATTTCAGAAAATAATGAATGATATTTTTAATGCTTATTCAGCATTTATAATAGTCTATATAGATGATGTTCTAATTTTCTCTACAGATATAGAACAACACTTTAAACATCTTAATATATTTCTTAAAGTTGTCACTCAAGCTGGTCTTGTAGTGTCACAAAGAAAAATAAAACTCTTTCAAACAAATATAAGATTTTTAGGACATGAAATTGTTCATGGCACAATATTTCCTATAGATAGGGCAATAATATTTGCTGATAAATTTTCAGATAAAATTATTGATAAAAATCAATTACAAAGTTTTTCAGGAGACATACAATATGTTTCAAAATTATATAAAAACATATATAATTATTCTTATAGAATATCTGATATAATAAAACAATGTTATTTGGCTCATAAAAAATTATTTGCAGCCAAAGGAAGCATGATTACAGCTTGCTTCAAAATTTCACAAATTCAAGAAGAACAATTATCCTCTTATTTAATGTACAACCCAGTTTGGTGGTTTATGCAGGAAACCCCTACAAGAAGAATGCCACTTAGGCGATATCCCCCCAAAGGGAAAAAACCAATTGACGAATCATCATCCTCCAAAGAAAAATGGTCCTCATTTCCTTCTCCAAAGGCTATGACTCACTATCAGAGGAATATGATCGATTCAATATGGAATGCTCATAAGAATAAAATACACACGAGATGAAAGACTTTCTTCACAATCTCGCAGACTATTTTGAGCATGAAAACATTGCAAAGGTCTCTAAAACCGAGACACATCGGCCACTATTTTCGCTTGAAGAAAGAAGGAATTTGATGCTAAAATGCATAGCAGATTTACCTAATGAGGTAAACTCCATCATTCAAGAAAAGGTCAAAACAAATCCAGATGAATACAAGAATCTCCTTGTATACTTTATGAACGGGAAAAGTCCTGTTTGGCCAAGTTGGTCATTATACAAGAGCTATGATGAAAATCATATCCGGATTGGAATCAACCAACTCTTTAATTTTACCGATGAAATCAGGAAATTACTTGATTATGGCCTTATCGGATATATCCAGTGTCATCGATTCACAAAATTTGAAGCAGCTCCTAATATATTACAAGAAGCAATGGATGAAATAAAAAAGGATCGCGAGTATCCAAATTATTGCATCATGGTCGACACCATTTCTCCAGAATGGGATTATGAAGAGCTTAACAAAAACCTCTTACCATTATATCTTCCGGGATATACAATTTTCACAATATATTGTGGAGCACCATATGTACCAGGACAGGAACCCCATGACTTTCCTTACTTGGAACAATTTGAATACCGAAAAATGAGAACTCGTGAGTTCCCCGTTCAACTAATGGCTAAACACAGAGCTCAAACTATAAAAATTTGTCAAGAAAGAATTAAGTTTAATTCTGATTATCATATCATTAAACATTCTCCTTTTACTCTAGTTTATGCTACTGGAGGATATTACAATCCAGGTTCCCAAACAGAGTTAGCTCAGCGAATACTCGCTGAAACACTTCCTATGAATTTTAAAATCAGGGGAAGGACCACCACTATGTGGACAAAAGATAGTGGAATCAAAGCATCTTAAAAGATGACAATGACATAAATTATAAAAAAGAGATAATGGAGCATCTCTCAACAAACTTCTGACATAAAGAAAGCATCTAGCAACAGTGACCTGACAACCACTACGAAAAGAATCCAATAAAGCTGATTGGACCACTCAACCACTACCATAATGAAGCATCCACTACCACCCACTACGGAAGGACTCTGGGACCACTCCACCTCATGGGTAATGACTCATCCACCACTAGAAGACCTAGAAGACTCCTCAGCCTCTATATAAGGAAGGCATTGAATCTATAAACTTAATTCCCTAACTTTGAAATTGAATTATCACCCGTAGAGTCTATTTACCAAGATTTTATGTCTAAGAATGGAACGGTGATAAGAAGTATACATCCTCCAGAACAGAATCTTACAATTAAGATTAGGGATGAAGAAGTTATGGCTTCGCCATATAAAAAGACTTCTAATGTAGAAGTTATTGCTGAACAAAATAATTTTATCAATTTAGCCCTAAAAACAATTGGGAAACGGCTAACTAGGGTTGAACAGAAGATCTCTAATAGAGAGATTGTTCAAGAAAGTTTTACAGAGGATAAAATTCTCTTCAAAACTAGAAATTAAAAGCCTGATCTTAAAACAGGAACTAGTTCCGACATGATGGAAGAACTAGTCAAAACATTACAAAAAATTGGAATCAGTGAAAAGTCTACTGCTCCTTTAAAAAGAGAAGTAGAAACAGATACTGAAAGCACTAATGAAGATAACGGTTCCTCATCTGAAGATAATAATTTTGATGAAAACATTAGTGACTTAGAAACAATGTTCTTAAAAGAACAAGAGGTTGAAAATCAACAAAATAATCAAGTAAATAAAATTACTTCTTTCAAACAAGAACTTCCTTTAAAAATGAATGTTCCATATTATTATCCACGACCAACACCAGTGGATGTTCAATTAGAAGAAAAAACTTCTTATGATTATGCTCAGTTCAGCGGATCTAACGTCTGTGAATGGAACATAGATGGTATGGCTGAGTATCAAGTGAGAACCATATTTCAATATATAGCTATGTTTGCTACAGCAGCTAGGATTAAGGGAACAGTTGATAGAGAAATTGCAGCTAGGATTAAGGGAACAGTTGATAGAGAAATTGCCTTAACTATAACTGCTGGTTTTCGTGCAATTATAAGAGTATGTGTCTTTGAAAAAGATTTGTCCTCAAATCTTGTTTATGCTTCAATGTTCACATCTTATCCTCCCAACATAAAGAATGAGATTGTAATAACATGGAAGTTTAGGAACCAAATTGTAGAATAAAATTTGAGGGGTCTAATTGCAACTTTATGACCTAGTTGGATAATAATTGAAAAGATCAAAGCTCTAGGTCCCTAATTGAAATTTTGGACGAAAATGACACAAAAAAAAGGAAGGAATGGTAAAAAATAGACATGGGATTATAATATGTGATAAGATTGAAAAGATATATAATTTAGGAAATTTAGAGCCCAAAATAAGGAAAAAAATCAATCAAGAATCCTATTTGAAGTTAATAAAATTTATGATATAGATTTTCTTACTCAAAACTCTTGAAAAACCCATTTCCATACATTTCAAAAATATCACATATTTCTTGGACGAAAATCCACCTTTTTTTTTTTTAAGGAGTTTTGACACTCTTTTTTTTTCCGACACGAAACATAAATAACAAACAAAACGAACTAAGGGATGAATCAAAAACTCGACGAAACAAAGATTGTGCGAAAAAAATGATGACAAGAGGACTCAAAGAAGGCGCTTGATTTTTAAAAACAAAGTATATGTCTTGTGTACATCATTTTCTTGGTTCGAATAAGTATTTGAGAAATTTTAACAATTTCGGAATTTTTTTTGATTTTTTGATAAATTTCTATTTCGTGCAATTATAAGAGTATGTGTCTTGAGTACATAATTTTATTGGTTGGAAGAAGGTTTTCAGAAATTTTCAGAATTACGTGATTTTTTTGATTTTTTGATAAATTTCGATTTCGTGCGAATATTCGAGTATATGTCTTGTGTACATCATTTATTGGTTCAAACAAGTATTTGAGAAATTTTAAAAATTATGGACATTTTTTTTATTTTTTGATAAATTTCTATTTCGTGCAATTATAAGAGTATGTGTTTTGAGTATATAATTTTCTTGGTTGGAAGAAGGTTTTGAGAAATTTTCAGAAATTACGTAAGTTTTTTGATTTTTCTATAAATTTCGATTTCGTGCGAATATTCTCGAGTATATGTCTTGTGTACATCATTTTATTGGTTCGAATAAGTATTTGAGAAATTTTAACAATTCGGACGTTTTTTTTATTTTTTGAATAAATTCTATTTCTTGCAATTATAAGAGTATGTGTTTTGTATACATAATTTTCTTGGTTGGAAGAAAGTTTTGAGAAATTTTCATAAATTACGTAAGTTTTTTGATTTTTTGATAAATTTTGATTTCGTGCGAATATTCGAGTTTATGACTTGTGTACATCAATTTCTTGGTTCGAATAAGTATTTGAGAAATTTTAACAATTTCGGACTTTTTTTTGATTTTTTGATAAATTTCTATTTCGTGCAATTATAAGAGTATGTGTCTTGTGTACATAATTTTCTTGGTTGGAAGAACGTTTTGAGAAATTTTCATAAATTACGTAAGTTTTTTGATTTTTTGATAAATTTCGATTTCGTGCGAATATTCGAGTATATGTCTTGTGTACATCATTTTATTGGTTCGAATAAGTATTTGAGAAATTTTAACAATTTCGGACATTTTTTTGTATTTTTTGAAAAATTTCTATTTCGTGCAATTATAAGAGTATGTTTCTTGAGTACATAATTTTCTTTGTTGGAAGAGGGTTTGAGAAATTTTCAGAAATTACGTAAGTTTTTTAATTTTTTGATAAATTTCGTTTTCGTGCGAATATTCGAGTATATGTTTTGAGTATATCATTTTTTTGGTTCGAATAGTAATTTGAGAAATTTTAACAATTTCGGACGTTTTTTTTGATATTTTGATAAATTTCTATTTCGTACAATTATAAGAGTATGTGTCTTGAGTACATAATTTTCTTGGTTGGAATCAGGTTTTGAGAAATTTTCAGAAATTACGTAAGTTTTTTGATTTTTTGGTAAATTTCGATTTCGTGCGAATATTCGAGTATATGTTTTGAGTATATCATTTTCTTGGTTCGAATAAATATTTGAGAAATTTTAACAATTTCGGACGTTTTTTTTGATGTTTTGATAAATTTCTTTTTCGTGCAATTTTAAGAGTATGTGTCTTGAGTACATAATTTTCTTGGTTGGAAGAAGGTTTTGAGAAATTTTCAGAAATTACGCAAGTTTTTTGATTTTTTGATAAATTTCGATTTCGTGCGAATATTCGAGTATATGTTTTGAGTATATCATTTTCTGGGTTCGAATAAGTATTTGAGAAATTTTAACAATTTCAGACGGTTTTTTTGATGTTTTGATAAATTTCTATTTCGTGCAATTATAAGAGTATGTGTCTTGAGTACATAATTTTCTTGGTTGGAAGAAGGTTATGAGAAATTTTCAGAAATTACGTAAGTTTTTTGATTTTTTGATAAATTCCAATTTCGTGCTAATATTCGAGTATATGTCTAGTGTAAATCATTTTCTTGGTTCAAATAAGTATTTGAGAAATTTTAACAATTTCGGACTTTTTTTTTGATTTTTTGATAAATTTCTATTTCGTGCAATTATAAGAGTATGTGATTTGAGTACATAATTTTCTTGGTTAGAAGAAGGTTTTGAGAAATTTTCAGAAATTACGTAAGTTTTTTGATTTTTTGATAAATTTCGATTTCGTGCGAATATTCTCGAGTATATGTCTTGTGTACATCATTTTATTGGTTCGAATAAGTATTTGAGAAATTTTAACAATTCGGACGTTTTTTTTATTTTTTGATAATTTCTATTTCGTGCAATTATAAGAGTATGTGTCTTGTAGTACATAATTTTCTTGGTTGGAAGAAAGGTTTTGAGAAATTTTACATAAATTACGTAAGTTTTTTGATTTTTTGATAAATTTCGATTTCGTGCGAATATTCGAGTATATGTCTTGTGTACATCATTTTCTTGGTTCAAATAAGTATTTGAGAAATTTTAACAATTTCGGACTTTTTTTTGATTTTTTGATAAATTTCTATTTCGTGCAATTATAAGAGTATGTGTCTTGAGTACATAATTTTCTTGGTTGGAAGAAGGTTTTGAGAAATTTTCAGAATTACGTAAGTTTTTTTATTTTTGATAAATTTCGATTTCGTGCGAATATTCGAGTTATGACTTGTGTACATCATTTTCTTGGTTCGAATAAGTAATTGAGAAATTTTAACAATTTCGTACTTTTTTTTTTATTTTTTGATAAATTTCTATTTCGTGCAATTATAAGAGTATGTGTCTTGAGTACATAATTTTCTTGGTTGGAAGAAGGTTTTGAGAAATTTTCAGAATTACGTAAGTTTTTTGATTTTTTGATAAATTTCGATTTCGTGCGAATATTCGAGTATATGTCTTGTGTACATCATTTTCTTGGTTCGAATAAGTATTTGAGAAATTTTAACAATTTCGGACTTTTTATTTATTTTTTGATAAATTTCTATTTCGTGCAATTATAAGAGTATGTGTCTTGAGTACATAATTTTCTTGGTTGGAAGAAGGTTTTGAGAAATTTTCAGAATTACGTAAGTTTTTTGATTTTTTGATAAATTTCGATTTCGTGCGAATATTCGAGTATATGTCTTGTGTACATCATTTTCTTGGTTCGAATAAGTATTTGAGAAATTTTAACAATTACGGACTTTTTTTTATTTTTTGATAAATTTCTATTTCGTGCAATTATAAGAGTATGTGTCTTGAGTACATAATTTTCTTGGTTGGAAGAAGGTTTTGAGAAATTTTCAGAAATTACGTAAGTTTTTGATTCTTTGATAAATTTCGATTTCGTGCGAATATTCGAGTATATGTCTTGTGTACATCATTTTATTGGTTCGAATAAGTATTTGAGAAATTTTAACAATTTCGGACGTTTTTTTTATTTTTTGATAAATTTCTATTTCGTGCAATTATAAGAGTATGTGTCTTGAGTACATAATTTTCTTGGTTGGAAGAAAGGTTTTGAGAAATTTTCAGAAATTACGTAAGTTTTTTGATTTTTTGATAAATTTCGATTTCGTGCGAATATTCGAGTATATGTCTTGTGTACATCATTTTCTTGGTTCGAAATAAGTATTTGAGAAATTTTAACAATTTCGGACTTTTTTTTTATTTTTTGATAAATTTCTATTTCGTGCAATTATAAGAGTATGTGTCTTGAGTACATAATTTTCTTGGTTGGAAGAAGGTTTTGAGAAATTTTCAGAATTACGTAAGTTTTTTGATTTTTTGATAAATTTCGATTTCGTGCGAATATTCGAGTATATGACTTGTGTACATCATTTTCTTGGTTCGAATAAGTATTTGAGAAATTTTAACAATTTCGTACTTTTTTTTATTTTTTGATAAATTTCTATTTCGTGCAATTATACGAGTATGTGTCTTGAGTACATAATTTTCTTGGTTGGAAGAAGGTTTTGAGAAATTTTCAGAATTACGTAAGTTTTTTGATTTTTTGATAAATTTCGATTTCGTGCGAATATTCGAGTATATGTCTTGTGTACATCATTTTTTGGTTCGAATAAGTATTTGAGAAATTTTAACAATTTCGGAATTTTTATTTATTTTTTGATAAATTTCTATTTCGTGCAATTATAAGAGTATGTGTCTTGAGTACATAATTTTATTGGTTGGAAGAAGGTTTTCAGAAATTTTCAGAATTACGTAAGTTTTTTGATTTTTTGATAAATTTCCGATTTCGTGCGAATATTCGAGTATATGTCTTGTGTACATCATTTATTGGTTCGAACAAGTATTTGAGAAATTTTAACAATTACGGATTTTTTTTTATTTTTTGATAAATTTCTATTTCGTGCAATTATAAGAGTATGTGTCTTGAGTACATAATTTTCTTGGTAGGAAGAAGGTTTTGAGAAATTTTCAGAAATTACGTAAGTTTTTTGATTTTTTGATAAATTTCGATTTCGTGCGAATATTCGAGTATATGTCTTGTGTACATCATTTTATTGGTTCGAATAAGTATTTGAGAAATTTTAACAATTCGGACTTTTTTTTTATTTTTTGATAATTTCTATTTCTTGCAATTATAAGAGTATGTGTCTTGAGTACATAATTTTCTTGGTTGGAAGAAGGTTTTGAGAAATTTTCATAAATTACGTAAGTTTTTTGATTTTTTGATAAATTTCGATTTCGTGCGAATATTCGAGTATATGTCTTGTGTACATCATTTTCTTGGTTCGAATAAGTATTTGAGAAATTTTAACAATTTCGGACTTTTTTTTATTTTTTGATAAATTTCTATTTCGTGCAATTATAAGAGTATGTGTCTTGAGTACATAATTTTCTTGGTTGGAAGAAGGTTTTGAGAAATTTTCAGAATTACGTAAGTTTTTTGATTTTTTGATAAATTTCGATTTCGTGCGAATATTCGAGTTTATGACTTGTGTACATCATTTTCTTGGTTCGAATAAGTATTTGAGAAATTTTAACAATTTCGTACTTTTTTTTTTATTTTTTGATAAATTTCTATTTCGTGCAATTATACGAGTATGAGTCTTGAGTACATAATTTTCTTGGTTGGAAGAAGGTTTTGAGAAATTTTCAGAATTACGTAAGTTTTTTGATTTTTTGATAAATTTCGATTTCGTGCGAATATTCGAGTATATGTCTTGTGTACATCATTTTCTTGGTTCGAATAAGTATTTGAGAAATTTTAACAATTTTCGGAATTTTTATTTATTTTTTGATAAATTTCTATTTCGTGCAATTATAAGAGTATGTGTCTTGAGTACATAATTTTCTTGGTTGGAAGAAGGTTTTGAGAAATTTTCAGAATTACGTAAGTTTTTTGATTTTTTGATAAATTTCGATTTCGTGCGAATATTCGAGTATATGTCTTGTGTACATCATTTTATTGGTTCGAATAAGTATTTGAGAAATTTTAACAATTTCGGACTTTTTTTTTATTTTTTGATAAATTCTATTTCGTGCAATTATAAGAGTATGTGTCTTGAGTACATAATTTTCTTGGTTGGAAGAAGGTTTTGAGAAATTTTCAGAAATTACGTAAGTTTTTTTGATTTTTTGATAAATTTCGATTTCGTGCGAATATTCGAGTATATGTCTTGTGTACATCATTTTATTGGTTCGAATAAGTATTTGAGAAATTTTAACAATTTCGGACGTTTTTTTTTATTTTTTGATAAATTTCTATTTCTTGCAATTATAAGAGTATGTGTCTTGAGTACATAATTTTCTTGGTTGGAAGAAGGTTTTGAGAAATTTTCATAAATTACGTAAGTTTTTTGATTTTTTGATAAATTTCGATTTCGTGCGAATATTCGAGTATATGTCTTAGTGTAAATCATTTTCTTGGTTCGAATAAGTATTTGAGAAATTTTAACAATTTCGGACTTTTTTTTGATTTTTTGATAAATTTCTATTTCGTGCAATTATAAGAGTATGTGTCTTGAGTACATAATTTTCTTGGTTGGAAGAAGGTTTTGAGAAATTTTCAGAATTACGTAAGTTTTTTGATTTTTTGATAAATTTCGATTTCGTGCGAATATTCGAGTATATGTCTTGTGTACATCATTTTCTTGGTTCGAATAAGTATTTGAGAAATTTTAACAATTTCGTACTTTTTTTTTATTTTTTGATAAATTTCTATTTCGTGCAATTATAAGAGTATGGTCTTGAGTACATAATTTTCTTGGTTGGAAGAAGGTTTTGAGAAATTTTCAGAATTACGTAAGTTTTTTGATTTTTTGATAAATTTCGATTTCGTGCGAATATTCGAGTATATGTCTTGTGTACATCATTTTCTTGGTTCGAATAAGTATTTGAGAAATTTTAACAATTTCGGACGTTTTTTTTTTATTTTTTGATAAATTTCTATTTCTTGCAATTATAAGAGTATGTGTCTTGAGTACATAATTTTCTTGGTTGGAAGAAGGTTTTGAGAAATTTTCAGAAATTACGTAAGTTTTTTGATTTTTGATAAATTTCGATTTCGTGCGAATATTCGAGTTTATGTCTTGTGTACATCATTTTCTTGGTTCGAATAAGTATTTGAGAAATTTTAACAATTTCGGACTTTTTTTTTTATTTTTTGATAAATTTCTATTTCGTGCAATTATAAGAGTATGTGTCTTGAGTACATAATTTTCTTGGTTGGAAGAAGGTTTTGAGAAATTTTTAGAATTACGTAAGTTTTTTGATTTTTTGATAAATTTCGATTTCGTGCGAATATTCGAGTATATGTCTTGTGTACATCATTTTCTTGGTTCGAATAAGTATTTGAGAAATTTTAACAATTTCGGACGTTTTTTTGATTATTTGATAAATTTCTATTTCGTGCAATTATAAGAGTATGTGTCTTTGAGTACATAATTTTCTTGGTTGGAAGAAAGTTTTGATGAAATTTTCAGAATTACGTAATTTTTTGATTTTTTGATAAATTTCGATTTCGTGCGAATATTCGAGTATATGTCTAGTGTACATCATTTTCATTGGTTCGAATAAGTATTTGAGAAATTTTAACAATTTCGGACGTTCTTTTTTATTTTTTGATAAAATTCTATTTCGTGCAATTATAAGAGTATGTGTTTTGAGTACATAATTTTCTTGGTTGGAAGAAGGTTTTGAGAAATTTTCAGAATTACGTAAGTTTTTTGATTTTTTGATAAATTCCGATTTCGTGCGAATATTCGAGTATATCTCTTGTGTACATCATTTTCTTGGTTCGAATAAGTATTTGGAGAAATTTTAACAATTTCGGACGTTTTTTTTATTTTTTGATAAATTTCTATTTCGTGCAATTATAAGAGTATGTGTCTTGAGTACATAATTTTCTTGGTTGGAAGAAGGTTTTGAGAAATTTTTCAGAAATTACGTAAGTTTTTTTGATTTTTTGATAAATTTCGATTTCGTGCGAATATTCGAGTATATGTCTTGGTATATCATTTCTTGGTTCGAATAAGTATTTGAGAAATTTTAACAATTTCGGACTTTTTTTTTATTTTTTGATAAATTTCTATTTCGTGCAATTATAAGAGTATGTGTCTTGAGTACATAATTTTCTTGGTTGGAAGAAGGTTTTGAGAAATTTTCAGAATTACGTAAGTTTTTTGATTTTTTGATAAATTTCGATTTCGTGCGAATATTCGAGTATATGTCTTGTGTACATCATTTTCTTGGTTCGAATAAGTATTTGAGAAATTTTAACAATTTCGGACGTTTTTTTTATTTTTTGATAAATTCTATTTCGTGCAATTATAAGAGTATGTGTTTTGAGTACATAATTTTCTTGGTTGGAAGAATGGTTTTGAGAAATTTTCAGAATTACGTAAAGTTTTTGATTTTTTTGATAAATTTCGATTTCGTGCGAATATTCGAGTATATGTCTTGTGATACATCATTTTCTTGGTTCGAATAAGTATTTGAGAAATTTTAACAATTTCGGACGTTTTTTTTTATTTTTGATAAATTTCTTTTTCGTGCAATTATAAGAGTATGTGTCTTGAGTACATAATTTTCTTGGTTGGAAGAAGGTTTTGAGAAATTTTCAGAATTACGTAAGTTTTTTGATTTTTTGATAAATTTCGATTTCGTGCGAATATTCGAGTATATGTCTTGTGTACATCATTTTCTTGGTTCGAATAAGTATTTGAGAAATTTTAACAATTTCGGACGTTTTTTTTATTTTTGATAAATTTCTATTTCGTGCAATTATAAGAGTATGTGTCTTGAGTACATAATTTTCTTGGTTGGAAGAAGGTTTTGAGAAATTTTTCAGAATTACGTAAGTTTTTTGATTTTTTGATAAATTTCGATTTCGTGCGAATATTCGAGTATATGTCTTAGAGTACATCATTTTCTTGGTTCGAATAAGTATTTGAGAAATTTTAACAATTTCGGACGTTCTATTTTTATTTTTTGATAAATTCTATTTCGTGCAATTATAAGAGTATGTGTCTTGAGTAAATAATTTTCTTGGTTGGAAGAAGGTTTTGAGAAATTTTCAGAATTACGTAAGTTTTTTGATTTTTTGATAAATTTCGATTTCGTGCGAATATTCGAGTATATGTTGTGTACATCAATTTTCTTGGTTCGAATAAGTATTTGAGAAATTTTAACAATTTCGGACGTTTTTTTTTATTTTTTGATAAATTTCTATTTCGTGCAATTATAAGAGTATGTGTCTTGAGTACATAATTTTCTTGGTTGGAAGAAGGTTTTGAGAAATTTTCAGAAATTACGTAAGTTTTTTGATTTTTTGATAAATTTCGATTTCGTGCGAATATTCGAGTTTATGTCTTGTGTACATCATTTTCTTGGTTCGAATAAGTATTTGAGAAATTTTAACAATTTCGGACGTTTTTTTTTATTTTTTGATAAATTTCTATTTCTTGCAATTATAAGAGTATGTGTCTTGAGTACATAATTTTCTTGGTTGGAAGATGGTTTTGAGAAATTTTCAGAAATTACGCAAGTTTTTTGATTTTTTTGATAAATTTCGATTTCGTGAGAATATTCGAGTATATGTCTTGTGTACATCATTTTCTTGGTTCGAATAAGTATTTGAGAAATTTTAACAATTTCGGACGTTTTATTTATTTTTTGATAAATTTCTATTTCTTGCAATTTAAGAGAATGTGTTTTGAGTACATAATTTTCTTGGTTGGAAGAAGGTTTTGAGAAATTTTTCAAAATTACGTAAGTTTTTGATTTTTTGATAAATTTCGATTTCGTGTGAATATTCGAGTATATGTCTTGTGTACATCATTTCTTGGTTCAATAAGTATTTGAGAAATTTTAACAATTTCGGACGTTTTTTTTTATTTTTTGATAAATTTCTATTTCGTGCAATTATAAGAGTATGTGTTTTGAGTACATAATTTTCTTGGTTGGAAGATGGTTTTGAGAAATTTTCAGAATTACGCAAGTTTTTTGATTTTTTGATAAATTTTGATTTCGTGCGAATATTCGAGTATATGTTTATCAATTTCTTGGTTCGAATAAGTATTTGAGAAATTTTAACAATTTCGGATGTTTTTTTGATGTTTTGATATATTTCTATTTCGTGCAATTATAAGAGTATGTGTCTTGAGTACATAATTTTCTTGGTTGGAAGAAGGTTTTGAGAAATTTTTCAAAAATTACGTAAGTTTTTTGATTTTTTGATAAATTTTCGATTTCGTGCGAATATTCGAGTATATATGTTTTGAGTATATCGTTTTCTTGGTTCGAATAAGTATTTGAGAAATTTTTACAATTTCGGACGTTTTTTTGATGTTTTGATAAATTTCTATTTCGTGCAATTAAAAGAGTTTGTGTCTTGAGTACATTGTTATCTTGGTTGGAATAACGTTTTGAGAAATTTTCAGAATTACGTAAGTTTTTTGATTTTTGATAAATTTCGATTTCGTGCGAATATTCGAGTATATGTCTTGTGTACATCATTTTCTTGGTTCAAATAAGTATTTGAGAAATTTTAACAATTTCGGACGTTTTTTTTATGTTTTGATAAATTTCTATTTCGTGCAATTATAAGAGTATGTGTCTTGAGTACATTGTTATCTTAGTTGGAAGAACGTTTTGAGAAATTTTCAGAATTACGTAAGTTTTTTGATTTTTTGATAAATTCCGATTTCGTGCGAATATTCGAGTATATGTCTTATGTACATCATTTTCTTGGTTCGAATAAGTATTTGAGAAATTTTAACAATTTCGGACGTTTTTTTTTATTTTTTGATAAATTTCTATTTCTTGCAATTATAAGAGTATGTGTCTTGAGTACAAAATTTTCTTGGTTGGAAGAAGGTTTTGAGAAATTGTCAGTAATTACGTAAGTTTTTTGATTTTTGATAAATTTCGATTTCTTGCGAATATTGAATTATAAGTTTTGTAGTATATCATTTTCTTGGTTCGAATAAGTATTTGAGAAATTTTAACAATTTCGGACGTTTTTTTGATATTTTGATAAATTTTTATTTCGTGCAATTATAAGTGTATGTGTCATGAGTACATTGTTATCTTGGTTGGAAGAAGGTTTTGAGAAATTTTCAGAATTACGTAAGTTTTTTGATTTTTTGATAAATTTCGATTTCGTGCGAATATTCGAGTATATGTCTTGTGTACATCATTTTCTTTGTTCGAATAAGTATTTGAGAAATTTAACAATTTCGGACGTTTTTTTATTTTTTGATAAATTTCTATTTCTTGCAATTATAAGATTATGTCTCTTGAGTACATAATTTTCTTGGTTGGAAGAAGGTTTTGAAATTTTTCAGAAATTACGTATGTTTTTTGATTTTTTGATAAATTTCGATTTCGTGCGAATATTCGAGTATATGTCTTGTGTACATCATTTTATTGGTTCGAATAAGTATTTGAGAAATTTTAACAATTTCGGACGTTTTTTTTTATTTTTTGATAAATTTCTATTTCTTGCAATTATAAGAGTATGTGTTTTGAGTACATAATTTTCTTGGTTGGAAGAAGGTTTTGAGAAATTTTCAGAAATTACGTAAGTTTTTTGATTTTTTTGATAAATTTCGATTTCGTGCGATTATTCGAGTATATGTCTTGTGTACATCATTTTATTGGTTCGAATAAGTATTTGAGAAATTTTAACTATTTTGGACGTTTTTTTTATTTTTTGATAAATTTCTATTTCGTGCAATTATAAGAGTATGTGTCTTGAGTACATAATTTTCTTGGTTGGAAGAAGGTTTTGAGAAATTTTCAGAAATTACGTAAGTTTTTGACTTTTTGATAAATTTTTATTTCGGGCGAATATTCGAGTATATGTCTTGTGTACATCATTTTATTGGTTCGAATAAGTATTTGAGAAATTTTAACTATTTCGGACGTTTTTTTTTTATTTTTTGATAAATTCTATTTCGTGCAATTATAAGACTGTGTGTCTTGAGTACATAATTTTTCTTGGTTGGAAGAAAGGTTTTGAGAAATTTTCAGAAATTATGTAAGTTTTTTTGATTTTTTGATAAATTTCGATTTGGTGCGAATATTCGAGTATATGTTTAGACTATATCAATTTCTTGGTTCGAATAAGTATTTGAGAAATTTTAACAATTTCGGATGTTTTTTTGATGTTTTGATAAATTTCTATTTCGTGCAATTATAAGAGTATGTGTCTTGAGTACATAATTTTCTTGGTTAGAAGATTTAAGAAATTTTCAGAAATTACGCAAGTTTTTTGATTTTTTGATAAATTTCGATTCGTGCGAATATTCGAGTGTATGTCTTGTGTGCATCATTTTATTGGTTCGAATAAGTATTTGAGAAATTTTAACAATTTCGTACGTTTTTTTTTTATTTTTTGATAAATTTCTATTTCCCGCTGTCATATTTATAGCGAGGGATATTAGTGCCGCTGGTATTGTCTAAGCGAGGGGTATTTTCGCTGTCATGTTAACGCGAGGGGTATTATGCCACTGATATAATAAGACTCGGGAATTGAACACGGAATATATGGGAATCGGTGCATGTCATGACATACATTATTGATAATGTAATCTATTGGTTATAATGTGGAACAGGGACAACCCAAGGGAGCATTTAAATGTGTTACATACAGGAAGTGAATCACATTTACTATTTATGCATTTGAATTGCTATCATATTATTGTGAATATGATTTTGTACATGCTCATGGTTTTGGGGGTTGATCCTGTAGGTACTTTTGGTAGGATGGACTAAGGCGAGTTGGTGCGGTGAGCTAGTGAGGAGTGCTCTTGGTAGCACGCACATTCTTTTGTATAGTATCTACTCTAGGAGTAGTGTAAAGCTATAGGATTAATATTCATTGGATGGGAATGTAATTAATCTATTTTGAAACTTTATTTTGGTACTGTAACCTAATAGCTCAAGGCACCAACACAACTTTTATACTCCGTTTATGCATGAAAATTTAATTACGCCTTTAATCCGCATTTAAGGAACTAGGGTCCTTACAAAATGGATCTAGAAGATCCACCAAGCATCACGTGATCAATGAATTGGCGTCGGGCCACCGACGTTAAACATAGGCGCTGCTTGGGAGGCAACCCAAGGGGAGTTAGTTTCTTTTCTCCCTTTTATTTTTAGTTTTATTGCTTTTTAGTTTTAAACTTTTATCTTTTCTTCTATTTTTGCCTTACATTGGGACAATGTAAGATTTAAGTATGGGGGAGAGATTAGTGGCTTGTTATTGCTTTTATATTTCAAAAATACAAAAAAAATCGAAAAATTTAGAAAATTTGAGCACATAGTTAGTAATGAACACATGCTTAGATTCACTAGCCTATGATGAAACCTAATTGATATCATGCATGCTTTTGAACATAGGTGAGTTGTTAACCTTGGAACACTTTGAACTCTAATGCAAATTTTTCTTTGACATTGTAGTTGAATCTTTTGAGCACATTATTGTCATGGTTTGTGAAGTGTGCATAGCTTAGTGAAGATTGTGTAAACTTTTTGATAGTCTTAAGAAGTCTCTAATACATGCTAGAACTTAACTACATGCTCTTTGAGGCGTATATCTAGACTACTTGCAAACATGAAAGTGATTTAGGCAATCTTTGATGCGTTTGAGCCTTTCAAGCCTACAATGTAAATAAAATCAATCTCTAGTAACCTTTTTGAGCCTTAATGTAAAAGAATGGTAGTATGCTAAGCATACTAAAGACCCCCATTCAACATTCCTTGACTAGCTTATCATCCTACCCTTTTAGCCTAAATATGATTTTAATCCACACCTTTTAAGGGAGTATGATGTATTTCATTCAAATGCACTAGGAAATTCATTGAAGTATATTTGTGAACTTTATTGTCAAAAGAATGAAATACATGAAAGAAAAGGAATGCCTTGAGGAATTTGAGAAAAATATGACTCCAGGGGGAGCCAAGGCACAAAAGAAGAAAAAAATGTTGAAATAAACATTGAAAAAAAAAAAAAAATTTGAACAAGGTTTGAAAAAAATTCATGCAAGAAGAGAAGTCTTAGTGTGCATTTCACCGTACTCTCTTATTTGATATATCTTTATCTTTTTTTCATAAGCCAATACCTAGGCCAAGCTACAAGCTAATAAAGACCTACTTGATTTGTGTTTGCAAAGTGGCTAAGATAGTGGAGAAGAGTGTGCAAGTGAGTTTATACTTGTGTTAGTGTATGACTTGAACTATTATGGATTTGCATATTTTGGATCTATAATTTATACACAACACTTGTTTATGACCACACACACACATTCACTACTTTGTTGAGTATGAAATGTATAGGGATTGAACTTGTTCCACTGTTAACTTTTCACCGCCTTTCATTACTGTGCATGTTAAATTGTTGAGGCATTAAAGTGAGGACAAGTTGCTTTGTTATGAACCTACGAGCTAACCAAAAATATTGTAGTTTTTATTTGTTTACTCGAGGTCGAGTAAAGGTTTAAGTATGGGGGAGTTTGATGTGACTAGAAATAGACACATCTTTAGTGCTTAATTGTCTACGATTTGGTAGGTTTTGATGGATAATTTGATACGTATGCTAATGCTACCTAATCGTATATTTGTGTAATTGTAGGTACAATCGAAGAAAACGAGCTAAAAATGATGTATAAAGACCAAGAAGAGACATGGATATGACAAGGACTCAAAGTTGATCAAGAAAAGGGCAAAAATGTAATTTTGGAGGTGGCAATCGATCGCCTGGAAGAGGAAATCGATCGCCTATGGACAGAAACTTTTGCATCAAATTTGAAGAAGCAGCGATCGATCGCCATATTCAGCGATCGATCGCCAGAGTCCACTGAAGCCAAGCGATCGATCGCCACTTTGGAGCGATCGATCGCCACTTTGGAGCGATCGATCGCCTCAAGCATTTTTCCGAAAAATAATAACACAGCGATCGATCGCCACACATAAGGCGATCGATCGCCGCAGAAAGTGGGTCTTTTACCATGTTTAAAAGATTGTAACCTAAACTTTAGCCTCTATAACCTTAATACTCGATTTTTTTACATCGGTTTAGGGAGATTTTCAGACTTTAGAATTATTTTAGATTTTAGAATAATTTCTTCTTTGAATTTTTGTGAAGAACGAGGACGGAATCGACAAGCCGGAATCGTGCTTCCTTTTAGTAACTTTTTCTTTTCCTATTAGTTTAATGCTTTCTAGATTAATTTTGATTGTTTTTAATCTAGTTATGAGTAGCTAAATACTTTTATGATTCTCGGTTGAGGAAAACGATACATTGGATGTTTACGATTCTTGTGAGATAAGTTTTGATTGTTGATTTGCATTGAGTATCAATTGCTTTTCTGATTTGATTGTCATAATTATTATACATGATTGTTGGACTGATCACCTAGCTATTGTTCATATAATTTAAAGCTAAAATTAGATATCAAATACGGAATCGTTTGATCCCTCTAATTTATGAAGCAACTAAGATTGATTAAATTCCGTTTGTGAGTTTGTTAAATTCTTAGGGAAAACAATTGACTAGATTAAACATAGACGCTTGGATTATGTTGTTTAGCTTCATCGGTCTCACTAGTTCATATGCTATATCGATTTAAATCTTAATCGCTTGTATTTTGATTGATTGTGTGATAAGGGTTAAACTAGAACACTTGGGCTACTTAACTAAACTTAAGGTGAGATAGGACTTTGATTATTGGATTAAACGTCCACGATGAATATTCATATGGAAATTGAACTATTTGTGAAGATCGATGATCGAGATAGTAAACGCCAATTGTAAAGTTAACCGACAACCGAGAATCGCACTTTTCTCATAAGTTAATTCATATAGTTTAATTTTGCATCATAGTAGTAGTTAAATAAATTGATTTCAAAAACCCCTTTTTATTTTCGTTTGCATAAGTTAACACAAAGATATAACCTTCCTCGTGGGATCGATCCCTACTCACGCTACTACATTCATTACTGTTATTAACTTGAGAGGGTTAATTTGGGCGTACGCGATAAACGCTACCACTTATCTTAACTAGTTCCTTACTAGTCTTGCAACTTCTCTGCAACACTTATTCATGGGTTCATTACTTATCTAAATCAACCCTCCATGGGTTGATTACTTATCTAACCCATCTCTACTAGCTTCAGCTTCCTGGACCAGTCCTGGTGTTCTCCACCAGCCTGGAATTTGGACAGCGGATGCATGGGTGCTGATGACAAAAATGGGGAAGACAGAGAATTTTCATTAAAGACAGAGACCTTGATAAATGAACAGAAGACTACTTTGAAGATAAAGTTGGTTTTCTAGGTTTCTTTTGTTCTAAGCCACTCTGTATGCACTTTCTCTCCCCCTCCCTTTGTCAACAACTCTGAAACTAGCTGGCTTGGATCATTCCATACTGACTATGTTTCTCAAGTTGTCTTTACCCAGTTGAATAGATTATAGAAATAGGTTTGCTGTATTGATCTGTAAGATGTACTATGTTATCAGAATTCATTTTAAATAAAAATGACATTCTTTTAAATACTCATTTGATTACTACTTGTAATCTGCTTATTTATCTAACAAATTGCAAGTCCACTCTATTTTGTTTTCAAGTCTTAACAGGATTTGCTGTTCAAAATAATCAAGCAAGAGTCTCCAGTGCTAAGTTTTGTCATCACCAAAAAGGGGGAAATTGTTGGGAAACATTCTAAGTTTTGGTGATCACAAACATCTACCGGACAGACATCTACCGGACAGACATCTACCGGATAGACATCTACCGGACATAAACATCTACCAAACACAGACATCTACCGGACAAACATCTACCGGACACAGACATCTACCGGACAGACATCTACCGATAGACATCTACTGGACCAAGACATCTACTGGACACAAACATTTACTGGACACAGACATCTACCATATAAAGACATCTACCGAGTGCACAAGACAGCTACCGGATAAAGACATCTACTGAGTGCAAAGATATCAATAGAGTACATCTACCGAGTATAGAAGAATGAATGCTCACTGAAAGAAGAATACCAGTAGATGTCTAACTATACATCAAGTGCACAAAGCAACAAGACAAAACTAGTAAAACTCATTCTGACAAAGGTACAACAGAGCGCCGCACCTTGCTATATCACCGCCAACGTTAGCGTCAGAATACATGAGCCGTTGCTTAACAAAATTGGAAAGAAGACGATCAGAATTTGGAATGAATACATGAAACTGATATCTTCCAAATTTAGAAAAGTTTCCGTTAGACCACTGTGTCTATAAATACATCTAAGTGAATAATGAAGATGTTAGCTGAACCATCTGATCAAACACAAGACAAAAATCAATATCAAGCTAATCTTTTCATTAAGATACTCTGATGTTTCAGCAAGAGCAGCAAAGTACTACTACTGTAATCTTGAAAGATTAAATACAACTGAGTCTGCTGCTCAAAGAACACCCGAAGCAAAATAGATTTATCTCGTGTGAGTGTTATAGAATACGTTGTAAATAACTTAGGAAGTTGTGATTGTTAGGAGTTTAGGCCAAGCTGTGTGAGTGCCTAAGGAGGTTGTATACTGTAAAGTGTAAACCAAAGTCTTCTAGTGTAACCTTCCTGCAAAGGAAGAAGGGGAGACGTAGAAGTGTTGTGCTTCGAACTTCCAGAAACAATACTTGTGTCATTTACTTACTGCAATTTACCATTCAGTTATTACTACTCACAAGTCCAGCAGACGACTTCCGCACTATAATCAGTGTCCGCTGACTTGCAACAAATTAAGAAGCTACTGCAGTACCTAATAGTCTACAGCAAACTAAGGAAAATCGAAATTGAATCTATTGTTTATTCAACCCCCCTTCTAAACACTACCCTATCCTAACAATCATTATCAATGCACATTTGATGCAATGTATGAAAACAATGATTTTGTCTCTATAAAATTTGTGCAGTGTGATCAAATACATGACATGTATCTGCGATCACCAGTACTGAAGCATTTTTAACCTTATCCTCTATCAAGGTATACTATCTGGCCTGTTGGGAAACCAAAAATAACTATCAGGTATTACCTAGGGTCTGTAGTAACTAACTGCTGCTAGAACTGGGTGGTCGAAAAGATTAACCACTCTGATATCTACCCCTAGCTCAGGGTATTTGTTGTTATGGACGCATCTGTTCCGTGCACGTAATAGATATGCTCTGACTGGCCACAATCGATATTAGTTCCTCTTATTCTTTCACATGGATCAGTAGATATTTACATCCACAGTGACCTCAAGAAGATCTGGTATTGTACAATCTTTTAGTACCTCTAGAATTACTATGGCTGAATGAACTGGAGTGATACTTCTGAAACTTTCTAGGACTACTTGGATTATTCCAAATGATAGTTACTTCATTAACATTTATAGCTCATCGATATCTTATCCTTCATCCGAAACACTTCTAATTCTAATCTCTTCGCTAGTGCATAGCTATCGAGATTAAGCACATACTTCCATTTCTCAAGTCCACGATAATCGATTATAATTTTTCATGAAATCAACATGGCCTTCTCCTAAACATCTTTTCCCGTGTCAACAAGAGGGAAAACCCATCTTTCATCACTACCATTACTCTAGATACTCTCATCTAGAAGAGTTCATATTGTAGTTTTTATTCATAGTTCGGACACATAAACTGGAACTGAATTACTACAGTCCCCATACCCAAGTCGTCATTTAAACAAATTCTCGTTGTTTCTCACAACAACTATACTCTATTCTTCAATTGAAATATCACCAATTTCAGTATCCTCAAGTTCTAAATTATCATCTCGACGTGCATAGGTTTTGACGTACACTCATACGTATTACCCTTGGTCTTTCGGACTCAAATCCCAATATCAATCAACAAAATGTAGGGTTAATAGTTCTAGTGTCATCCCACTAATCACAAGGATTAAGTCCCAAAGTGATAAATAAAATTCTCAATAATTATCACTAAGTTATAATTGAATTAACAGTTTACAATGCCTACATGTACGATAGATAGTTATTAAAGTCCATATCACTGCTACCTGTCCAAACACTAACTGTTCATCATAAAATCAAAACAACATCTACAAATCTCAAGTCATAGATGTTCTCATCCCTTACTCCACATCATCATCCGATCACCAAATGTCACTGCTGACAGATAAATTTCTCAAATTCTCTAGACTCTATGCAACTCAGCATTCAAATTCTCTAGACTATATGCAGCTCAGCATATTAAAATACTGAGAGATATGACATCTAACTATCCCTACTTAGTAATCCATTACATGTCTAAAATCTCATTATCTAACATGTAATCATAGTAGACAAGAGCAAATAAAAACACGTAGTCAATTACATTCACAAACAATTATATTTGTGACTAGACCCAGTGTCCTAACTCTAGTTCGAGCATCTCCCAGATTATGCTCTGATACCATAATGTGAGGGCCCGATCCTAATGTGGTGTTTAATTTTCCACACAATGATAATTTGCGTAAACAACGGAAGATTTATTTCAAATGTCTTGTCAAATGGCCCTAATAAAATTTCGCTTTTAGGTGATACATATATAATGATACTGAAAATATGTAATTCTAGTTTCCCAATTCCATGTTGCTCATCACATAAGCAAGTATATAACCATCCAGTAATAGAATACTTAAAATACAGATACTCGGGGTATACCCCGGTAATTTAAAATGTAATAAAAAAGTACTCTAACAATTACTGGGACTCAGATCAACATACCAAAACTGAACTCAGGTATTCTAAGATGCTTCCTCACGAGCATCCAAATATGTCTACCTGTAACACCTGTCATGCCCGAACAACAAAATACATGACAACCCCCACTATGGAGGTCAGAACCCAGTACGAGAAATAATTAGTTCATGTCAAGAATGACAAAGTATCATGCAAAGCATACCATGTATGATGCGATGTATAAATGGGTATAAAGAATCGAATCTCAAGATACCAATATTGGAGTCCAAGCAGAGGGTGACAGCACACACTTTGCACTAGGAGAATCATCTTGTGCTGTGCTCGTCATCCCTCGTGTCTAGGTCCGGTAGCATCGCACGTGACTACAGTTGCTACCTAAACTGTCTGTCATCGCCGTGCCCGTCGTCCCCAACACTTAGAGTAAATCAACTCAGTCAACATCAAGGATATCAAAGAAGTGGATAGCCCATTATGATATGCCCATGAATCATCTATGCATCATATGACATATGCAACTCAATATGTCATGCAATCTCATGTGAAAATCAATGCATATCATGTAATTCACATATCATGTAATAAAATGTATCTCAACATGTCATATAGTCACATAATAATCACATAGTGACAATTAAATCATATAAATCGATTAATTACATGTAAAATCATAAAATAGCATCATTACACGTCTTCGTCAGACGTCATGACAAAACTCATTTCTACGTACCTCCACCCGGCTATCAAAATACTCGTAAGCTCTGAATTTCCTCAAGTTTGACCTCGGGATATCACAACCTGGGTAGATATCATTCAAATCATCAAAATCTATCAATACACTAAACAAGGCTGTCTTAATTCATTAGTTTAGCATTTCAGCAGACATAGACCTAGTAATAAGTTCATAAGTCTTTCAACACTAAACCAAATGACTTAAGCCCATTTTTCCTGAAAGTTAACTCAAATGGGGACATTTCATATGTTCAACACTTTCCCAAAATCGTTTATTTAATGGGTCTAAGTATTAGCCCAATCTAGGCATCCAATTTCCCATGTTCTATTTACAAAAACTAGTTCGACCAGTTTCAGTATAAAATTCCCCATAAATTCATAAGACCTACAATTGACTTCAAACCAGTGGGAAAGGTTCGACAACAACAAGGTTCATTTCATATTTTATGATAATTCATAGGTTTAGAGGTCGATTCATAGCATGTTTCATCGAATTCTATTATGCTCTGTTAGTGCAAATTGAGCAGTGATAGGGAAAAATGCATAACTCACTCATATGGACTCCAAATCATGTGAGGCCAGTTTTTAATACAAGCGAACTCAAAATTCTACAATACAGCTCTTATGAGCTTTAAGCTAATTTGTTCATTTTGATGTACATTCTTTGAAAAAAGTATAAGCCTAAAACTCGTCTAATCCTTTCCCAGATTGAGCACCATGTGGTAAAATTAGCATACCTTTTGCATATCAAGTCCAAATAAAGTGAGGTCAAGTCCAAATACAAGCTAACATTAAATAGTACAACTCTTATTAGAGCCTAAAACTTCAAATCGGAGCCGTGTATTCCCAGACAATCAAAGAACACAATGCATAAAAACTCGCATGCACTGAAATTCCAGATTGTACATATTGTGGTAAAACAACCTTAACATTTTCATTTTAAATCCAAATTAATTGATTTTGGTGGACAATTAAAGATAACTTAGAGATCTACAACATTTATTAGTGGCACCATTTACAAATTCGAAGTCTTAAAAAATCAAAAAGTCGAACTCATCTACTGCATCCACCAGCAAATTCTGTTGATTCATTTGACAGCAAGTTGTAACCAAATTTCTCATGTAGATACATCAAATTTCGACCCTTAAACCTAAATCAAAGTTAATAAAACTCAAGATTCATGTTATACCTCGCTATATCTTGAAGATTTGAAGCACAATCCAAACCCTTGAGTCAACCAAGCTCATTTCTCCTTCCAAACTCTTCTTTCCTCCCTCAAGAATGCTCCAAACTCAAAAATTCTTGTTAGGTTCTTCTTCCCTAACCTTGTAGCTTCTAAATCCTTAATTGCATGTAGCATGCACTCACAAAATCAAGAGAAATTGAGAGAAAAGGAGGTGCAAATTTAGAATTGCTTAGAGAGAAAAAGGAGTGTTTTTGTTTAAGAGAGAGAGAGAGGATTTTTCATGCATAGAAATTCCAAATCTGAAAATCAAATTTGCATGATTTTTTAACTATTTGATGTATTGTGGAATCCATGTGTTAATACATCATTATCTTATAAGATTAATGGTCCAAAATCATGTACAAAACATGAGTTAATTTAATTTGTGGCATGTGTTCTCAAAGTGCCATGTGATCATGCACATGCACAAGCACTAAAAACATGTTCCACTAGTTGCTTGACTCATTGTAGTACGGAACGCCTTAATTCGAAATCTCAACTTTTAATCACCCGGGTTTGCTTAAACATTGTTAATCCGGATTAATCATCATTAATTAGCAACGGGGCCTTACACCCAGATAATTAAAAGTACAGACTTTGAATTAAGGTGGCTACGATGAGTCAAACAACTAGTGGAACCTGTTTTTTTGTGCATGTCCAAGTGCATGATCACATGGCACTTGGAGAGCACATGCCACTATTTAATTAATCTCCTAGCATGTAATTAACTCATGTTTAATACATGATTTTGGACCATTATTCTTGCAAGATAGTGATATATTGACACATAAATTCCACAATACATCAAAGAATTAAAAATTAATCAACCAACAAGCCTTGATTTTGGCCATCACTCATTTTTAAATTAAGCAACTTCTCTCTCTTCCACTCAAACCCAAATCCTTCTCCTTCTCTCAACCCATTTCTAATTTTCAGCCCTTTAGCTCCTAAATTATTGTGAATTGTGGATGCATGTTGCATTCAAATATAGATTTTCATAGGTATTGAGGAGAGGAGCAAGAACCCTCAAGAAATTTTTAAGTTGGAGGTGTTTGTGGAGGTGAAAGCTCTTGGAAAGCTTGGTTGGAACTATGTTGTTGGTTTGGTGCTCAAACCTTTAAGATATAGAAAGGTATAACATCATTGTTAAGCTTTATCTAATTTAAGATTAAGGTTCGAATTTTGGTGTTTGTTCATGGAAAGAGTAGCTGTCAAAATGAGTCTGCTGATTTTAGTATGCATGTAGTACATTACTTCGAATATTAAGTATAGATATTTTCTAATTTGAAGAAGTTACCTCTAATCAAAGTTGCAGATAATTGAATTTTATGCGTTTTAAAAAAAAAAGAGGCATGCGATTTAGAGCCCAGATGAAAAAGTTATGTTGATTTTAGTAGATGGTGCACATTCTTGACTCTGCATGCTAATGCATGTTACATGTAGTGTATTTTTTGAGTTTCTGGGAAAATTGTGTTTTGAATTTGATATCAGTCTTCAAATGAAAGTTGTAGATTTTTGAATTCTCTTCGATTTTAAAAAAAAAAACTTTGGACTTAATTTGAAGAAGTTATGAATTTTATACCAAAAGTGTAGAACCTGAGCCCTGCATGTGGGTGGAAATACCCATGCAGTGTGTTCTTCGGATTCCTGAGCATTTGTGGCTAGGAATTCTGGAAAATGTCTAGAGATTAGAGTTTTAGTGCAATGAGTTGTCTATCTTTTGTCACTAGAATCACTCAATTTGTTTTTGAAATGAAAAAGTTATAATATTTTTACTAGAACTGCTCAAGCTGGAAAATCAATCTTTAAATGTTCGATTGTTGGAGTTCAATCTCCTTTTAGATGGACGAACCAGCTTGACATGTTAACATATGAAATGTATTCCTTTGAGTTTTTGAACTTTGAGCACTGTAATCGAGTTATTTTAACGCCGTATGAATATTTAGTGATGTTTCTACGAAAATGGGTCAGTTGGAAAATGATGATTCCCCTGTTTTCTAACAGATTGTTCTTGGCCATTTTTCATAGGCTATAATAATGAATTTGGGGAAGTGTCAAACTTATGAAATGTTATATTTTGAGTTATTTTTCAAGATGAATTGGACCCATGTCATGTGATTAACTCTTTAAAGAGTTATGGGTTTATTCTTGGTTGCATGTTGCTGAAATCTAGAGTAGGTTTGAAACACGATCTTTAGAATAATGATATCGATAGGCTTGGCATGTGATGATATTTGGCCAGGTTGTTATATCATGAGGTCGTATCGAGGAGTACGGAAGTCCTTAGTAATTATTTGCTCGGCTGAGGTACGTAGAAAACCAGTTTTATCACGATGTCTAACAAAGACATGTGATGTACCCGGGGTATGATTTTCTTGTCATTATTTGATTCCTATGTGATTATATGGCATGCTGAATTGCAATATATGTGATTATATGATATATTGAACTTCATGATATGAGATGATATATATTGAGCTGCATCATATGAGATGATATGACACATTGATGCATGGACATTGGACGTATTAGTATCTATTGAGTTGTATCATATGAGATTACATGATAGATTGATGCATGTACATTGGACATATCTTATTGATCCTACCGTTCCTTTGATTCCATTTGATATTGATGAGATCTATAGTGTTATGGGACGATGGACACAATGATGACAGGCAGTTTAGGTAGCAACTGTAGTTAAGTGCATTGTCGCCGCATCTAGACACAAGGGATGATGGGCACAACACATGATGATTCTCCTAGCGCAATGTGTGTGTGTCGCCACCCTCTGTTCGAGCTTGATATTGATTGATGATACCTTTCTTTGGACTCCGATATGGTATCTTGAGATTTGATTCGTTGTACCTATTATGCATAACATTCATTTATGCATTGTATTCATGCACGACAAGCATGGCATGATACTTTGTCATACTATTGTGATATTACCTGTTTCTCGTACTGGGGTCTGACCCCCGTTGTGGGGGTTGTCATGTCTTTGTTGTATGGGCATGATATGTTATACGGGTGGATGTTCTGCAGATGCTTGAGGGGATGCATCTAGGAGTACCAGAGCTCCTTGAGAGAGAGCTCAGGTTGATGTTTTTATATTATGCATCCCAACTATTTGTTAAACACATTTAATTAAATAATTTCTCACCGGGGTATGCCTTGAGTAGATGTATTTTTATGTATGAAGTGTCTGGGAATCTAGATGTTGCATGATTTATGAATTGATGTTGAATGAGAAAATGATATTACTTATATTTTTAGTATTGACTCATTGCGTGATAATTAAACGTATGATTAGGACTGCGACCTCACGTTTTGTTTTTGATATCATTAACACAAATATTTACACCTCCTCGTGGGATCGATCCCTACTCAAGTTACTACGTTTTGTTCTTGAGATTGATTGAGGTTAATTTGGGTGTGTTTATCGTGTACGCCCAAATTAACTCTTCACCCAAATTAACCCTCTCAGTAGTAAAAAATGTAGTAGCATGAGTATGGATCGATCCCACGAGGAATGATGTATTTTTTTGTTAATTCATGAGAAACAAATTAAAAAAGGAATTGTGAAGGTTGAATTAAACTAGGGAATTTAAAAAAACTATGAATTTACAACTATGCAAGATTAAATTGGGGTTTACTATCTCGATCATCGATCTTCACATACGATTCAACTTGCATATGACCATTCATCGTTGGACATTCAATTCAATAATTAAATTCTTATCTCACCTTATGTTTAGTTAAGTAGCCCAAGCCTTCTAGTTAACCCCTTATAAATTCAATCAATCAAAATACAAGCGATTAAGATTTGAATCGATGATAGAATAAAAACTAGTGAGATCGATGAAGCTAAACAACATAATCCAAGCGTCTATGTTTAATCCAGTCAAGTGTTTTCCCTAAGAATTAACAAACTCACAAGCGGAAATTTATTAATCTTAGTTGCTTCATAAATTAGAGGGATCAAACGATTCCGTATTTGATATCTAATTTAGCATTAGGTTGCATGAACAATAATTAGATGGCCAATCCAATAATCAAACACAACAATCATGGCAATAAAATCAGAAAAACTCTTGATATACAATGAAAATCGACAAACAAAAACGTAACTTCATGTGATCGTAAACACTTAATGTAACCAAGAATCGCAAGAAGTTTAGCTTCTCATGTTCAATGCAAAACAACAAAAATCCAATGTAAAAGGCATAAATAAAAGCAATATAAAAACGTTACTAAAGAGTAGCGTGATTCCGGAGCGTCACTTCCGTCCCATGCCTTGAAATCTTCAAGTTCTTCTTCAACAATTGAGAGTAAATTATTCTCAAGTGTAAAACTAATTTCTAAGGTCTCAATTCGGAGTTGTGAGGCTAATTTTCGAGATATAGGAGTTAGGGAGGCTGATAGGTAGGTTAGAATCTCCCAAAAAATGATAAAACATCGAGTTTCCAAAATTTCTCGGACATTGCTGGCGATCGGTCGGCAGAATCAGCGATCGATCGCTAGTTACTTTTTTCGATTTTCTCAGGCGAGTGATTTATCACTCCAACCTAGCGATCGATCGATATGATGTATTTTGTGTTGTTGAAACTTTCTGTCCAGGCGCGATCGATCTCTCTCTTTTGGGCGATGGGTCGCGCCTCTTTGTCAACTTTTATGCATTTTTCTTGGTTTATTTTGATCCCTTATCATCTACAATGCATTTCTTGATCCTTATTCGCAATTATTAGATCGATTTCTTTGATCCACCTACATTCACACAAATATACGATTAGATATCATATGCATCAAATTAATAATCAAAAGACACCCAATCGTAGACAATTAAACGTAATAAATGTGCCTATTTCTAGCAACATCAAACTCCTACATGCTTAGTCTTTACCCAGCCTCGAGTAAATCAGAACAAAACTACAATCTTTTTTATGGCTCATAGCTTCATAAACAAGCTTGTCCTCACTTTAATGCATCAACAGTCATAAACATGCACAATAATGAAAGGCGGTAAGAAGCTAACAGTGGAATAAGTTCAATCCCTAAGCATTTCAAACCAAAAAAAGCAGTGAACGTGTGTGTGGTCATAAAGAAGTGTCAAGTACTGTAAGGACCCCCGTGCCCTTAACCCATTATTAGTGTATTAATTATGCCATTTGTGCATACAATCATATTATCATGGGGAAGAAAACCATATCCAAGTGTAGCATCATATACCAACTATAAAATTTCTTGCATTAGAACCCCATAATATCCAAATTCCCCAACCAAGACCACTTACATAGCATGCACCCTCATAATACACTAACATGCTCTCAGTTCATTTAGCAATTCCATATTTAATTGCATGCAAACAATAAATGAAGAGAGAAAAGGCATGACCTTTTATACATTCCATATACACATGCTCACATGAGAGCACCCAATAAATGAACGTGTATCTAATGAATAAGATACTCTACCAAATACCGTTACTGGTATTTCGATCCTGGAAGCACCTCACATGCATAGCTCGATCTCAACTCTGGATCTACCGTTATACTTATTCAACCAGCTCTGTACTTCAATCCGGGAAGTACCTCAAATCAACAGCCCGAGCTCAACTCCAAAGCCATTGCTGCACCTGCTGTACCACCTGCCCCAACAGAGACAGCCCCCACCGGGTGAGCATACCAATATTAACATTCCAATAATCACAGTACGTAAATTTACAGAATATAAAACTGAAATGTAAAAGGATACTCCCTGTATAGTATCGTTACCACGTAGGATTTACCGTACTGTCCCTGTTCTCAAAATTACCAAAACCATCAAATTCCCAAAGCTAGTTAATCACCACATTGATTAACTAAAACCATTCCTGCCATACCAGTTCCATAATCAAATATGATTAAATCATTAAATGAAGTACCACAGATATCACATATATCTAGCCAATGATTCCATAGTTCTATTTCATAGCTCGCTCCACAATAGCGACATTTTTAACCCCACGCACGCTCAACAACAGCGGCGTCATAATCAATGATCGCTCAATAGCGACAACATCCCATTATTGCTCGCTCAAGAGCGACACCACATAATTTCCAATATCTTTCCATTTATTACAATATAATGTACCATGCATTCAACAATTGCAATTTTATAAAAGGGCCATGCTCGTACGTCATACGTACCTTATGATTCCGTAGCCCGAACCAAACCTTGACTGAGTCCCGCGACCCAATGAATTATGTGCTAACACATAAATAACTCACAATAAAAAAAATAAGCATGCAACCACGTGCCCAAGCACGTTTACAACCTCCAAATATATCGTCAATCCATGACGATACCATTTTAAAAGACCACGGGTTAAGCATGCATAATACTCAAAATATTCCATTTTATATGTTCAAAGGTTAGCCAATTAATAAATCTAGTCATTTCATATCCCCTTTAATATTTGGCTCCAACCACTCCATTTTAAAAGTATAGCATTCCCATTGGAATGTAGACATCGCCCCGAAAATCGGCTAATTAAACCTCGATTTCAAAATCCCGACATTTTTCCAAAATTTTTCGAAAAAAACCCAATCCTTTTCTCGCGATCAATCGCGCAGTCCATTGGCCAACCAGTGCCTTCTTGCGATCGATCGCAAG
Source organism: Haberlea rhodopensis (assembly GCA_907163345.1). NCBI lineage: Eukaryota > Viridiplantae > Streptophyta > Magnoliopsida > Lamiales > Gesneriaceae > Haberlea > Haberlea rhodopensis. Next base: position 422,523 of record CAJQUN010000356.1, on the reverse strand, counting down.
TCTCCGCGATCGATCGCCAACCCGCTCATGATCGATCGCCGAGACCTTGCGATCGATCGCCAGTACTGTTCATCTTCATCAATTTTCAGATGCTCGCCGCGATCGAATTAGCGATCGATCGCGACGTGCAATTTTCCGAAAAATTCGAGCTTCAATGGTGTTTTTCACACCCAAACTCAAAACCAACACCCCATACACCTTCAACACCTCAAATACTCCATTTAAACAAATAAAAACTCCAAAAACTCAACTTTGGATTTAACCAAAAATCCCTAATTTTCCAAACCCAACATAATACTCAACCAAAAACCACCATACCACTATCAAATCGAAGGCAAGGACGAGGGGAAGATTAATACGTGATTATCTTCGAGAAATCCGGATCCCGAGCCAAGCTACAGCGATTTCTCCTCCAAGGGAGAAAATAGGGAAATGGGGGAAAGGGTTGGGCACACAGAGAGGGGAGAGAGAGAGAGGGAATCCGTGCAATGACGGAATACCGAGTCTACTTGGTATATATAGTACCAAAACTCCAAAATACCAATCACTCCACAAATACATCATGACTCATTAAAAATAATCTGTTTTCAATAATTACCTCCCAAACTCTATTTCCATTACCAGCCCCAGTACAAAGTACTCCGGACCACAAATCACACCAAAAACCAAATTCCAAGTTATCACCACGATGAGAATACAATCTCATCCCTTGGATCCAACGACTCCAAATACTGGATTTAAAATCCCCGGGAGTCCTAATACCGCTATTAATTCATAATTGCCACAACTAAAATCCATTGAGGATCATTACCACACCGGGATTAACACCAATAATCCCTGGGCATCAAAATTATCCCCCACTAATAAAATTTCATCCTCGAAATTTGTACGGCGCACTCCACGTATTGCCGAGACAACAAAATCCAAACCTACATCGTCAAATTATGAACATTTCATGAACGACACTGACCGCGAGGATACCGACCTCGCACCAAAACCTGGAATGGGGTAAACCTCCCAACCATCACAACCGCAACAGAACGTCATCATACCCCAATGCTAACCACCCAAAAGCAGTCGGTCAACCCTAACTGCTAACCAAACGAATCATTCGTAATGCCAATATAGATATCGCCCCAATGATATCTCCAAGACATAACCAACGATGTTAAACACACATTGTTACCAAAGTGACCACCAGTACACAACAGTGTACCTAAACTACATCCGGTTTCCATTTTCCAAGTCCTTCTCCAACAGAGGAGTAGTTGCATCACCTTGCAACACGGATCGGGCAACTTACGGCCACCGATCGACACAAAACACATCTCCAAGGATGTCTACTTCCGTGTGTTCCAAGAATTGTCATCTTGGTCCAAACACATTATCGAGACTCCACAAGGTCTCAAGTTCTCGAAAGAACATGCAAGAACAATCAATTGCATTCCCGCCACACATGTCAACCACGACACTTAACAAATCCGAATTCTGGTCATCCCTCGTTTACACCAGGATTCAACAATCCTTACACAGGGAGGCATCGAATTAACCAGTAAAGAATTACCATGATCCCAAAATACAACAATTCCTCCTCGGAGGAAGTCAACCAACCCTCACGATCATCTTCAGAATACATCGTGCCATCGAGATTACCAATCTCAAGGTGCAACAATCTCTCACCGGAGATTCGCCAAACCAAGCATACTAATCCAATGCTCAACAAGGAACAATTAAATGCTGGCATTCATATACACACACTGGTATACATGCCTAAGTACCAATACTACCTGCATACTCAATGCAATCGACTCGGGTATCACCTATCATACCCAAAAGTCCCAATCTCAACTGTCAATCCTCACTTATTCTCACACAACAGAGAATGATGATTGACAAACCAAAGACCAAAGGGTGTGACTCCAACATCAACACCACATAAACCAATTCAATGAATCTTCCAAAGATTCCCAATAAGTATATGAATATCGCGTTCCTCACAAGGAAAATGTCATGAACCCATGACCCTCCAACTTTGAACCACCGTTCGGAAACCTGAATATATTTATACCAAAATATATCTCAGAACCAATAAATACCCAACTGGTTTAGAATAGTGCCTCAATGCCACTATTACCAAATCGAAAACCGTATACACAACGTATACACATCTAACGATGTTCTGTACTAATACCATAGTACTCCACAATTTCAAGCATTTTCCCGGAGACGTCTCCTCGTACGTATCTCGGAAATAAAAAGCCATTACTCAGTCCAACACCAGTAATGCTTACCATGGCTGATTCATAATCAACCCATGACCGATACCAGCTGTCTCCATGACAGTACAATCCAAATCTCTCCAAGAGATAAAATTAATATAGTAGTGTTACCCCACTAACTATATCCCACAATTCCAATTGTGACTCCCATTGCATTCCATATACAAAGATGCTCAACTAGAGTTAACAACGACTTGGTGACACTCACGTTGGTACTCCCAACAAAACTGAGTTGTCCCAGTACAAGTCCCTCAAAACATTTGACGTATAAACGTCTCCGTGAGGCATTCCTTGCCTCAAACATCATGCCACATAGAGACTACAAGAGTTTACCATAGACCCTCATCGTATCATCATACGATTCACTAAACTCGGTTCCAACGAGCAGTATAATGGCTACAACGAGCACATTGTAACATTGCAACAATACCTGGCTAGCAGATCGCTGCCTCCATAGGCTTATACCCAACCTACCAACGCGTCATACGTTCCATCCCGGTATGCCATACCGTACAAACCATTAGAGTAGTGGATCATCACCCAATATTTCTCTAAAATACCAAAAAAATGGACATCCCGGTGTCCTTGCTCAACCACGTTGCAATCCTAATCCATTAGGACTTATCCCACACCCTCAGGGTGGGTGTGACCATGTCTACCCCACGTCACAACGACAAAAGCGAGTAGTTTCCTCAATAACTACTCTTACCACCAATCACTTGGCCTTAGCCATCCCAGCGAGTATACCCAAGGTACCACTACTCTTAAAATAGTTACCTCTAATGCATGATGCAGTACACTCACCGGTACAATGCATCCAATAATTCATCGAGCAAACCTGCTCGGCGTAATGGTCTCGCCACCCGGTGACGTAGACACCACCTTGTGCTCATCATCGGCACTCAAATCATATGACTAAATACATACACCCAGACGTATTATTCATCAAAACGACGCTACACGTCTACATAGAACATCCACTATGTCATCGTCATCCCGTGACGGTATATGTCAACATATGACATCCAAAATAACATCGTCAACTCGTGACGGTATATGTCGATACACGACATCCATAATCTCATCGTCAAATACGTGACGGTATATGTCGATACACGACATCCATAATCTCATTGTCAAACACGTGACGGTATATGTCGATACACAACATCCATAATCTCATCGTCAAACACATGACGGTATATGTCGATACACGACATTCATAATAATGTTAATAAAACAGTACTATACCATACCTCATCACTAACAAGATAGCGGCATACCTGTATCCATCACCCAACAGTGGTACGCAAGTAGCACCCATCGCTCGTGCTACGTATATAGCGGTCTAACCCATCGCTATAGAATCAGCGGCATAATCCCTCACCATAGAGTCAGCGGCATGAAACATCGCTATAGATATCCGGCGGTATGAACCATCGCCAATAGAATTAGCGGAATGTACCATCGCTATATAATACCTGGTGGCATGAACCATCGCCAATAGATGTAGCGGAATGAACCATTGCTATATAATACCTGGCGGCATGAACCATCGCCAATAGAAGTAGCGGAATGAACCATCGCTATATAGATACCCGGCGGCATAAACCATCACCAATAAACTAGCGGAATGTACCATCGCTATATAGATACCAGTGGCATGAACCATTGCCAATAAACTAAAGGAATGTACCATCGCTATATAGATACCCGGTGGCATGAACTGTGAGACCCCGTTATCACATCAAGTTACTAAGGTGCAATTTAGAGAACTAAACATTCATGTGAATATATCAGAGTAACGTATTGTGTTGATTAACCTGAGCTTTAGAGATTACAGTACCAAAATGTTTCAAAAGGAATAACACAATTCCTACTAAGGTACTACATTATAGTCTTACTCTACTCAGTAGAAGCTATACAAATTTTTTTTTCTAACATGCTAATCCTGTAGCACTCCTTACAGCTCAGCATATCAACCCCAACCCTGGTTCTCGTCCACAAAAGCACCTACAAAGACAACCCCCAACACATGAGCATAAAACAATTCATATTCAACATAATATGAAAGTAAGGCATAAATGCACAATCCTAAACACAAGCACTTCCTGTATTTCCTGCATTTATAACGCCCATTGGTTGTCCCTGTACCATAATTCATAATAAAACACATTATATGAATGTATGGCTTCATAAATAAATGTCATGACATTTCCTCTTTTTCTTGAGTCAGTCATCATCAGTTATTTTAATGCTTTCATAACCTCAAAACAAGCGATATCGCATACTCGCTTCTTCATACTAGCGGTATCTCTTCCTCGCTCAGTATGGTATACCTCGCCTCCATGTGCAAGCGAGCCTCCCCCCTCCCGCTCCACATTTTCAGCGGTAAAGCGTAAGCATTAAAACCTTAACTGTGATCGCCCTGACTCGTGGAATACACCTCTTTATTCCACATCACAATATGCAACAACAATGCATAATATGCAACACAATGCATAATAACATGTATCATAATCCTAATGCATCACATTGCATTCATCATGTGTCACACAGACAAACATAAGTACATGTTACCGTCGGGATGCCCGTACGCCGCTTACGTACCTTTCCAAAATGTGGTGTGGTGCAGGACTCTATCCCCTGCGCTGTGTAGCTACCTGTGAAGGCTCTACACCAATGTATAACACAATATTAGATGTCTCATTACAATCCAATATCAAAACTTTAACAAAATATATCAATTTATATTTTTCAACATTCTGGGTCTCTCGATCGATCGGCCCCTCTTCCCGATCGATCGAGAAGACGCCTAAAATCAAAACCAAGATTCTGCCTCGCTCGATCGATCGAGATGAAATGTCGATCGATCGAGATGCTCTGTTCGAGAAATACCAACCCAGAATTCTCGAACACCTATATTCACACCCTTCGATCTAGCATATAACATACACCACATGTTTGAACAATTATGCTAGCAATTACAATACACTACTCCGAGTGTATTCATACCAAATTTACACCCCAAACATAAGCCCACATGCATAAACGTCGATCATTTAAACAAGTACTGGATCAACTTTTCTGGAAACAGGGCAACATATTCATTTCCAGATTTCTTAAGCACCTCACTTCATGCTATTAAATCTATCACATATAACATAAAGAATGCTCGAACAAACATGCCATGGGCTTCACAAAACTGCCATGCATAATTTTACATCAAAGGTTTACCAAAACCTAAGCTTGACGTGTATGATAATGCCTTCATAAAAACACGCCCCACACATATATTTCCTGAAAACAGGGCACTTGAACCTTGCCCAGAATTTTCGAACACTTCCTTTCACATGATTAAATCCTTCACATAATACATGAAACATGCTCAAGGAAATATACTGGTACCTTTAACAAGCTACCATACACAAAATCACATTAAAGGTTCAACCAAAACCTAAGTTAGCATGCTTCAAACATTCAAGGTAAAACCTTTCCTAACATGAAAACAGGGCACTTCCCTGCTCGGATGTTCAAGGAACCCTTTTCTCTACTACAAATCTAGCACATAAAGCATGCAAGTTACTTATCAAAACATGCTAGAGGCTTCACAAACATCACATAAAGGTACTCATAACAATATATCTTTATACCCTAAACTAGCATGCCAAATCTGCTACAAAGAACAAGCATGCTAGGAATTTAAAAACTGGGAAGAACATGTGACTCCTCACCACTTTTGCCCTTCGATTTTCTATATGAAAGGATGAATGAAATCCGATCACTTTCCTCCTAGAAACCGACCAAGTTGCAGACAAAATGAAGGGAAGAAGAAGGAGTCTTTTTGGAAGAGGCACAATGAAAATATCTTCATGTAAAGTGGCCACCTAGTCAATCTGCTTTCCCAGAAAAACAGGGGAGGGGCGTGGGTTCAACAAGTGGGGGTGGGGTGGTTGCATGTAGGGTGGTTTGGTGGTGTTTAATTGTGTTCCGGTATTTCATACGATGTATAAAATTATCTTTCCTTGATATTTTATTATTTTACCACATCAACACAACAATTAAAAACACCTAACATGCTCCCTAAACCACATCATCAAATTAAATAAATCACTCCCACATACAAAACGCCTTTAACACATAGATTCATAATTAGCACCCTTAAATGCATGATTACCCACATAATCATTTCGGGGATATCACATGAACCATTGCCAATAAACTAGCGGAATGTACCATCGCTATATAGATACACGGCGGCATAAACCATCGCCAATAAACTAGCGGAATGTACCATCGCTATATTGATACCCGGTGGCATGAACCATCGCCAATAAACTAGCGGAATGTACCATCGCTATATAGATACCCGGTGCATAAACCATCGCCAATAAACTAGCGGAATGTACCATCGCTATATAGATACCCGGCGGCATGAACCATCGCCAATAAACTAGCTGAATGTACCATCGCTATATAGATACCCGGCGGCATAAACCATCGCCAATAAACTAGCGGAATGTACCATCGCTATATAGATACCCGGCGGCATGAACCATTGCCAATAAACTAGCGTCATGATATCCCTCGCTATACAGCGGCAAATATCCCTCTTCGCTACTTCGCTTTGACATACCAGCGGCATAATATCCCTCGCTTAAGCGGCAAATCCATCGCTATCATATGACAACGAAAAGCTCATTGCTACGCCATATTAGCGGTATAATATCCCTCGCTTAAGCGGCAAATATTCTTCATCGCGATGGTATGACAACGGCGCCACTACTCCTCGTTTTGTCATGACAGCGGAAATACCCCTCGCTTCGACATATTAGCGGCATAATATCCCTCGCAATAGTAATATGACAGCGTAATTATCCTTCGATTTGACATATTTGCGGCAAATATTCTTCATCGCTATAATATGACAGCGGCAAGTATTCACATCGCTACGCCATGTATGCAACAACAATGCATAATCCATATCCCAATAAACATTGCTATGAGTGTATGCACCTCGCTTCAAATGTGACATGCGGAATTTACCATCGCTTCAATATTTAGAGGCAAAGCATTAAAATCATCACTCCAATATATATGCAACCGCAATGCATAATCCATATCCCATAAGATCCTGCAACCACCATGGTTAGCAACAACATATTCCAATTATGAACACATATCATAAACACACATAAGCAACATAGTTGTGTCACACAGTACTAACTACTGTCACACATAAGTATGTGCTACCCATTCCCATTAACATGTTCCTAGGCCCTCAACAGCCCCAAAGAGCAAACCACTGCTCTGATACCACTAATGTAAGGACCCACGTGCCCTTAACCCGTTATTAGTGTATTAATCATGCCATTTGTGCATACAATCATATTATCATGGAGAAGAAAACCATATGCAAGTGTAGCATCATATACCAACTATAAAATTTCTTGCATTAGAACCCCATAATATCGAAATTCCCCAACCAAGACCACTTACATAGCATGCACCCTCATAATACACTAACATGCTCTCAGTTCATTTAGCAATTCCGTATTTAATTGCATGCAAACAATAAACAAAGAGAGAAAAGTCATGCCCTTCTATACATTCCATATACACATGCTTACATGAGAGCACCCAATAATTGAACGTGTATCTAATGAATAAGATACTCTACCAAATATCGTTACTGGTATTTCGATCCTGGAAGCACCCCACATGCATAGCTCGATCTCAACTCTGGATCTACCGTTCTACTTATTCAACCAGCTCTGTACTTCAATCCTGGAAGTACCTCAAATAAATAGCCCGAGCTCAACACCAAAGCCATTACTGCACCTGTACCACCTGCCCCAACAGAGACAGCCCCCACACGGGGTGAGCATACCAATACCAACATTCCAATAATCACAGTACGCAAATTTACAGAATATAAAACTGTAATGTAAAAGGATACTCCCTGTATAGTAACGTTACCACGTAGGATTTCCCGTACTGTCCCTATTCTCAAAATAACCGAAACCATCAAATTCCCAAAGCCAGTTAATCACCACATTGATTAACTAAAACAATTCCTGCCATACCAGTTCCATAACCAAATATGATTAAATCATTAACTGAAGTACCACAAATATCACATATATCTAGCCAATGATTACATAGTTCTATTTCATAGCTCGCTCCACAATAGCGACATTTTAACCCCATGCACGTTCAACAACAGCGGCGTCATAATCGACGTTCGTTCAATAGCGACAACATCCCATTATTGCTCGTTCAAGAGCGGCACCACATAATTCCCAATATCTTTCAATTTATTGCAATATAATGTACCATGAATTCAACAATTGCAATTATATAAAAGGGCTATGTCCGTACGTCATACGTACCTTATGATTCCATAGTCTGAACCAAACCTTGACTGAGTCCTGCGACCCGATGAATTATGTGCTAACACATAAATAACTCACAATCAAAAAAATAAGCATGCAACCACGTGCCCAAGCACGTTTACAACCTCCAAATATATCGTCAATCCATGACGATTTATCATTTTAAAAGACCACAGGTTAAGCATGCGTAATACTCAAAATATTCCATTTTATATGTTCAAAGGTTAGCCAATTACTAAATCTAGTCATTTCATATCCCCTTTAAAATTTGGCTCCAACCACTCCATTTTAAAAGTATAGCATTCATTCCCATTGGAATGTAGACATCACCCCGAAAATCGGCTAATTAAACCTCGATTCCGAAATCATGACATTTTTCCAAAAATTTGCGATAAAAACCCAACCCTTCAAGCCGTGATCGATCGCTTATTTCATTGCGATTGATCACGTAGTCCAGTGGCCAACCAGTGCCTTCTCGCGATCGAACGCGAGTCTCCGCGATCGATCGCCAACCCGCTCGCGATCGATCGCCGAGACCTTGTAATCGATCGCCAGTACTATTCGTCTTCATCAATTTTCAGATGCTCGTCGCGATCGATCGGCATGCCATCAGCGATCGATCGCGACCTGCAATTTTCCGAAAAATTCGAGCTTCAATGGTGTTTTTCACACCCAAACTCAAAACCAACACCCCATACACCTTCCACACCTCAAATACTCCATTTAAAACCAATAAAAACTCCAAAAACTCAACTTTGGATTTTAACCAAAAATCCCCAATTTTCCAAACCCAACATAATACTCAACCAAAAACCACTATCAAATCTAAGGCAAGGACGAGGGGAAGATTAATACCTGATTATCTTCGAGAAATCCTGCTCCCGAGCCAAGCTACCAGCGATTTCTCCTCCAAGGGAGAAAAGAGGGAAATGAGGAAAGGGTTGGGCGCAGCGAGAGGGGAGAGAGAGAAGGAATCCGTGCAATGACGGAATACCGAGTCTACTTGGTATATATAGTACCAAAACTCCAAAATACCAATCCCTCCACAAATACATCATGACTCATTAAAAATCATCTGTTTTCGATAATTACCTCCCAAACTCTATTTCCATTACCAGCACCAGTACAAAGTACTCCGGACCCCAAATCCCACCAAAAACCAAATTCCAAGTTATCACCACGATGAGAATACAATCTCATCCCTTGGATCCAACGACTCCAAATATCGGATTTAAAATCCCCGGGAGTCCCAATACCGCAATTAATTCATAATTGCCACAACTAAAATCCATTAAGGATCATTACCACACCGGGATTAATACCAATAATCCCTGGGCATCACAAGTACAAATTATAGATCCAATCAATGTAAAACCACAATAGCTCAAGTTGGACACCAACACAAATATAAGCTCACTTGCACACTCTTCTCCACTATCTTAGCCACTTGCAAACATAAATCATATAGGTCTTCGTTAGCTTGTATCTTGACCTAGGTATTGGCTTATGAAAGAAATGTAAAGATGTATCAAACAAGAGAGTATAATGATATGCACAATATAAACTCATCTCATTGCATGCTTTTTTTAAACCTTGTTCTTTTTTAAGGTTTAAGTCAATTTGTTTTTTTTCTTTTGTGCCTTGGCTCCCCTTAAGAGTCATATATTTATCTAGTTTTCTCAAGGCATTCCCTTTTCTTTCATGCATCTCATCCTTTTGACAATAAAGTTCTCAAACATATGAATCAATGATAACATGTGCATGTGAATGGAACACATCATACTCCCTTCAAAGGTATGGATAAAAATTATATTTAGGCTCGTTAGGTAAGATGATAAGCTGGTCAAAGAATGTTGAATGATGGTTGTTTGTATGCTTAGCACACAACCATTCTTTTATATTAAAGCTCAAAAGGGTACTGGTGATGATTTTGTTTACATGGTAGGCTTGAAAGGCTCAACGCATCAAAGATCGCGTATATCACTTTCATGTTTGCAAGTAGTCTAGATATATGCCTCAAAAGCATATAGTCAAGTTCTAGCATGTATTAGAGACTTCTTAAGACTATCATAAAGTTTACACAACCTTCATTACGCTATGCACACTTCACAAGTCACGACGATGCGTGCTCAAAATATTCAACTACTACGTCAAAACATAGTTTTCTTTAGAGTTCAGAGTGTTCCAAGTTTAGAAATTCACCTACTTTCAAAAGTATGCATGACACCAATTATGTTTCATCATGGACTAGTGATTCAAAAGTATGTTCAGCATTCACTATAAGCTTAAATGTTTTCAATTTTTTCAAATTTTTTTGTTTTATTATAATAAGTGCTGAACATGTGTGGAATGATGCTAGAACATTCTATTGCGCTAGAGATGAAGACCCACAAACCAATTGTCCATTGGTGGGCAAATTCGTATAGAAGCCAATTTGAGCACAATGATATTTTTATTATATCTCATGGCTCGATGATCCGGATGACGTGATTCAAAAGCGGTTGGAAAGCCAATTAAAAATTCTATATTTCTGATGTAACTATAAATATGCACATCTATTGTGCTTAATTGTCTACGATTTGATATGTTTTGATGGATAATTTAATGCATATGCTGCCTAATCGTATATTTGTGTAAATGTAGGTGAAATCAAAGAAATCGAGCTAACAAGGGTGAATAAATATCAAGAAAGTTTTGGAGATGATAATGACTCAAGGTAGATCAAGAAAAAGGCTTAAAATGTAATTTTGGAGAAGAGATCGATCGCATGGAAGAGGGGATCGATCGCCTGTGGACAGAGAGTTGAGCAACAAAAATCACGAGCAGGCGATCGATCGCTACAAAAGAGGCGATCGATTGTCTACTTGTGATGCCCCGAAATTAATTAATTGCAATTTGAGCATTAATTATGTTTATGTGATGAATTATGTTGATAATTGATTTATGTGTTAGAATTAATTATCATGTTGAAAATGCTTAGTCACATGGTAGGCGTGACCTGGGGGTTGCATTTCAGGGTGCATGTTATGCATGATGGGAAATGAGGTGTTAACATGATTTAAATGTGTTGATTGTTAATTATGAGGAAAGTATGGATTTAATGAAGTTTGGTGCATTTTTGAAATAAATGCTTTTAAAATACCATGTTGGGGTATTTTACACATCATGTTAATTAATGGGTACAAGTTTAATTAATTAACCCATATACCCCCCACTATACCCTTTTCCCCTTCACTTTACCAATCACTCTCTTAAATCCCCAAATCACTCCCAAACCCTACCCATTTCCACCATTTTCGAAATCTAGCAAGAAAGGAAGGGGAAAGCTCCACAAAACCTTTGTTTTTGAGATATTTGTTAAGATTTGGAGTCCTCAAGAGGTATGGAACCCTTCCTAAAGTTTTCATGATGTTTGGTTTTGAAATGTGATGATTTTTGAAGTATTTTTAGGTGGGTTTGTTTTGAGTATGTGTTGTATGTGGTTGGGGTATGGTTTTATGAGGTTTTTGTGGTGATAAGTTGATGGGATGTCTTTGGTTTAAGATGTATTGGTTTATTTGGTAGTTTTGTGCCAAAAAATGGAGTTTACCCGAAAATGTCGCAGTGACCGATCGATCGGTAGCAGGGCAACGATCGATCGGTGCAAGTGCGTAGCGAGGGGTGAAATTTCTTTACTTACCGATCGATCGGTGAAAGTGACCGATCGATCGGTGGATGGCTAACGATCAATCGGTATCTTGGACCGATCGATCGGTGAAAGGCCGTAGCTTAAATTGAAGTTGTGAACAGTTGCCGATCGATCGGTAAGGGTGACCGATCGATCTGTAGAGCGATTTTGCTGAAAATTATTTTCTTGGCATAATTGATGGAATTTTTGGTATTGGGCTATTATTTAGCTTCCAATATTGATTTGTATGGTTGTGTAGAACCATCCCAGGTACCAACAACATCAAGGAGATAAAGTTCTCCAACTTCTCCACTTTTGGAATTAAGGTACGTAAGAAGCGTACGGGCATCGGACGGTAAAACACACTCCTACATTAAGACTATGCTATGATTACATAAGTATATATGATGTTTATGATGATGGTTATGATAAGTAAGTTTATGATGATGATGTTTATGATGAGTAAAGATGATATGATGTTTATGATGATGATTATGATAAATAAGTTTATGATGATGATGTTTATGATGAGTAAAGGGGATATGATGTCTATGGGGATGTTTATGATAAGTGATGATGATGTTTATGATATGGTATGATGCCATACGATAGGGTAAGATGCCCATATGGTAAGATGACATACGATGTTTATGATATGGTAAGATGCCATACGATAGGGTAAGATGCCCATATGGTAAGATGCCATGCGATAGGGTAAGATGCCCATATGGTAAGATGCCATACGATGTTTATGATATGGTAAGATGCCATACGATAGGGTAAGATGCCCATATGCATGAATGTGAATCAGGGACAAAAAAAAGAGAAGTTAACCAATAACCAGCAAGTTTACTTAACTAAGATTTTATGCATTTAATGTTAATTTTTTTATGATGTTAAGTAAGGATGTATATGCTCATGATGTGTTATCCCTGTAGGTACACTTTTGAACTGAAGGGCCTAGGGTCGGGTTGAGACAGTGAGCTAAAAGGAGCATGAATGAATATAGGATACAGGATTTTGATAGTCTCTACTCTAGGAGTAGTGTAAATCTATAGCTTTAACATTCATTATTGAGAATGTAATTAATTAGCTTTTGAAATTTTATTTTTGGCTTGTAATCTTATTAGCTCAAAGTTACAACCGGAACCCTAAGATGTTATTAATGCACGTTTAGTCCATAATATGTGTTTAAGATGATGTTAAGGTAGGAAGACCCTAAATTAGTGGTATCAGAGCAGTGGTTAGATAACCCGGGAATGAGTTAAGGGTAGCCTCAGCAATAAGTTGGCTAGGTGCTTCTTTTTAAACATGTTTTGTGCATGTATTGCATATGAAGTATATGATGTTATACTAACATGTTTCGTTTCTCTAACGATGTATTATATGAACTGTTTTTGGGTATTGTTGTTAACCCTTGTCTTGCAGTATGGCAGCAAATATTGACATAGGAGACGCGGTGAGTGTGAATGCAAGTGCTAGGCGTACCAATCCCCTACCACCGCCAGCCTTGGGTGAAGAACCATCTGAACAGCAGTTATTACCTGGAGAGCTAAGTTTGGCTCAATTTCTGACATACCGACCCCCGATGTTCGAAGGGACTGAGACAGGGGAACAGGCTGAGGAATGGTTAGAAAGAATAGAACATATATTTGTGGCAGCTCCTTGTGCTAAGACAACCTGGATAAGACTAGCAGAGTTCCAATTGGCCAAGAAGGCGCTGATGTGGTGGAAGACCACAGTGATAGAGCAAGAGGCTCAGGGTCAGGAAATAAATTGGAAACTATTCAGAACTCGGTTTTTGACCCGCTATTTTTCAGCTGCTGCCCGACAAGCTAAGGAAGATGAGTTTACTAACCTTAAGCAAGTTAACATGCCTGTATCAGATTATGCTCTTCATTACTGTTCTTTGCTCAGATATGTACCTCACATCGCCGCAAGTACTCAAGCAAAGATGAGGAACTTCATGAAGGGTTTGAGGCCAGAACTATATGACAGGGTGGTTACTTATGGCCCTGCTTGTTTGGATGATGCACTTTCACGGGCTGAGCTAGCCGAGCTGGGAGTTGGTGCATACCCTGATGCTGTGCCACCTCCAGCACCCCCTCAGAGATCCACTTCTGATAATTTGAAGCCAAGGGGTGATCAGTTCAAGCCAAGGGGGAACACATCGGCTTCGAGGTTCAGTGGTAAGAGACCCGAAAATCGTTGGAAAAGAAACCGTAGGAATGATGCCCCGTCGGGAAGAGGACAGTCTCAGGGAGACAGATTTGGGAAGGTTCGGTGCTCTATTTGTGGGCAACCACATTCTACGAAGGACTGTGTAGGTTGTTATGTTTGTGGCAATAAGGGCCACTTTGCTCGGCAGTGTCCCAACCGGGAGGGACCACAGAATTTTGCAGGGAGGCCTGCGAACAGAGCAGTACAACACAGGCCACCGTTTGTACCGAGGCAGTATGGAGGTCAGCCTATGGGGCCACCTCAGGGGCAGGTGTATGCATTGAAGAGGGAGCAGGCTACAGCGGCTCCGGAGGAGGTTATAGCGGGTACGTGTCTTTTATTTACGCACCATGCTTTTATATTGATCGACACAGGTGCGTCACACTCTTTCGTGTCGACAAGTTTTGTGGAAAGGCACCACATATGCACTTCTCCGTCGCCCACGCCTCTTGTAGTCTCGACCCCCGCTGGAAGAAGTTTGATTACTGATCAGATTGTATATGATGTCCTCATTTATTTTGAGGGTAATGAGCAAAGGTCAAATTTGATTGTTCTGGGAATGTCAGACTTTCACTGCATTGTGGGCATTGATGTTCTGAACAGGTATCAGGCAGTTGTGAACTACAGGCAGTGGACTGTCCGATTCAGATCTAATATGTGAGTCCAGTGGACATTCTATAGGGATGGTTCTCGTTCAAAGATCCCGTTGATATCTGCGGTCAAGACGGCACAGTTGTTGGAACGGGGCCATACAGGATATCTCATCTATGTCGTTGATGTTACTGAAAAGAAGGAAGAATTAAAGGTTGAGGATGTGCCCGTAGTGGCGGAGTTTCCTGATGTCTTTCCGGAGGAGATTCCCGGATTCCCACCGACGAGAGAGGTCGAGTTTGGAATTGAGTTACTACCGGGGACGTCTGCCATTTCTCGTGCCCCGTATAGGATGGCACCAGCGCAGCTAAGGGAGTTGAAGGTTCAGTTGCAAGAGCTCCTTGATAAGGGTTACATACGCCCCAGCGTATCACCCTGGGGTGCACCAGTCCTATTTGTTAAGAAGAAAGATGGTTTGATGCGTCTGTGCATCGATTACAGACAACTGACCAAAGCCACAGTGAAGAATAAGTATCCACTTCAAAGGATCGATGATTTGTTTGACCAGTTACAAGGTACGAGGCTCTACAGTAAGATCGATCTGAGGTCGGGGTATCATCAGATTCGAGTAAGAGAAGATGATGTTCAGAAGACAGCCTTCAAGACTAGATATGGGCACTATGAATTCCTAGTCATGCCTTTTGGGGTGACGAACGCCCCAGCTGTTTTTATGAGCCTGATGAACAGGGTGTTCCAACCGTATCTGGATCAGTTCGTCATTGTTTTCATTGACGATATACTCATTTACACCCGGACCGAAGAGGAACACATGAAGCACTTGAGGACGGTTTTCCAGATCCTTAGGGATCATCAGCTATATGCAAAGCTCAGCAAGTACGAGTTCTGGTTGAGCAGTGTAGTGTTCTTGGGTCATGTTATATCTAGCAGCGGGATATCTGTAGATCCCAAGAAGGCTGAAGCTGTGATGGAGTGGGCGGCACCCACTTCTGTACCCGAGATACGGAGCTTCCTTGGCTTAGCAGGTTATTACGGACGTTTCGTCGAGGGATTCTCTAAGATCGCTAAGCCATTGACACAGCTGACTCAGAAAGGAGTCCCATTCTATTGGTCTGAAGCTTGTGAGGAGAGCTTCCAAGAATTGAAGCGTCGTTTGACTATGGCACCTGTATTGGTGATTCCTTTTGAGAATAAGAGGTTTGATTTGTACACGGATGCATCATTGCAGGGTTTGGGCAGTTGAAGCCTCACGAGACCAGATACCCAGTTCACGATCTGGAACTTGCGGCCATCATTTTCGCCTTGAAGATTTGGCGGCATTATCTTTATGGTACGACGTTTACCATCTATACGGACCATAAGAGCCTGAAGTTTCTATTCACTCAGGCTGAATTGAATATGCGCCAAAGAAGATGGACAGATCTACTCAAGGATTATGAATGTGAAATTGAGTACCATCCTGGTAAAGCAAACTTGATAGCAGACGCCTTAAGTCGGAAGGTGAAGAGTACTGCTGAGGACGCTATGTGTTTATCAGCTATGATCACTTCTTATTGCCAGCTGGGCTATGATTTTGATGTGGACACGTCGCCGGTGCGAGTGTCGACCTTATTGGTTGAGCCAGACATATTTGAGGCTATCAGGAAAGCCCAGAGGTCGGATGATGAGGTTCAGAGATGGTTATCGATAGTACTCCAAGGGCAGTTATCAAAGTTCAGAGTAGCAGAAGATGGTTCTTTGAGACTGGGCAACCGTTGGGTAGTCCCAGATACGCCGGAGTTGCGTAGAGGAATATTGGAGCGAGCTCACGGTAGCCGGTTCATTATCCACCCAGGAGGAAGAAAAATGTATAAGGACCTAAGTGGTCAATTCTGGTGGAGACGCATGAAGCGTGATGTTATAGTTTTTGTCAAAAAGATGTTTGATCTGCCAGCAGGTAAAGGCAGAAAGGCAGAGGCCTGGTGGCGAGCTGAAGAGTTTGGAAGTACCTAAGTGGAAGTGGGAGCATATATCTATGGACTTCGTGACCCACTTGCCAAGAATGGCCTCAGGATTTGATGCGATCTGGGTGATCGTTGATAGGCTGACGAAGGTAGCTCATTTCATCCCTTACTGTATGAGACTGAGTACAACTTATCACCCTCAGACAGACGGCCAGACAGAGCGTACCATTCAGACGCTCGAAGACATGTTGAGGGCGTGTGTATTGGAGTTTGATACTCCGTGGCAAGATTCATTACCACTAGTAGAGTTCTCCTATAATAACAGCTATCAGACGAGCATTCAAATGGCCCCTTTTGAGGCTCTTTACGGACGACGATGTAGGTCACCGCTGTATTGGGAGGACTTGACTAGTAAAGCGGTCGGAGGACCGGATATGATTAAGGATATGGAAGAAAAGATTAAGATGATACGTCAAAAGATGAAAGCGGCTCAGGATAGGCAAGCAGCCTATGCCAATAAGCGATGGCGACCGCTAGAATTTCAAGTGGGAGACAAGGTCTTCTTGAAAATTTCACCCTTCAGGGGTGTAGTTTGTTTTGGTATGCGGGGGAAGTTATCTCCGAGGTATGTTGGGCCATATGAAGTATTGCAGCGTATCGGTACTTTGGCCTACCGTTTGGCTCTACCGCCGTCTTTATCTGGAATCCATGATATTTTTCACGTCTCTATGTTAAGGAAGTATGAGCCAGACCCATCTCATGTATTACAGCCTACTTACAGTTGGACTCAGATGTATCCTACATAGAACGACCAATCAGAATTCTGGATCGAGATGATCGCAGACTACGAAGCAAGATTATACCGATGGTCAAAGTTCAGTGGGATTGTCGGGGTGTCGAGGAGGCTACGTGGGAGACGGGACGGCATATGGTGCAGCATTACCCGGAACTATTTTCTGGTATGATTTATGTTTAGTTTCATTTTGGGTAAGTGCATGCGATTCGAGGACGAAATCTTATAAGTAGGGGAGTATTGTGATGCCCCGAAATTAATTTGCAATTTGAGCATTAATTATGTTTATATGATGAATTATGTTGATAATTGATTTATGTGTTAGAATTAATTATCATGTTGAAAATGCTTAGTCACATGGTAGGCGTGACCTGGGGGTTGCATTTCAGGGTGCATGTTAGGCATGATGGGAAATGAGGTGTTAACATGATTTAAATGTGTTGATTGTTAATTATGAGGAAAGTATGGATTTAATGAAGTTTGGTGCATTTTTTAAATAAATGCTTTTAAAATACCATTTTGGGGTATTTTACACATCATGTTAATTAATGGGTACAAGTTCAATTAATTAACCCATATACCCCCCACTATACCGTTTTCCCCTTCACTTTACCAATCACTCTCTTAAATCCCCAAATAACTCCCAAACCCTACCCATTTCCACAATTTTCGAAATCTAGCAAGAAAGGAAGGGGAAAGCTCCACAAAACCTTTGTTTTTGAGATCTTTGTTAAGATTTGGAGTCCTCAAGAGGTATGTAACCCTTCCTAAAGTTTTGATGATGTTTGGTTTTGAAATGGGATGATTTTTGAAGTATTTTTAGGTGGGTTTGTTTTGAGTATGTGTTGTATGTGGTTGGGGTATGGTTTTATGAGGTTTTTGTGGTGATAAGTTGTTGGGATGTCTTTGGTTTAAGATGTATTGGTTTATTTGGTAGTTTTGTGCCAAAAAATGGAGTTTACCCGAAAATGTCGCAGCGACCGATCGATCTGTAGGAGGGCAACGATCGATCGGTGCAAGTGCGTAGCGAGGGGTGAAATTTCTTTACTTACCGATCGATCAGTGAAAGTGACCGATTGATCGGTGGATGGCTAACGATCGATCGTGTGATGTCCGGGGATTAATGGTGTTAACCCCGGTGTAGTATTAATCCTTGATGGATTTTCAATTGTGGCAATTAGGAATTAATTGCGGTGTTGGGTCTCCGGAGGTTGTTGAATCGGGCATTTCGGACCGTTGGATCCAAATGTTGAGATCGTATTCTCATTTTGGTGGAAAACCTATGAGTTGGGTTTCTAGTGGGACTTGGGGTCCGGGGTGTCTTATGTTGGGGCCAGTCTGGGGATTTGAGGTTGGAGAGAGAGTTTTGGAAACAGATGATTTTTAGTGAATCATGATGTATTTGTGGAGGTATTGGTATTTCGGGGCATTTTTGCTATATATACCAGTTGGACTCGGGATTCCGTCATTTGGAATCCATTTCTCTCCTCTCCTCTCCCTCATGCCTCTCTCTCACCCCAAACCCTTCCCCTTTCCCCTCTCTTGCTCTTGGGAAGGAAATCGATGGTAGCTTGGCTCGGGAGCCGATTTTCTCGAAGATAATCAGGTATTAATCTTCCCCTCACCTTTGTCTTCGTTTTGGTAGTGGTTTTGTTGAGTTTGGTAGAACTTTGAGTTGGTTATGGGTTTTGGGGATTTTGGTAAAAATCCAATGTTGAGTTTTTGGAGTTTTTATTGGTTTTATATGGTGTATTGGAGGTGTTGAGAAAGTTTTGGGTGTTGGTTTTGAGTTTGGGTGTGAAAAACACCATTGAAGCTCGAAATTTTCGGAAACCCGCGGGTCACGATCGATCGCGGCTAGGCGCCGATCGATCGCGACATGCTACTGGTTTGGGAAGGCGATGAGCAGTAGCGGCGATCGATCGCGAAAAGTGGGCGATCGATCGTGAGGGTCTCGGCGATCGATCGCGAGATGTGGCGATCGATCGCGGCTTGTTTTTTTTCTGGCAGTAGGGTATGGCGATCGATCGTGGCTTAGCACCGATCGATCGGTGCCCTGTTCCCTTTGTTTTTTTCAAAACTTTGGAAAATGTCGGGATTTTGGAACCGAGGTTTAAAGGGGCCATGGGAATGCTATACTTTTAAAATGGTTTGGTTGGAGCCAAGTTAGATTAAACGGAACTCTCGGTTGAGTTTTTGGCTATCTTTTAAACTTGTAAAATGGTTTATTTTGGGTATTATGCATGCTTAGCCGGGTGGCTTTTATTTTGGTAATCGTCATGGATAGACGATATGTTTGGAAGTTTTGAACATGCTTGGGCACGTGGTTGCATGCTTATGCTTGATTGTGGGTTGTTTATGCGTTTTAGCACATCTTTCTCGAGGCATGGAACTAAAACAAGGTTTGGCTCGGACTACGGAAACTTAAGGTACGTATGACGTACGAGCATAGCCTATTATAATGTTGCAACTGTAAAATGCATGGTATGTGATAATTGCATTAAATGGACACTGAAACACATGGTGTGTAATAATCGCATGATATGGACATTGAAATACGTGGTAGGTGGTAATTGCATCAAATAGGCGTTGAAATGCATGGTACATGATATTTGCTATAAATGGCTAGCGATATGCATGGTAAATGGTATTTGCGTCAAACGGTTATACATGGGAACCATACGGTGCCCCTATTGAGCGAGCAATGATTGGGATGCTGTCGCCGTTGAGCGACCATCGGTTATGACGCCGCTAGTGTTGAGCGTGCGCGGAGTTTAGAATGCCGCTATTATGGAGCGAGCAATGAAATAGGAACATGGAATCATTGGATTGAATTATGTGATATTTACGGTCTTTTATATAATGATTTTACCATATTGATTATGGAACTGGCATAACAGAACGGTATTAGTTAATCTATGTGACGATTAACTGGCTTTGGGAATTTGATGAGTTTGGTTATTTTGAGAACATGGACAATACAGGGGATCCCGGATGAGGGTGTTACCATCCAGGGAATATCATTTAAATTATGGCATTTACATTCTGTAAATTATGAATTGCAATGTTATGATTATTGGATTGGTAGTATTGGTATGCTCACCCCGTGTGGGGGCTGTCTCTGTTGGGGCAGGTATTACAGGTGTAGCGGTGGCTTTGGAGTTGAGCTCGGGCTGTTGATTTGAGGTACTTCCAGGATCGAGGTACCAGAGCTGGTTGGATAGGCACATAGATCCAGAGTTGAGATCGAGTTGCGCTTGGGAGGTGCTTCCAGGGTCGAAGTACCAGTAACGGTATCCAGTAGAGTGTTTTATACATTAGATACACGCATGTTCATTGGGTGCTCTTACGTGAGTACATTTTACGTGTATATGGAATGTATAAATGGGCTACGACTCTTCTCTATTCATTTATGGTTTGCATGCAATTAAATAAGGAATTGCTAAATGAACTAAGAGCATGTTAGTGTATTATGAGGTGCATGTTATATGAATAATCTTGGTTGAGGAATTTGAACATTATGTGGATTGCAAGAAATTTTCTGGATAGCATATGGTGTTGCACTTGCATATGGTTTTCCCCATGATAGTATGATTATATGCACTAATGGTATGGCTTAATACACTAATAACGGGTTAAGGCACGGGGGTCCTTACAGATCGGTATCTTGGACCGATCGATCGGTGAAAGGTCGTAGCTTAAATTGAAATTGTGAACAGTTGCCGATCGATCGGTAAGGGTGACCGATCGATCTGTAGAGCGATTTTGCTGAAAATTATTTTCTTGGCATAATTGATGGAATTTTTGGTATTGGGCTATTATTTAGCTTCTAATATTGATTTGTATGGTTGTGTAGAATCATCCCAGGTACCCACAACATCAAGGAGATAAAGTTCTCGAACTTCTCCACTTTTGGAATTAAGGTACGTAAGAAGCGTACGGGCATCGGACGGTAAAACACACTCCAACATTAAGACTATGCTATGATTACATATGTATATATGATGTTTATGATGATGATTATGATAAGTAAGTTTATGATGATGATGTTTATGATGAGTAAAGATGATATGATGTTTATGATGATGATTATGATAAGTAAGTTTATGATGATGATGTTTATGCTGAGTAAAGGGGATATGATGTCTATGGGGATGTTTATGATAAGTGATGATGATGTTTATGATATGATAAGATGACATACGATAGGGTAAGATGCCCATATGGTAAGATGCCATACGATGTTTATGATATGGTAAGATGCCATACGATAGGGTAAGATGCCCATATGGTAATATGCCATGCGATAGGGTAAGATGCACATATGGTAAGATGTCATACGATGTTTATGATATGGTAAGATGCCATACGATAGAGTAAGATGCCCATATGCATGAATGTGAATCAGGAACAAAAAAAAGAAGAGAAGTTAACGAATAACCAACAAGTTTACTTAACTAAGATTTCATGCATTTACTGTTATTTTTTTTATGATGTTAAGTAAGGATGTATATCCTAATGATGTGTTATCCCTGTAGGTACACTTTTGGACTGAAGGGCCTAGGGTCGGGTTGAGACAGTGAGCTAAAAGAAGCATGAATGAATATAGGATACAGGATTTTGATAGTCTCTACTCTAGGAGTAGTGTAAATATATAGCTTTAACATTCATTATTGAGAATGTAATTAATTAGCTTTTGAAATTTTATTTTTGGCCTGTAATCTTATTAGCTCAAAGCTACAACCGGAACCCTAAGACGTTATTAATGCATGTTTAGTCCATACTATGTGTTTAAGATGATGTTAGGTAGGAAGACCCTACACTACTGGAGCCAAGCGATCGATCACTATAAAAGAGGCAATCGATCGCCCAAAGAATTTTCCTAAAAAAAATAAAGGAGCGATCGATCGCTATCTTTATAGCGATCGATCGCCATAGAGTCCGAGAAAAAGGAAATTTGATATTTTTACCATCTTGGATAGATTTTTACCTACTATATCCAATTCCCACCCTATTTTCACAATTTGGGGACCTTAAATCAGATTATCTTTCATTATTTTAGAGGATTCCAACATATTTTAGACATTAGAATAGATTTTTCTCTCAACTTTTGGGAAGAACGCTTTGAAGAACGAAGAACGAAGATGGAAATTGACGCTCCGGAATTGTGCTTTGCTTTAGTAATTCTTTCTTTGCTATTAGTTTGATGTTTTCTTTAGTGTTTTCGATTTAATTATGCTAGGTTAAACACTTTTGATTCTTGGTTAAAGGAAGAAAATACCTTGGATCTTATGTTTTTCATGAGATTGATGTTCTTTTATTAATTTTGTTGAGTATCATATGCTTTTCAGATTTTCATGCCATGAATGTTATGTTTGATTGTTAGATTGGCCATCTAATGATTTTTACAAGCAATCTAATGCTTGGCCTTTGAAGCAACTAAGATTGATAATTGTCTGCTGTTGGTGTTGTTAAATTCTTAGGAAAAACACGTGACTAGATTAAACATAAACGCTTGGATTATGTTGTCTAAGTTTCACATTCTTACTAGAATTGAAAGCTTTTGTTACTATTAATCTTAACTGCTATTGTTTTGATTGATTTAATGATACGGGTTAATTTAGAACTCTTGGTCTATCTTAACTAGGCATAAGGTAAGATAAGAGTTGAATCTAGTGATGAATATTCAAGTCAAAATTACTTCTTTTGTAATAATCGATGATTGAATGCATAATGGTAGCGTTTATCGTGTACGCCCAAATTAACCCTTCTTCAGTTAATAGCAAAAATATGTAGTAGCGGAAGTAGGGATCGATCCCACAGGGAAGGTAAATTTATTTCGTGTCAAAAACGAATAGTAACTAGGGGGTTTTAGGATGAAAGATTACTACTAAGCAAATTCTAGAATTAAACTAATTAACGAGATTAACTAAGATGATTTAAACTTATGAGAGTGAAGCGATTCTTGGTTTTCAGGTAACCGTACTTTTGGAAAATTATCTTTTAGTCATCAAATCAAAACATTCGAATTCTTTCGATTATCTATCGATTGGAAGTTCAATTCCTACTCATCTTATTCGTAGTCAAAGAGAAAACAGCATTCAATTCAACTCTTACCAAATCTCTAATCACCACTACAGCCGTTAATGATTAAATCAACGATAGTTTTCAAAACTAATGAGTTCGATAAATATTAATATTTTAATCCTTTAAATACTATATTTATTATTTAATATATTTTTGTTCTATTAATAATATTTAAGTTGTTTTACAATGAATTTATCTATCTATGTTCTACTTGTAAATATATCAGAGTAGAAAATAAAAATTATAAATAACTTTATTAATAATTTCTTGATTATTCTTTTAGTACTTATAATTGTTTAAACTTTTTATTATGCTTTTACCTATTTTATTATATTTATGTCAAAAGTATATTAATACAAGTTATATTTATACATTTTGTTTGTGAATAAAGTTTTTAATGAATAATGTTTTAACCAAAATCAAATATTCATACTCAAGAATATAATTATATTTTCCTCTAATTCTTTATTTAAATTTAATATTACAAGTAATATGCGCATTCACTTTGTGAATGATTTTAGTTATTGGTATGTTTCACAAATATATAATTTACAATAAATAGTTATATTGTTTATTCTTTCTTTTATTATCTATTTTGATGTATGAATTTTTTAATATATTAAGATGATTATTTTAGTAACATTTAAAATAGCTTCAATTTAATTTTGTCAAATTTTGTAATTAAGATTTTAAGGGTGTTACAGTTTTAGCCTAGCATATTCAAATCTAAAAACACAATAAATTGTATCGAAAACATTGAATTAAATAAAGGAAAAGAAGTTACTAAGATGATTCACGATTCCGGCTTGTCGATTCCGGTTCGTTCTTCGTTGTTCTTGAAGAAAACTTGAAAGAAAATTATTCTAAAAACCTAAAATATTCTAAAGTCTGGAATAACTCTCTCTAAACTGAAGTAAAAATCGAGTATTAAGGTTATAGAGGCTAAAGTTTAGGTTACAATCTTTTAAACATGGTAAAAGACCCACTTTCCATATTCTCGGACTCTGCGGCGATCGATCGCCTTGAATGTGGCGATCGATCGCTGCATTATTTTTTTTCGGTAAAATGCTTGAGGCGATCGATCGCTCCAAAGTGGCGATAGATCGCTTGGCTCCAGTGGACTCTGGCGATCGATCGCTGGATTTGGCGATCGATCGCTGCTTCTTCAAATTTGATGCAAAAGTTTCTATCCATAGGCGATCGATTTCCTCTTCCAGGCGATCGATCGCCACCTCCAAAATTACGTTTTTGCCCTTTTCTTGATCAACTTTGAGTCCTTGTCATATCCATGTCTCTTCTTGGTCTTTACACATCATTTTTAGCTCGTTTTCTTCGATTGTACCTACAATTACACAAATATACAATTAGGTAGCATGCGTATCAAATTATCTATCAAAACCTACCAAATCGTAGACAATTAAGCACTAAAGATGTGTCTATTTCTAGTCACATCAAACTCTCCCATACTTACTCTTTACTCGACCTCGAGTAAACAAATAAAACTACAATATTTTTGGTTGGCTCATAGGTTAGTAACAAAGCAACTTGTCCTCACTTTAATGTCTCAACAATTTTAACATGCATAATAACGAACGGCGGTGAAAAATTAATAATGGAACAAGTTCAATCCCTAAACATTTCATACCCAACAAAGTAGTGAACGTGTGTGTGTGGTCATAAACAAGTGTTGTGTACAAATTATAGATCCAAAATATGCAAATCCATAATAGCTCAAGTCATACACTAACACAAGTATAAGCTCACTTGCAAACTCTTCTCCACTATCTTAGCTACTTTGCAAACACAAATCAAGTAGGTTTTTATTAGCTTGTAGCTTGGCCTAGGTATTGGCTTATGAAAGAAAGGGTAAGGATTTCAAACAAGAGAGTATGATGTAATGCACACTAAAAGCTTCTCCTCTTGCATGAATTTTTCAACTTTGTTCTTTTTTCACAAGGTTTATTTCAACACTTTTCTTCTTTTGTGCCTTGGCTCCCATTGGAGTCATATTTTTATCTATTTTTTTCAAGGCATTCCTTTTTCTTTCATGTATTTCATTCTGTTGAAAATGAAGCTCACACAATTAATTAAATGAAGTCCTAAGTGCATGTGAATGAAATACATCATACTCCCTTAAAAGGCATGGATTAAAATCACATTTAGGCTTAAAGGGTAGGATGATAAGCTAGTCAAGAAATGTTGAATGGGAGTCTTTAGTATGCTTAGCATACTACCATTCTTTTACATTAAGGTTCAAAATAGGTACTAGAGAATGATTTTGTTTACATGGTAGGCTTGAAAGGCACAAACGCATCAAAGATCGCCTATATCACTTTCATGTTTGCAAGTAGTCTAGACATACGCCTCAAAGAGCATGTAGTTAAGTTCTAGCATGTATTAGAGACTTCTTAAGACTATTACAAAGTTCACACAATATTCACTAAGTTATGCACACTTCACAAGTCATGACAATAATGTGCTCAAAATATTCAACTTACTAAGTTAAAGTACACTTTGCATTAGAGTTCAAAGTGTTCCAAGGTTAACAATTCACCTATGTTCAAAAGCATGCATGCCATCAATTAGGTTTCATCATGGGCTAGTGATTCTAAGCATGCGTTCATTACTAACTATGAGCTCAAAATTTTAAATTTTTTGATTTTTTTGTATTTTTGAATAAGAAAACAATAACAAGCCACTAATCCCTCCCCCATACTTAAATCTTACATTGTCCTCAATGTAAGGCAAAAATATAAGAAAAGAGAAAAGTTTAAACTAAAAAGCAATAAAAATAAAAGGGTAAAAGGGAAACTAACTCCCCTTGGGTTGCCTCCCAAGCAGCGCCTCTGTTTAACGTCGGTGGCCCGACGCCAGTCCTCTATCAAGGTGGTTGATGCAGTGTTGCTCTATCCTTCCTTAACCACCTCAATATCTTCTTCACTCCTCGGTATTTCGGCTTGTTGCCCTTTGAGTGGTCATCCTCTGTCTTTACTCCTTCACCACTTGCTTGACATGGTTTATCCGGAGGATGCTTCTTTCCATTGGTACGATCCTGCACGTGAGAAATAAGAGGATCAGAAGTATCGTGAGTAGACAGAGTAGCAATCGTATGAACGGTAGGAAAAGAGCTCGAATCTATACCTCTCTTATCGTTAAGGCCATCAGTAGCCTTTTCCATCTCCCACAACTCATCATTATCAAAATCAGAATCATAATCATCATGTACATCAATAGCGTAACTAGAATGCTCAAGAAGTGTAATGGGTTCATACATGTTGAATTTTGCAATTTCACCATTAGACTCCATGGTTATCAAGCCGCTATTTATATTGATCACTGATTTTGATGTTTTCAAGAATGGTCTTCCTAAAATAATTAGACTAGAAGGATCACCATTTCCCATGTCTAAGACATAGAAATCGGCTGTGAAGACCAAGTTCTTTACATGCACAACTACGTCCTCTACTATCCCCTTGGGTATTACCGTGGATTTATCAGCTAAGTAAATAACTGCGCTATTACTTTTTAAAGGTCCCATTTTCAGTTGAGAGTACATTGAGTAAGGCATGACATTTATGGACGATCCTAAATCGAGCATAGCCTTCTCAATCCTAATAGCACTAATCTCACATGGGATAAAGAACATACCTGGGTCCTTGCATTTAATGGGGATGCTTCTTTGGTTGTCCGCCGAAACATTGTCATTGAGCTCGACCTTGGGCTGCCCTTTGTGTAATGGGGTTTGCTCTTTGCAGTGTGGGCTCATCTCGTAGAGGCCTTTGAGTCCGGCACCTTTCCTATTGTCCTTCAATGCTTGGGGGAAAGGGGGTGGTACTTTGTATTCAGAAAGTGTAGGGAACTCACCTCGTGGTTCCTCCCCTTGCATTGGCTCTTCAACATCTGTCTCTGTCTCCGTCATCTCTTCTTTCTGGGGTGGCGTCAGTACCACCTTCTATTCAGCTGCATCTTCATTCACATTCACTGTGATAGCACTCACATTTTCACGGGGGTTCATCTCTGGTTGTGACGGCAGTCCATTTGAAATCCTTGCTTCGATCTTGCTGATTGAAGTTGCCAATTGTCCCATCTGTGTAGTCAGGCTCTAGATGCTTGCCCTCGTCTCCTGTTGAAATTGTAAGCTATTTTCAGCAATAATTTTAATGCTATGTTCTAACCTGTCAGAAGGAGGGTGCACTGGAGGTGGTGGAGGTCGCTGATATGGCGGTCTGTAGGGTGGAGGTTGGTTCATCTGTTGGTTACCATAGCCTTGGTTCGGATGATCTCTCCACCCTTGATTGTAGTTGTTGGTGGATGGTCATAGCTCCTTTGTGGGGGGCCTGGGAATCCTCCCACAGCATTCACGTTCTCCGTGGTTGTCTCTTGTAGTGAGGGGCATGCGTCTGTGGAATGGTTCGCAGCCAGACAGATTCCAGACGGCTTTGTCTTTCCTACATTTCCACCTGCAATACCACGCACAAGAAAAGTTAGGTCTATCAGTTGTTGTTCTAAGTTTGATACGTTTACCTCTTTTCTTTGCGGTTGTCCATGGCGCACAGATCCGAATTGTTGGGAGTTGGCCTTCATGTTAGCTATCAACCTTCTAGCTTCCTCCGCTGTTTTATCTATAAATGCTCCTCCGCTTGCCGCATCCACTAAGTTCCTGTCAGAAGAAAGTAAACCTTCATAAAAGTATTGGATGAGAAGGTGTTCACTTATCTGGTGTTGTGGACAACTTGCGTACAACTTCTTGAATCTCTCCCAGTACTCGTGTAGTGATTCATCGTAGAGCTGCTTCACACCATATATCTCTTTCCTCAAGTTCGTTGCTCTTGAAGATGGGAAGTACTGTTCTAGGAATACTCTTTGCAAGTCAGTCCACGTAGTGATCGATCCGGATGGTAAGTAGAAGAGCCCGTCTTTTGCAGCGTCCTTTAGAGAAAACGGGAAGGCTCTCAACTTTATTTGATCCTCGGTGATTCCGGTCGGCTTCATGGTAGTGCACACCACGTGGAACTCCATCAGATGCTTATGCGGGTTTTCACCTGCAAGACCATGAAAAGCTGGCAATAAGTGAATTAAACCAGACTTAAGTTCGAAGTTTACGTTATTGGCCAGAGCAGGGAAACTGATGCAGAGCGGTTGTTGATCCAAGTTAGGATTTGCCAGTTGCCTCAAGCTTTGATTTGCAGCCATGTTGTTCCTTTCCTCCTCTTCTTGTTCTAAAATTCTTCGTGCGTCTCGTCTCCTCTGATGTAGCATCCTCTCAATCTCAGGATCGTAGTGAAAGTTATCTTCGTGATTGAACGATCCACCTGTACTCATTAACAAACCAAAGTAGTAATGCTGGATAAAAAAAATCGACACTAATAAATATTGTCGTCCCCGGCAACGGCGCCAAAATTTGGTAGCGTTTATCGTGTACGCCCAAATTAACCATTCTTCAGTTAATAGTAAAAATATGTAGTAGCGGAAGTAGGGATCGATCCCACAGGGAAGGTAAATTTATTTCGTGTCAAAAATGAATAGTAACAAGGGGGTTTTAGGATGAATGATTACTACTAAGAAAATTCTAGAATTAAACTAATTAACGAGATTAACTAAGATGATTTAAACTTATGAGAGTGAAGCGATTCTTGGTTTTCAGGTAACCGTACTTTTGGAAAATTATCTTTTAGTCATCAAATCAAAACATTCGAATTCTTTCGATTATCTATCGATTGGAAATTCAATTCCTACTCATCTTATTCGTAGTCAAAGAGAAAACAACATTCAATTCAACTCTTACCAAATCTCTAATCACCACTACAGCCGTTAATGATTAAATCAATGATAGTTTTCAAAACTAATGAGTTCGATAAATCTAATCAATAAAAACTACAGCCGTTAGAATTGATTACTCAATCGTTTCTCCTAAGAATTCAATAACACCTACAGCCGGTTAATTATTGATCTTAGTTGTTTCTTAACAAACTATCGATTATGCAATTGAATATTAGGTGATCGGTCTAATACACAAACACAACAATCATGGAATTCGAAATTTGAAAAACAAATTGAAATCGAAATCTAACTCAACAATCAAACCAAATTCTCATAAACGATTCAAATCCAAAAGTAGGTATCCCTTCAACCAAGAATCGAAGGGTTTTAGCCTAGCATATTCAAATCTAAAAACACAATAAATTGTATCGAAAACATTGAATTAAATAAAGGAAAAGAAGTTACTAAGATGATTCACGATTCCGGCTTGTCGATTCCGGTTCCGTTCTTCGTTGTTCTTGAAGAAAACTTGAAAGAAAATTATTCTAAAAACCTAAAATATTCTAAAGTCTGGAATAACTCTCTCTAAACTGAAGTAAAAATCGAGTATTAAGGTTATAGAGGCTAAAGTTTAGGTTACAATCTTGTAAACATGGTAAAAGGCCCACTTTCCATATTCTCGGATTCTGCGGCGATCGATCGCCTTGAATGTGGCGATCAATCGATGCATTATTTTTTTTCGGTAAAATGCTTGAGGCAATCGATCGCTCCAAAGTGGCGATCGATCGGTTGGCTCCAGTGGACTCTGGCGATCGATCGCTGGATTTGGCGATCGATCGCTGCTTCTTCAAATTTGATGCAAAAGTTTCTGTTCATAGGCGATCGATTTCCTCTTCCAGGCAATCGATCGCCACCTCCAAAATTACGTTTTTGCCCTTTTCTTGATCAACTTTGAGTCCTTGTCATATCCATGTCTCTTCTTGGTCTTTACACATCATTTTTAGCTCGTTTTCTTCGATTGTACCTACAATTACACAAATATACGATTAGGTAGCATGCGTATCAAATTATCTATCAAAACCTAACAAATCGTAGACAATTAAGCACTAAAGATGTGTCTATTTCTAGTCACATCACATAACTCCAAGGTAAAGTCAACTGAAAACCAAGAATCACTTTTCTCAATAGTTAATTCACTTTAGTTTAATCTTGCTTTAATTTATAGATTTTACTTAGTAATAGTTAATTAAATTCAAAATCCCTTTTTTAATATTTGTTCGATTAAAACACGAAAAATACATTTTTCCTTGTGGGATTGATCCCTTCTTACGCTACTACATGTTTACTGTTGTTAACTTGAGAATGGTTAATTTGGGTGTACGCAATAAGTGTTGGAACGGAAAAGAGGGGGGGGGGGGTGGATGAGGTTCCTAGGCTACTTTAGCAATTCA
Organism: Haberlea rhodopensis; assembly: GCA_907163345.1. NCBI lineage: Eukaryota > Viridiplantae > Streptophyta > Magnoliopsida > Lamiales > Gesneriaceae > Haberlea > Haberlea rhodopensis. Next base: position 391,319 of record CAJQUN010000356.1, on the reverse strand, counting down.
AAGTGATTTTGCAAAAGTCGAGTGTGCGCTGCGGAAGACTTGTTGTCAATCGAATAATGAACATTAAGAAATAATAAAGTAAATGAGTAATGTAAATAAAACAATAAAGAACACAAGTATTTGTTATAGAAGTTCGGCGATGAATCGCCCACGTCTCCTCTTCCCGGTTAGAAAACGTCCAACCGAGGTTCCACTAGAACACTTTGATCTTGGCCTTGAGGGCTCCAAGTTAGCCACAAACAAACTCTTCCCAAGTAACACACTCTTCACGAGTCCTCTTGGCCTTAAGGGCTCCAAGGATAGCCACAAACAAACTCTTCCCGAGTCACACACTCTTCACGAGTCTTCTTGGCCTTAAGGGCTCCAAGGATAGCCACAAACATGCACCAACTTCACTTGTTGATGACTTATACAATTTCCCACTTTGGTCGATGTTGGAGGACCTTACAACGATTCAAATAACACCTTCACGGTGTAGCCAAATGAAGAACAAAACTTCTCACACAAGAAATGAATTAAAAACACTCAATACAACACAAATGTATGAAGTTTGCACTGCTAGATTGAATTTGATTGAACAAAGCTTTGTTGTATTGTATCCTCATGTTTCTTGTCTTCAACTTGAGCCAATCATCCATATTTATAGTGTAGGAGGCTCCCACAGGTCATACTAGCCGTTTACAACATTTAAGGCCAAAATCGCTCCTGCATCGCCTGACACTATCTTGGATCGCCTCAGCTTAACGGTCAAAATATTTGAAAAATCACACAGATCGCCTCAAGGGATCACCCCATCGCCTGGAGCGATCCTCAATGAAAAACAAGGTCGTGGGAAAGTTTCTGGATCGCCTGGGGCGAACAGGCCATCGCCTGGGGCGATCGTTCTTGAAAAGCATTACCATAGGAAAGTTTCTGGATCGCCTAGGGTGACCATGCCATCGCATGGGGTGATCAGGATCGCCAGCGCGTGCACCGTGCCATCGCTTCAGTCGATGGTGCGCGGCGTGGCACGGATCGACTGAGACTATGGCCCGGATCGACTGAAACTATCTGCCAGATTTCAACACTCTCATACTTTGCACTTTTCGACCATCTTAAGCTCGTTTTTGGGAAAAGTGGTAAACAATAAAGTTGTAGCCCTTCCTGTTGTCTACGTGTGGACAAAACATCATTTCATTTCGTTAAACTATGAAGAAGTTATGCCCAATAGCTGCTCAAACCTTGCTACAATCTGCAATTGCTATGACTTCCATGCCATTTTTCTCCATGATGCAATCCGAATTGGACTGAGATGTTTGAAATATGAAATCTATAATTTTGAGTTGGCTTTCCAACCTATTTAGATTCATGTCATTCGGATCATCGAGACAAGAGATATAATCAAAACATTGCACTACTCTCCAAGTGGCTTCCATTAGCTTTGTTCAGTTGTCTGTAATCGATGCACATATGCATTGAACCATCTTTCTTCTTAACAAATAGGACTGGTGCACCCTAGGGCGCTACCCTAGGGCGTATGTAACCCTTATCAAGGAGCTCTTGCAACTGAACCTTCAACTCCCTTAACTCCGCTGGTGCCATCCTATACGGGGCACGAGAAATGGCAGATGTCCCCGGTAGTAACTCAATCCCAAACTCGACCTCTCTCATCGGTGGAAATCCGGGAATCTCTTCCGGAAAGACACCAGGAAACTCCGCCACTACGGGCACATCCTCGACCTTTAATTCCTCATTCTTTTCAGTAATATCAACAGCATAGATGAGATATCCTGTATGGCCCCGTTCCAACAACTGTGCCATCTTGACAGCAGATATCAACGGGATCTTTGAACGGGAACCATCCCCATGGAATGTCCACTGGACTCCCATATCAGACCTGAATCGGACAGTCTTCTGCCTACAGTTCACAACTGCCTGATACTTGTTCAGAACATCAATGCCCACAATGCAGTCAAAGTCTGACATTCCCAGAACAATAAAATCTGACCTTAGCTCGTTATCCTCAAAATAAATGAGGCCGTCATAGACAATCCGATTAACAATCAAACTTCTTCCAGCGGGTGTCGAGACTACAAGAGGCGTGGGCGACGGAGAAGTGCATATGTGGTGCCTTTCCACAAAACTTATCGACACAAAAGAGTGTGACACACCTGTGACTATCAATATAAAAGCAGGGTGCGTAAATAAAAGACACGTACCCGCTATCACTTCCTCTCGAGCCGTTGTAGCCTGCTCCCTTGTCAACGCATAAACTTACCCCTGAGGTGGCCCCATAGGCTGACCTCCATACTGCCTCGGTACAAACGGTGGCCTGTGCTGCACTGCTCTGTCCGCAGGCCTCCCCGCAGAGTTCTGTTGTCCCTCCCGATTGGGACATTGCCGAGCAAAGTGGCCCTTATTGCCACATACATAACAACCGACGCAGTCTTTCGTCGAATGTGGTTGCCCACAAAGAGAGCACTGGACCTTCACAAATCTGCCTCCCTGAGACTGTCCTCTTCCTGACGGGGCATCATTCCTACGGCTTCCTTTCCAACGATTCTCGGGCCTCTTACCTCTGAACCTCGAAGCTGATGTGTCCCCCCTTGGCTTGAACTGATCACCCCTCGGCTTCAAATTATCAGAAGTAGATTTCTGAGGGGGTGCTGGAGGTGGCACGGCATCAAGATACACACCAACTCCCAGTTCGACTAGCTCAGCCCGTGAAAGGGCGTCATCAAAGCAAGCAGGGCCATAAGTAACCACCCTGTCATACAGTTCCGGCCTCAAACCTTTCATGAAGTTCCTCATCTTTGCTTGAGTACCTGCGGCGATGTGAGGTACATATCTGAGCAAAGAACAGTAATGAAGAGCATAATCTGACACAGGCATGTTACCTTGCTTGAGGTTAGTAAACTCATCTTCCTTAGCCTGTCGTGGAGCAGCTGAAAAGTAGCGGGTCAGAAACCGAGTTCTGAACAGCTTCCAATTTATTTCCTGTCCCTGAGCCTCTTGCTCTATCACTGTGGTCTTCCACCACATCAGCGCCTTCTTGGCCAATTGGAACTCCGCTAACCTTATCCAGGCTGTCTTAGCACAAGGTTCTGCCACAAATATCTGTTATATCCTCTCTAACCATTCCTCTGCCAGTTCCCCTGTCTCAGTTCCTTCGAACATCTGGGGTCGGTATGTCAGAAACTGAGCCAAACTTAGTTCCCCAGGTGGTAACTGTTGCTCAGAGGGTTCTTCGCCCAAGGCTGGCGGTGGTAGGGGATTTGTACGCCCAGCACTTGCATTCACACTCACCGCGTCTCCTATGTCGATTTTTGCTGCCATGCTGCAAGACAAGGGTTAACAACAATACCCAAAAGCAGTTCATATAATACATCGTTAGAAAACATAACATGTTAGTATAACAGTCATATACTTCATATGCACAAAACATGTTTAAAAAGAAGCACCTAGCCAACTTATTGCTAAGGCTACCCTTCACTCATTCCCGGGTTTTCTAACCACTGCTCTGATACCACTAATGTAGGGTCTTCCTACCTTAACATCATCATAATAACGTATTAAGGACTAAACATGCATTATAACATCTTAGGGTTCCGGCTGTAGCTTTGAGCTAATAGGATTACAGGCCAAAAATAAAATTCCAAAAGCTAAATAATTACATTCTCAATAATGAATGTTAAAGCTATAGATTTACACTACTCCTAGAGTAGAGACTATACAAAAATCCTGTATCCTAAATTATTTCTTGCTCCTCGTAGCTCACTGCCTCAACCCGACCCTTAGTCTTCAGTCCAAAAGTGTACCTACAGGAACAACCCATCATGAGCATGTACATCATTACTTAACATCATAAAATAATGGCACATAAATAAATGCATGAAATAATCATTAGCATATACTTCCTGGTTAATCGTATTAACCCACTTTTGTTGTCCCTGTTTCATAGTCATGCATGTAATCATTAGTTCTTGACATAATTAAAATCATACTTCACATATGCTCATAGTCAACAATGTTAATTAGAAATGGAAATGTTCGGGTCCTGTTATGTCAGCGGCACAATTGGCCCCCTCGCTTGACATATAGCGGTACTGTGATACCCCTCGCTATGCCTTGATAGCGGATGTAGGGTCTTCCTACCTTAATATCATTTAGTACACATAAATTGGACAGAACATGCATTTATAACCTCTTAAGGGTTCCGGTTGTAGCTTGAGCTAAGGAGATTACAGGCCAAAATAAAGTTTCCAAAAGCTATTTAATTACATTCCCAATAAAGAATGTTAAAGCTATAGATTTACACTACTCCTAGAGTAGAGACTATCAAAATCCTGCATCCTACGTTCATCATGCTCCCTTTAGCTCACTTCCTCAACCCGACCCTAGGCCCTTGGTCCAAAAGTGTACCTACAGGGATAACACATCGTGAGCATACACATATTTACTTAACATTATATAAAAGCATACAATAATGCATAACATCTTAGTTAAGTAAAGGTTATTGGTCGTCCTTCGACTTCCTTGTTATCCCTGACTCTTATTCATACATTAGGGCGTCTTACCCCATTGTATGGCATCTTACCATATTATCATTATCGTGTGGCATCTTACCACGTCATAATCATCGTGTGGCATCTTACCACGTGGGCATCTTACCCAGTCATATGGCGTCTTACCATATCATAAACATTGCGTGGCATCTTACCACGGGGGCATCTTACCCACTCACATACTTTGGGTGGCATCCTACCACATGGGCGTCTTACCCAATCATACACGTAGTATGACCTTATCATAAACTTCGTCATCATAGACGTCCTCATAAACATCATCATCATAACATCATCATCGTAACATTATCACAAGCATCATCATCGTAAATATCATCATAGACATCATCATCATAACACCATCTTAAACATCATCATCGTAAACATCATCTTAAACATCATCATCGTAAACATCATCTTAAACATCATCATCGTAAACATCATCTTAAACATCATCATAATATGTAAGGGTATGGTTTACCGTCCGATGCTCGTACGTCTCTTACGTACCTTAATTCCAAAAGAAGGAGAAATCGTAGACTTTATCTCCTTGAAGTCGTGGGCACCTGGGATGGTTCTACATAACCATACAAATTGATATTAGAAGCTAAATATAGTCCAATATCCAAAAATCCCACATAAATATCAAAATTCCATTTTTTTTACAGCTCGCGATCGATCGCTGCCCAGGCGCGATCGATCCCGAGATCGCACTGGACGAGGGGCAAAAATTCCTTCCTTGGCGATCGATCGCCACTTTTGGCGCGATCGATCGCCAAATGCTACTGGCGGGCACTGGAGGCTCGCGATCGATCGCCAAGAACGGGCGATCGATCGCCGAGTGCTGTGCTTCGAAATTTCGCCATTAATGCTCATTTTTCAAGCTCTTCCTTATGCCACCCAAAACCAAACTTCTTAACAACTTCAATAACATCACAACCCACTAAAACCCATATAAAACACTTCAAAAATCATACCCCAACCATAAACAACACATACCCAAACAAACCCACATAAAACATCAAAAACTTAACCCATTTCAACACCAAACATCATGAAACTTATAGGAATGGTTCCATACCTCTTGTAGGCTCCAAATCCTAGCAAAAATCACACAAACAAAGTTTTTGTGGAACTTTGCTTCTCCTCTTTTGGTGGAACTCGAAAATGGGTAGGGTTTGGGGTTTGGGAAGTGATTTGGGGATTTTAATAAAGTGAAAGGTAAAGGGGTTAAAGTGATGGGTAGGGGATTTTAAAAAGGGTGACTTTAACTTAATTAAAATTGTACCCCAAACTTAACATGATGTATAAAATGCTCCAACATAGTATTTTAAAGGCATTTTACAAGAATGCTCCAAACTTCATCTAAAATCACATCCTCCTCATATTTAATAATTAACACAATTAAATCATGTTAACATCTTAATACCCAACACATAAATCCATCAACACATGATACATCATATAAACATAATTAATGCCTTACTTGCAATTAATTAATTTCGGGGCATCACATTACTCCCCTACTTACAAGATTTCGTCCTCGAAATCGCATGCACTTACCCAAAAGAAACTAAACATAAATCATACCAGAAAATAGTTCGGGGTAATGCTGCATCATATGCCGCTCCGTCTCCCACGTAGCCTCCTCGACACACCGACGATCCCACTGAACTTTGACCATCGGTATAACTTTACTTCGTAGTCTGCGATCCTCACGATCCAGAATTCTGACTGGTCGTTCAACGTAGGATACATCTGAGTCTAACTGCACTTCAGTAGGCTGTAAAACATGAGACGGGTCTGGCTCATACTTCCGTAGCATAGAAACATGGAAAACATCATGAATCCCAGATAAAGACGGCGGTAGAGCCAATCGGTAAGCCAAAGTGCCGATACGCTGTAATACCTCATACGGTCCAACATACCTCGGGGATAACTTCCCCCGCATACCAAAACGAACAACACCTCTGAAGGGTGAGATTTTCAAGAAGACCTTGTCTACCACTTGAAATTCTAGCGGTCGTCGCCGCTTATTTGCATAGGCTGCTTGCCTATCTTGGGCCGCTTTCATCTTTAAGCGTATCATCTTAATCTTTTCCTCCATGTCCTTAATCATATCCGGTCCTCCGACCGCTTTACTCGTCAAGTCCTCCCAATACAGCGGTGACCTACATCGTCGTCCGTAAAGAGCTTCAAAAGGGGCCATTTGAATGCTCGCCTGATAGCTGTTATTGTATGAGAACTCTACCAGTGGTATAGATTCTTGCCACGGAGTATTAAACTCCAAAACACATGCCCTCAGCATATCTTCGAGCGTCTGTATAGTACGCTCCGTTTGGCCATCAGTCTGAGGGTGATAAGCTGTACTCAGTCTCACCTCGGTGCCCAAAGCTGTCTGGAGACCCTCCCAGAAATGAGAAGTAAACCTTGGGTCTCTGTCAGACACGATCGAGACTGGAATCCCATGCAACCTCACTACATCCCGTACATATAATTGGGCCATCTTTAGATACGTGAAAGTCATACTGTAAGGGATGAAATGAGCTACCTTCGTCAGCCTATCCACGATCACCCAGATCGCATCAAATCCAGAGGCCGACCTCGGCAAGTGGGTCACGAAGTCCATAGATATATGCTCCCACTTCCACTTAGGTACCTCCAAGCTCTTCAGCTCGCCACCAGGCCTCTGTCTTTCTGCCTTTACTTGTTGGCAGATTAAACATCTCTTAACATAACTGATCACATCATGCTTCATGCGTCTCCACCAGAATTGACCACTTAGGTCCTTGTACATCTTTCTTCCTCCGGGGTGGATACTGAATCGGCTACTATGAGCCCGTTCCAAAATTCCCTTACGTAACTCTGGTGTATCTGGGACTACCCATCGGTTGCCCAGTCTTAGTGAATCATCTTCAGCCACTCTAAACTTTGTTGGCTGACCTCGAAGTGCTATCGATGACCATCTCTGCACTTCATCATCCGACCTCTGGGCTTTCCTGATAGCCTCAAATACGTCTGGCTCGGCCAATAAGGTCGACACTCGCACCGGCGACGTGTCTACATCGAAGTCATAGCCCAGATGGCAATAGGAAGTCATCAAAGCTGATAAACACATAACATCCTCAGCAGTGCTCTTCACCTTCCGACTTAAGGCGTCTGCTATCAAATTTGCTTTACCAGGATGGTACTCAATTTCACAGTCATAATCCTTGAGTAAATCCATCCATCTTCTTTGACGCATATTCAGTTCAGCCTGAGTGAATAGAAACTTTAGGCTCTTATGGTCCGTAAAAATGGTAAACGTAGTACCATAAAGGTAATGACGCCAAATCTTCAAGGCGAAAATGATAGCCGCCAATTCCAGATCATGGACTGGGTACCTGGTCTCATGAGGCTTCAACTGTCTCGAAGCATAGGCTACCACTTGTCTGTCTTGCATCAATACACAACCCAAACCCTGTAATGATGCGTCCGTGTACAAGGCAAACCTCTTATCCTCAGACGGAATCACCAACACTGGCGCTTTCGTCAAACGACGCTTCAATTCTTGGAAGCTTTCCTCACAAGCTTCGGACCAAAAGAATGGGACTCCTTTCTGAGTTAGCTGTGTCAATGGCTTAGCGATCTTAGAAAATCCCTCGACAAAACGTCGGTAATAACCTGCTAAGCCAAGAAAACTCCGTATCTCGGGTACAGAAGTGGGTGCTGCCCACTCCATCACAGCTTCAATCTTCCTGGGATCTACAGATATCCCTTGGCTAGATATGACATGGCCTAGGAATACCACGCTGTCCAACCAGAACTCGCACTTGCTAAGCTTTGCATACAACTGATGATCCCTGAGGATCTGAAGTACTGTCCTCAAGTGCCGTACATGATCTTCTTCGGTCCGAGAGTAGATGAGTATATAGTCAATGAAGACTATGACGAATTGGTCCAAAAATGGCTGGAACACCTTGTTCATCAAACTCATGAAAACAGCCGGGGCATTTGTCACCCCAAAAGGCATGACTAGGAATTCATAGTGCCCATACCTCGTCCTGAAGGCTGTCTTCTGAACATCCTCTTCTCTTACTCGAATCTGAGGGTACCCCGACCTCAGATCTATCTTACTGTAGAGCCTCGTACCCTGCAACTGATCAAACAAATCATCGATCCTCGGGAGTGGGTACTTATTCTTCACTGTAGCTTTGTTCAGTTGTCTGTAATCGATGCACAAACGCATCGAACCATCTTTCTTCTTCACAAATAAAACTGGCGCTCCCCAGGGCGATACGCTAGGGCGTATATAGCCTTTATCAAGGAGCTCTTGCAACTGAATCTTTAATTCCCTTAGCTTCGCTGGTGCCATCCTATAAGGGGCACGAGAAATGGCAGACGTCCCCGGTAATAATTCAATCCCAAACTCGACCTCTCTCGTCGGTGGGAATCCGGGAATCTCCTCCGGAAAGACATCGGGAAATTCCGCCACTACGGGCACATCCTCAACTTTTACTTCTTCTTTCTTTTCCGTAACATCAACGACATATATGAGATATCCTGTGTGGCCTCTTTCCAATAGCTGTGCCATCTTGATAGCAGATATCAATGGAATCTTTGAGCGAGAACCATCCCCATAGAACGTCCATGGAATTCCCATATCGGATTTGAACCGTACTGTCCTCTGCCTGCAGTTCACAACTGCCTGATACCTGTTCAGAACGTCGATGCCCAGAATGCAATCAAAATCTGACATTCCCAGAACAATCAAATCTGACCTTAGTTCTTTATCCTCAAAATAAATGAGGCCATTGTAGACGATCCGATCAGTAATCATACTTCTTCCAGCGGGGGTCGAGACTATAAGAGGCGTGGGCGACGGAGAAGTGCATATGTGGTGTCTTTCCACAAAACTTGTTGACACAAAAGAGTGTGACGCACCTGTGTCGATCAAAATAAAAGCAGGGTGCGTAAATAAAAGACACGTACCCGCTATAACCTCCTCCGGAGCCGCTGAAGCTTGCTCCCTTGTCAATGCATAGACTTGTCCTTGAGGTGGCCCCATGGGCTGACCTCCATGCTGACGCGGCACAAATGGGGGTCTGTGCTGTGCTGTCCTATCCGCAGGCCTCCCCGCAGAACCCTGTTGACTTCCCCTGTTGGGACACTGTCTAGCAAAGTGGCCCTTGTCGCCACAAACATAGCACCCTATACAATCCTTCGTCAGATGTGGTTGCCCACAAAGAGTGCATTGGATCTTCCCGGATCTGTCTCCCTGAGACTGCCCCCTTCCAGATGGGGCATCACTCCTTCGGTTCCCTTTCCATCTATTGTCAGACCTCTTACCACTGAACCTTGACGCCGATGAGTTCCCCCTTGACTTGAACTGATCATTCCTTGGCTTCAAATTATCCGGAGTGGATTTCTGAGAGGGTGCCGACGATGGTACAACATCAGGGTATGCACCCACTCCTAGTTCGGCCAGCTCGGCACGTGAGAGTGCATCGTCAAAGCAAGTAGGGCCATAAGTGATCACTCTATCGTATAGCTCCGGCCTCAAACCTTTCATGAAATTCCTCATCTTTGCTTGCGTGCTCGTGGCAATGTGAGGCACATATCTGAGCAAGGAGCAAAACTGAAGAGCATAATCCGACACTGACATATTACCTTGCTTGAGGTGAGTGAATTCATCTTCCTTAGCCTGTCGTGCTGCAGCCGAGAAATAACGGTTCAGAAAGCGAGTTCGAAACATTTTCCAGTTAACTTCATGACCTTGAGCCTCTTGCTCTACCACGGTGGTCTTCCACCACATTAGCGCCTTCTTGGCCAATTGGAACTCTGCTAACCGTATCCATGCTGCCTTCGCACATGGGGCTGCCACAAAGATCTGCTCTATTCTTTCTAACCATTCCTCAGCTCGTTCCCCAGTTTCGGTTCCTTCAAAGGTTGGGGGTCGGTAAGCAAGAAACTGAGTTAAGCTTAGCTCCCCTGGCAACAACTGTTGTTCGGCCGGTTCATCATCAAAAGCTGGCGGGGGTAGGGGATTCGTACGCCCCGCGCTTGCATTGACGCTCACTGCGTCACCTACCTCCACATTTGCTTCCATACTGCAACACAAGGATTAACAACAAGATCCAAAAGCAGTTCGTATAATACTTCGTTAGATAAACAAAACATGTTAGCATAACATCATATACTTCACATGCAACTTATGCACAAAACATGCTCGAAAGTAAGCACCTAGCTAACTTATTGCTAAGGCTACCCTTCACTCATTCCCGGGTTATCTAACCACTGCTCTGATACCACTAATGTAGGGTCTTCCTACCTTAATATCATTTAGTACACATAAATTGGACAGAACATGCATTTATAACCTCTTAAGGGTTCCGGTTGTAGCTTGAGCTAAGGAGATTACAGGCCAAAATAAAGTTTCCAAAAGCTATTTAATTACATTCCCAATAAAGAATGTTAAAGCTATAGATTTACACTACTCCTAGAGTAGAGACTATCAAAATCCTGCATCCTACGTTCATCATGCTCCCTTTAGCTCACTTCCTCAACCCGAAACTAGGCCCTTGGTCCAAAAGTGTACCTACAGGGATAACACATCGTGAGCATACACATATTTACTTAACATTATATAAAAGCATACAATAATGCATAACATCTTAGTTAAGTAAAGGTTATTGGTCGTCCTTCGACTTCCTTGTTATCCCTGACTCTTATTCATACATTAGGGCGTCTTACCCCATTATATGGCATCTTACCATATCATCATTATCGTGTGGCATCTTACCACGTCATAATCATCGTGTGGCATCTTACCACGTGGGCATCTTACCCAGTCATATGGCGTCTTACCATATCATAAACATTGCGTGGCATCTTACCACGGGGGCATCTTACCCACTCACATACTTTGGGTGACATCCTACCACATGGGCGTCTTACCCAATCATACACGTAGTATGACCTTATCATAAACTTCGTCATCATAGACGTCCTCATAAACATCATCATCATAACATCATCATCGTAACATTATCACAAGCATCATCATCGTAAATATCATCATAGACATCATCATCATAACACCATCTTAAACATCATCATCGTAAACATCATCTTAAACATCATCATCGTAAACATCATCTTAAACATCATCATCGTAAACATCATCTTAAACATCATCATAATATGTAAGGGTATGGTTTACCGTCCGATGCTCGTACGTCTCTTACGTACCTTAATTCCAAAAGAAGGAGAAATCGTAGACTTTATCTCCTTGAAGTCGTGGGCACCTGGGATGGTTCTACATAACCATACAAATTGATATTAGAAGCTAAATATAGTCCAATATCCAAAAATCCCACATAAATATCAAAATTCCATTTTTTTTACAGCTCGCGATCGATCGCTGCCCAGGCGCGATCGATCGCGAGATCGCACTGGACGAGGGGCAAAAATTCCTTCCTTGGCGATCGATCGCCACTTTTGGCGCGATCGATCGCCAGCCTCGCCGATCGATCGCCCAAGAGTGGCGATCGATCGCCAAATGCTACTGGCGGGCACTGGAGGCTCGCGATCGATCGCCAAGAACGGGCGATCGATCGCCGAGTGCTGTGCTTCGAAATTTCGCAAGTAATGCTCATTTTTCAAGCTCTTCCTTATGCCACCCAAAGCCAAACTGCTTAACAACTTCAATAACATCACAACCCACTAAAACCCACATAAAACACTTCAAAAATCATACCCCAACCATAAACAACACATACCCAAACAAACCCACATAAAACATCAAAAACTTAACCCATTTCAACACCAAACATCATGAAACTTATAGGAATGGTTCCATACCTCTTGTAGGCTCCAAATCCTAGCAAAAATCACACAAACAAAGTTTTTGTGGAACTTTTCTTCTCCTCTTTTGGTGGAACTCGAAAATGGGTAGGGTTTGGGGTTTGGGAAGTGATTTGGGGATTTTAATAAAGTGAAAGGTAAAGGGGTTAAAGTGATGGGTAGGGGATTTTAAAAAGGGTGACTTTAACTTAATTAAAATTGTACCCCAAACTTAACATGATGTATAAAATGCTCCAACATAGTATTTTAAAGGCATTTTACAAGAATGCTCCAAACTTCATCTAAAATCACATCCTCCTCATATTTAATAATTAACACAATTAAATCATGTTAACATCTTAATACCCAACACATAAATCCATCAACACATGATACATCATATAAACATAATTAATGCCTTACTTGCAATTAATTAATTTCGGGGCATCACAGCGGATGTATCTCCTCGCTTAGCGGTACTGTGATACCCCTCGCTACGCCTTGATAGCAGATGTATCTCCTCGCTAGCTATGTCAGCGGTAAGTACCTTCCTCGCTTGCCCTTAACAACCACCGGAACACTCTACCATTCCCAATAACATAGTTAAACATACATCATCATCATCATATCATAAACATCATCATCTTATAAACATCATCATCTTGTAAACATCATCATCTTATAAACATCATCATCTTATCATAAACGTCCTCATAAACATCATATCATCTTTACTCATCATAAACATCATCATCATAAACTTACTTATCATAATCATCATCGTAATCATCGTAAATACTTATGCAATCATTGCGTAGTCATAGTATAGGAATGTGTTTTACCGTTCGATGCCCGTACGTTTCTTACGTACCTTAATTCCCAAAAGTGGAGAAGTTGGAGAACTTTATCTCCTTGATGTTGTTGGTACCTGGGATGGTTCTACACAACCATACAAATCAATATTAGAAGCTAAATAATAGCCAAATACCAAAAATTCAACAAAAAAAGTCATTTGCCAATTTTAAGCGGCTGGCGATCGATCGTTGCATCGAGGCGATCGATCGCCTGCTGTGTAAATCGCTACTGGCCTTCGGCGATCGATCGCCACCTGCTGGTGTGCGATTCTTCACCATTTTTGAGCATTTTTCAAGCTCAACTTCATACCCTTCAAACCCAAACTTTCCAACATAACAAATATCATCATAACTCACTAAAACCCACATAAAACACTTCAAAAATCATACCCCAACAACATACAACACATACTCAAAACAAACCCACATAAAACACTTCAAAAATCATCCCATTTCAAAAACAAACATCATTAAAACTCTAGGAAGGGTTCCATACCTCTTGAGGACTCCAAATCCTACAACAAATCTCACAAACAAGACTTTTGTGAAGATTCCTCCTTCCTCCTTTGCCAAATTTCGAAAAATGGGAAGTGGTAGGGTTTGAGAGCGAATTTGGGGATTTTAGAGTGATGGGGAAAAGTGAGGTAAAAAGGAGGGTATAGTGGGGTTAAAAGGGGTTATGAAGATTAATTAAAATTGTACCCCAACAATTAACATGATGTATAAAATTCCCTTAACATGGTATTTTAAAAGCATTTTACAAAAATGCAACAAACGTCCACTAAATTCATATCTTCCACATAATTAACAACCAATACAATTAAATCATGTTAACATCCCATTTTCTAACATGCATAACATGCACCCTGAAATGCAACCCCCGGGTCACGCCTATCATGTGACTAAGCATTTCAACAAGATAATTAATTTTCAACACATAAATCAATTATCATCATAATTAATCATATAAACATCATTAATGCCCAAATTGCATATAATTAATTTCGGGGCATCACACCTTTCATACAAAACTGTGCGTACCAATCCTTCCGAAAGAGTATGATAAATTATGATGAGGTACTCGTAGTTATTGGCATGCCGGGAGAAGATTGGCAGCAGCACGATAAGGGAGAGCCACAGGTGGTTCTCAAGAAGCATTTGACACCAGAGGCCCAAGCGTGGTTCTCATTGTCGCCTCACGGGTCATGCCCTCTACCCACACTTCTGAGGTGACAAAGGACAGAGCGGCCCTGGTATTTTCCATTCTCACAGGGCAGGACGTGGATTTGGGCAAGATTATTAGTAATCACATCCATGCTATCGGTAGCAGCCCACCTACCTCCGCAATACCGTTTCCATCTACCATCACTACTTTATGCCAGAGATGCGGAGTGCAATGGGGGGAAGACGAGGAGTTACTTCCACCGAATACCCCGATTGTTGTTGATGGTCCACCACCCCCTACATGCCGAAGAAGGGCTGAACCACGACCCTCGGACACCAGACATGCCGGAGCATCATCATCCTCTGCTGCAGAGCGTACACGCATCACTTTGGACTCCCTTCACAGGGATCTCCAAGACATTCGCCTGGAGCAGCAGAGCATCCATAGCATGCAGCGGGACATACACAGCATGCAGAGAGCATTGCAGTTGGACAATGAGCAGGTAACTCAGCGTCAGATGGAGTTCATGCAATACCAGAGTGCATGGAACACTGTCATGGCCCAGGGCTTCCTAGGATTCCAGTTCCCGCCAGAACCATACTTCCCACCATATCAACCGCATGCACCCCCACCTGCTGATTACCACCATTTCAACCATACCAGGGTGAGGAGCGTCACTACCCAGTTCCCCCTCCGGAGCATGATGAGGACGACGATCAGTGACGATCGTCGTCATGGTATGTGTTTTGCCATTACGTTTATTTCTCTTGTCCATTGAGGGCAATGCACATATTAAGTTTTGGGGGGGTTGTTTATATTTGTAGTATTTTTGTTGTTTTTGCACTTTTTGCTGCTTGTCTTGTTTCTTTTCTTGCATGACTGCACTCTTATGAGACTAATTCGTCCTTGAGCACTATCAACAAATTGTTTTTTAAAAAAATGAGTTATTCTTGAGAAATGATAAGTTGGATTTGCAACGGTACTACATTATGAAATTAATCCCCATCTAGATAGGAGTCATGACAATTTTTAACTTGTTTGTATATATCCTTTGTTGAGCTTATGTCAAAATTGAGGAATAGTTTGAGCACGTTTTGAGTCATGGTTGAGTGAAGTATGTATTGAATAAAGTGAAAACTTGTGTTAACTATGATTTGTCTTGAGCATCTTAGAAAACTCTACAATTTATTTGAAAGCACTTTGAGGCGAAATTTTATAATTAGGAATTTGACTTGGAGATGATTTAGGCGATCTTTGGACCGTTTGTGCCTTTCAAGCTTACCTTGTCTACATCATTCTTTAGTGTCCCCTCTTGAGCCTTATTGAAAAAGAATGGTATATGCATTGCATATAATTAGACCCCCATTCGACATTTTTGGCTAACTCATTATACCTACCTTGGATTGAGCCTAAAGGAAAAAATTTATCCGTCCCTAAGGGAGTATAATGAATCTCATTCATTGCACTGAATTGTATATGTAGATGAGTTCATTGTGAAAAACAAAATGAATAAAAGAATGAGCAATAAGAAAAGATGTAGAGAAAACCCTTGCAAAAAAAAAATGGAAACATTCAAATAAGACCCAAAGTGGCCAAGGCTAGAAAAAGTTGAAGAGAAGCTCAATATTGTGCGAAAAATTTTGAACTGATTCTATTATACTCTCTTCTTTGCATTCATCCTACATTTTCTTTGGAGCCGACACCAAAAGGCCTAACGGTTTAAGCTTTTAAAGACCTTCTGATCCAAGTCTAGGGAATAATTACAGTAGTGGAGAAGTGCTGGATAGTAGATTTGTAGAGTAATCCAAAGTAATCTTGACTTTGAGTTTTTATGGCACATTTTGATCTTAAAGATATGATTATACCTCATGATTGACAATAGCACACACGCACGTTCCGATGTTGCGATGTATTGTTTAGCTTAGGAGAAAACGCTTCGTGTTGAACTTTGAATGACTCTTATTGATGTGTAAATAGGATTGCTGAGCTTTTACTTTGAGTTGTAAAGATGATTCATTCAAAGTATTAAGTTTAACTCTACTTTTTGAGGTTATTGCTTGCTCGAGTACGATCAAGTCCAAGTTTGGGGGAGTTGATAGGCTTTGATATTACGTGTTTTTAGCTGTAATTTCTTACCGTTTTTCGTACTTTTTCCTGGATGAAATTACGCTTTTTGGTATTTATTTGCTTGTTTCAGGAAAATAGGTCGGAAATGGTAGAAATGAGCTAAAATGAAGAAAACGGGTGAAATCGAGGCGAAAAAGAGAAAAAAGAGAAGAATTCAGATTTTGCAAAGCACCGATCGATTGAGAATATTTCTCGATCGATCGATCTGGGCAGAGAGTTCAGCAACAATTTTATCGAAGTGTCGATCGATCGGAACCAAAATTTCGATCGATCGATCGAGGCAGAGAGTTTAAAACGCTGAAATGAACAGTGCACCGATCCATCGCACAATCTTTTTGATCGATCGATACGCGAATTTTTAAAAAATCTTATCTTCCATATTTGATGGATTCTCGGTGGTTTTAAAAGGAGAGAATTTTTCCATATAGAAAAAGATCATATCAGAGAGGGAAAGGGCCGAAAATTAAAAGAGAAGAACCCTAGTAGCCGCGAGAAGAACCCGAGGAAAAGCCATCTTCCTCCGTTCTTCGTCCGAGCTTGAGCGAGTCATTTCCGGAGTGCAAGGAAGGAGCAAGAGAAGAGATTACGGTGCAACGCACGGATTTGTTCCCACGTTTATCGTATTTCTAAACTCTGATTTATTTGATTTTCATATTCATTTGATGTTTTTGAGGTTGAGAGACAATTAAACATCTCATTTATTTGATTTGAATTGAATTGAGTTTATTTTATCGAGTTTGAGTATAATTGTGTTTGAGTTATTGATTCGAATGTGTTTGAGTGGATTGATTTCTTATTGTTCATGAATTATATGCTTAATGATATCAAAGCCTAGCTAACTTTGATTGAATTTGTGAGTTATAACCGAGATCGAGAGATAACGTTATAATACGCTACAATAATTCATGATGTATGTTTAAGATTGAGACCGAGAGATAAAATCACATACGTGACCACTTTGAATCGAGAGATTTAGAGTAACTAGGTTTTGAAGATTTATGCAATATCGGATTAGTAAATAAGTGAATGAGAGTTACTTGTTCTAAGTTGATATTAGTTTCTTTACAGCTCGAGAGAGTGTATTGAATAACAGCGAAAGCCTTTCACCTTAAGAATCGATTGTTTAGTAGTTGCTTATTCAAATGAATCATTGACGAAAACATAGTTGAACGAAGAGCTAGAAAAATTTCTCGAGCGAAATTCCTTTGCATATCCGGAAGCCATTTATTTTATTTATTCTTGTTTTATTTGGGTTCTTTAGTTCTAAATTTGCATTAGTTAATCTACCCCTTTTTTAGTCGTAGGCTAAATATAATTTTACTAGTT
Organism: Haberlea rhodopensis; assembly: GCA_907163345.1. Lineage (NCBI taxonomy): Eukaryota > Viridiplantae > Streptophyta > Magnoliopsida > Lamiales > Gesneriaceae > Haberlea > Haberlea rhodopensis. Next base: position 373,479 of record CAJQUN010000356.1, on the reverse strand, counting down.
TTATTTGGTACTTATACGTTAGTCCATGTGGATTCGACAACCCTTACTTTCATTTAACTATACTAAAACTTGACAACCGTGCACTTGCGGTAGAATCGCTACACTGAGAAATAATTGTTTAAAATAAGAGCGGTCATGACGGTAGTCCATTTGACATGCTCGTTTCAAGATGGTTGAGCGAAGTCGCAATTGTCCCATTTGCGTAGTCAAACTCTGGATGCTCGCCCTTGTCTCCTGTTGAAATTGTAAGCTATTTTCAGCAATAACTTTAATAATATTTTCTAACCTGTCAGAAGGAGGGTGGACTGGAGGTGGTGGAGGTCTCTGATATGGCGGTCTATAGGGTGGAGGTTGGTGCATCTGTGGGTTCCCATATCCTTGATTCGGATGGTCCCTCCAACTTTGATTGTGGTTGTTTGGTGGATGGTCATAACTCCTTTGTGGTGGCCCTGGGAATCCTCCAGCTGCATTCACGTGCTCAGTGGATGTCTCTTGTAGTGATGGACATGCATCAGTGGGATGGTTCACAGCTAGACAGATTCCACATGGCTTCATCCTGCAAGATTACGCACAAGAAAAGTTAAGTCTATCAGTTGTTGTTCCAGATTGGATACATTTACCTCTTTTCTTGGCGGTTGTCCATGGTGAACATGTCCAAATTGTTGGGAGTTGGCCGCCATGTTAGCTATTAAGTTCCTTGCCTCCTCTGTTGTCTTGTCAATGAAAGCTCCTCCGCTCGCCGCATCCACTAAGTTCCTGTCACCAGAAAGCAAACCTTCATAGAAATATTGAATTAACAAGTGTTCACTTATCTGATGTTGTGGGCAGCTTGCACACAACTTCTTAAATCGTTCCCAGTATTCGTGCAGCGACTCCTCTTGGTATTGCTTCACCCCATAGATCTCCTTCCTTATGTTAGTTGCCCTTGAAGCTGGAAAGTACTTCTCTAGGAAGACTCTTTGCAAGTCCGTCCACGTGTTGATAGATCCAGAGGGTAAGTAAAATAGCAAATCTTTAGCAGCATCCTTTAGAGAGAATGGAAAGGCTCTCAGTTTGATTTGCTCCTCCGTTACTCCACTCGGCTTCATCGTAGTGCATACCACGTGGAATTCCATCAAGTGTTTGTGTGGGTATCACCTGCAAGACCATGAAAAGATGGCAATAAGTGAATTAGTCCAGATTTAAGTTTGAAACTTACGTTATTCGCGAGAGCAGGGAAAGTGATGCAGAGAGGTTGTTGATCCAAGTTAGGATTTGCCAACTGCCTCAAACTTTGATTCGCAGCCATCATGTTCCCCTCTTCTTCTTCCTCAAGTAACCTTGCTTCTCTTCTTCTCTGATGTAGTGTCCTCTCGATCTCAGGATCGTAGTAAAAATTCTCTTCGTGATCAGAGGGTTCACCTGTACTCATCAACAACCACAATAGTATAAAACGAAATAAATAAAATAAAGGGACGCTAACACAAAAGTAATTGCCTTCCCCGGCAACGGCGCCAAAATTTGGTAGCGTTTATCGCGTACGCCCAAATTAACCCTCTCAAGTTAATAGCAGTAAATATGTAGTAGCGTGAGTAGGGATCGATCCCACAGGGAAGTGAATACTTTTGTGAGAACAATTATCAAACTGGGGGGTTATCAAATTTCTTTAACTATGACTAAATTAAACGAAAGCAAACAATTAACTAGTTTATCAAGATTAAAAAACGATTCTTGGTTTTCGGTCAACTTTACCTTTGAAAATCATTCACTTGATCATCAAATTACTAAACATAAGAATTCATTCAATTATTCATCAATTGAAAATTTAATTCCTTACTTACCTAAATCGTGGTCAAAAAGAAAACAACATTCAATCGACTCTTATCAAATCTTTAATCAAAACTACTGCCGTATTTAATCAATGATCGTTTCAAAACTAGTAAGTTTGATGAATCTAATCAATAAAAACTACAGCCGTTAGAATTAATCATACAATCGTTTTTTCCTAAGAATTTAATTACACCAACAGCAGGTAATTATCAATCTTAGTTGCTTCTCAATTAGCATTAGAAAGTATAAGTGATTACTAGGTGATCAATCTATCAATCAAATACAACAATCATAAGAATCATAATCTGAAAAACAAATTGAAATCGAATTAAAAATTCAACAATCAAACCAAAATTTTCACAAGTTTTTGTATTCCAAAGGCAAGTATCCCTCAACCAAGAATCAAGGTGTTTAGCCTTGCAGAATTAAATCTAAAACTAACAAAAATTGTACTAAAAACATCAAACAATCAATTGAAAAGAAAGTTACTAAAGTGAAGCACGATTCCGGCTTGTTGATTCCGTCTTCGTTCTTCGAGCGTCTTTACAAAAATCGGAAAAAAATATTCTAAAAAATTGAAATATCTGTTCTAAGCTCTCAAATATCTCCTAAAGTTTATAATTTTCGAGTATCAAGAGGTATGTAGGCTGATGGGGTAGGTTAGAGCTTATGTAGGAAGGAAAGATATCAAGAATCCAATCTTCCAAAACACTGCTGGCGATCGATCACCATAAGGAGGCGATCGATCGCTAGCTCTTTTTTTTTCGGCGAAAGTACTTAGGCGATCGATCGTCACTTTTCATGCGATCGATCGCTTGGCTCCAGTGGACTTTGGCGATCGATTGCCTAATCCTCGGGATCGATCGCCTCTTCGTAAATTTTGTTGCTCAACTTTCTGTCCATAGGCGATCGATTGCCTCCTTCATGCGGTCGATCGCCTCTGCTAAAATTACATTTTTAGCCTTTTTCTTGATCTACATTGAGTCCTTATTAGCTCCAAATCTTTTCTTGATCTTTATTCGCCTTAGTTAGCTCGATTTCTTCGATTCCACCTACAATTACACAAATAAACGATTAGGTAGCATATGTATCAAATTATCCATCAAAATACCAAATTGTAAACAATTAAACGCAATAGATGTGTCTATTTTTAGTCACATCACACATGCTCCATGCAAAACAATCAAAATCTATTTTAAAAAAAGCATAAAATAAAAGCTAGATAAGGAATTACTAAAGAACAACACGATTCCGACGCGTCACTTCCATCTTTGTTCTTGAAATCTTCAAGTTGTTCATCAATAATTGAGAGAAAATTATTAAAGTGTGTCCAAAGTCCGAATAATCTGAGTTCTGAGGCTTATCTTTCGAGTTATAGTATAGGGAGGCTAAAGAATTGGGGTTTGTTGTTCAAGGAAAGCTCGAGTTTCCTTTTTCAGGACACTGCAGGCACCAAGGGCAAGTAAAATCACGCGCCTATGTGCCTATGTTTCTGTCCGGAAGTCTAAAATTGGCCTAATAGGCGCCTAGGGGGCATAAAATCAGGTGCATATGGAGCATGACTTCTGCCTGCTGCACCATAGTTTAGTATTTTGGCCATAACTTTCTCATACGATCTCCAAATTCAACGAATTAGCTATCCACGTGAATATAACAGAAATCAGCCGATTCAAATTTCCTAATGTGGCAAAGTAGGTGTCAAGGAGATGAGAGCTCGGCAACAATGGGCGCTCAGAAGTTGGAAGTCAGACTAAAAGCATTTAAGTACTTGAAGTCAGTAATATTCTTGATATGTAAAAGAACATAGATTATGTTTTGATTTTATTTTGACGTTTTATTCTAGCCGATTCTCGGAATGCCCTTATGTATAGATCTTACTATAAATTGTAATATTCCATTTGGAATATTACTACAGAATGATAGATGCACCCTAATGCACTAACCCTGGAAGGTAGCATCAAATATTCCGATTCTCGGATGGAGAATTCAATAAGCACTATTCAATCTTCAGTATAATTATTTTAATATTTGAATGTATGTTCCATATCAGATTGATACCACGAAAAAACGGATGATCTCGTAGTATCAATGAGAGGTGAAAGATTACCTCTTTGCTCTTCAATGTAGATATTACTGTTGATTTACCACGTATGTTTGTCTCAGAATGACCTACAATCACGAAGGAACGGTGAGAAGGGGGCCGAAACGATTTTTCGGCGTGTCCCCTCCGACGATCAAGTCAGGCGAGATAAGAGGAAAATATGTTGTGATATATGCGAGAATTTATGACTACTTAATCCTTAAAGTGTAGATCAAACCTGGTATTTATAGAAGAGTTACCATGTTGATATAATTCTTTCCTTCTTTATCGGGATTTGATAGGATATATAAGATCTGATATGATTTCGAAATATCCTCGATCAGGTAACAATTTCCCAAAAATCTAGCTATAAATGAAGAGTCTTGATGAGTAAGATATGAATTTACTTTCCCTGAGCTATGTGACTAGGAGGACCTCCTTGATGTACCCCGCTTCAGTTCGTACTATGAGCTTGGGAATACGCAAGCTCAGGAACCTGTGGCAGAGATTTGGAACGGGATTGATGAAGCTGATAAGTAGCTCAAGTCAGATACCGAGACCACCTCGGTCATAATAAGAAGTAAACCGCGAGAAGCGGAATCAAAGTATATTAGGTCGGTGCGAGAAGGTCTGCTCTTCTGATTAAGGTGATGTGTCTTAGTTTGTTGGAGTGACCTCCTTCTTCTGAGGGATATCACAGTCCCCCCTCCAAGTCGAGCTGACGTCGAAGACTAAAAGTTCGTATTATTTTTTGTCGATCTGAATTGGTTAGGTCTTAGGCGGGAAAATATGTGCAGTTCCCTCAATTTTGAATTCCAAATTCGAAAAGTGACTGTTAGAACGTCATTTCGTATTCCGAGGAAAATCTGAGTTGTCCGATGGATTTTAAACCAACGGTTAGATATTTCTCCAGATTCCCCATAAATACACGGAGGGGACCCCTTCATTTTACTGATTTTCTTTGATCGCCTCCTGACCTCTTTCATACTCTTCCGAAGTAGATCCCCTATTTCTAGTCTTATTTCCATTTCTTTTAGGTACGTCACCTTCTGAGCTAAATTATTTTCTATTCTGATGTTAGGTCGTGATAAATCGTGGCCCTCTCCACTAACTAGTGAGGTCCTACGGAAGACAGATCAATATGATTCCAATCTCCCGCAAGGACTATCATGTCTCAAGGAGACTCAGGAAACTGCCCTCATCCTCGGGTCAGCTACAGATCGCGGAGCTGGAGGTTCTTTCCACCTCATATGACTACCCCTCGTACAAGCTTTATGCCTCTTCTCTTGAGATTTCGGATGAGCCCTGTCTTCGGAATCTCAGTAAGGCTTCCCAGAGTATGATTTCGTTATTCCTTCCGAGGAAGACCATCCACATCGACTTGCTGAAGGTATTATACTTTTTATCGGGAACAGTTAGAAGGGGGTCTTGCCTTTCCCATTCCTGAGTCTTTCGTCGGTTCAACCAGTATTACCATTTGAATTTGAGCCAATTTTCTCCTAATTTCTTTAGGTTAACCTGTAGCCTATTTGTAGTATTCCGATCCCTTGGCCTCAATTTGGATTGCCCTTCTTTGTCTTATTTTATGTCGATCAAAAGGTCTCAGGAAGGCCCATGGTACTTGTCGAGCTGGCCTGACTGCCAATTTATTGGAGGTTATCAGACCTCCAATAGGTACTGGAAAAATCATTTCTTTTGTGAAACCTCCTCAGCCATGGGATATTTGCACTAGTGGCATGAATTCCTCCTGCTCTTCCCGAGCTCCCGATTTTTTTTAAAAAGAGTCAAACATACACTAAGGCCTTGAGAGTTATAGGAGGTCGAGGTTTTAACTCTTAAAATTTGATGTCCGAGGACCTCCTATGTTATTTTGGGTTGAGCCCAGCCAACGTGAAGATATTGTGTATTTTTTGTATTTTTTACTGCAAGTGTGATATGCTCGGTTTACTGATCTTCCTCCTTTGCAATGGCCAAAGCCATGAGTGCCTATATTCTTAAGGCTCACCGAAAGAGGAAATTGCAAGCGAGCTTGGCTGAGGGACCAACAGCTGAGGTTCTAGCCCCAGCTATTGAGGGATCTTCCTCGGGAACTCCTGAAGAGCCACTTTCCCGAAAGAGGAGATCGGCTCCTGTAGTTTCTGGGGCGGAGGTGATGGTGTGGAAGCTTCTCCACTACAAGAGGTCCTTCCTCGGGTCGAGAAGCCCATTTCTGAGAAGGCTTCTGATACTTCCTGAAACCTGGTAGAACGCAACAGAGACGTCCTGAAAGCTTACCGAGTGATGTGCGCTTGGTAGGAGAGGGTCCAAGTGTTGTAGCTGTGGCAGCTGTCGGGACCTTTGCAGTCCAGTGGATGCCAAGTTCATGGACCAAATGGGTTGGGCCGACCTCATGAGAAGGCTTTGCAGTAGTGCTACTGAGGTAAGTCGTAAGTGTAATTTGATAGCTGATCAATCTTATCGTGATAGCTGACCTACCTTAAATACATGCCATGCCCTTAGTTGGGGAGTTCACCACTCGTGCCAGCCAATTTCGTCGTCAAGCTGTCAAGGATTCCACTATCCTTGAGGCTATCAATGCTGAGCTTCTCAATGCTTTGGCCCTGGCGAAGTCTCTCCATGAAAGTGAGCTGTCCAAGATCAAAACCGAACTAGAGGTGAATTGTCTCAGGGAGGCGGAAGCCAGGTCCAAGACTGAGGAAGAGAAAGCCAAGTTAGCGGCCGAGCTGCGTGAACTCAAAAATGAGCTAAATCTGGCCAAAGGTGAATCTGATATGCAAGGTAGACACTGGAAAAATTCCGAGCTAAGGTCGCAGAGGAGAAGGATAAGATGGGAGAAGACCTTGGGGAGAAACTCATTATGTATGTGGAGATAGGCTTCAAGGGTTGCTGCGAGCAGTTCAAGGCCCAAGGCTATCCTCCTGAAGATATTTCCACAGACTTCCTGGATATAGACAAGGTCCCTGATAGCATTCTCCTTGAAGTGTAGAATTCCCCTTGAAGTGTAGAATTTCCATCCCTTGTATTTTGCATTTCCTGTTATAAGTGAAATTAATGAATCCTTTTTCGATGATGATTGCCTTGAAAATTTTCTTCTCCTCCTCTCATTTTTTTTTTTTTTTGGATACTCTAAGGGCATGAAATGAGATCGGGTGAAAGCGAAAATCACTTAGTCCAATTTAATGATTAACCCTGTAAAGGCCGAGCTCTATCAGCTCGGGCATGATCTCACTTTACTTGGTCTTTACAAGGTTAATTATTTAAAGGTCGAGCTCTATCAGCTCAAGCCCGATCTCGCGCCAATTGATGTCACGAAAAAGCGGATGATCTCTTCATATCAATAAGAGGTTAAAGATTGCCTCTTTGCTCTTCAATGTAGATAATACTGTTGTTTTACCACGTTTCTTCGTCTCAGAATGACCTACAATCATGAAGGAAAAGTGAGAAGGGGGCTGGAATGATTTTTTGGCGTGTCCCCTCCGATGATCAAGGCAGTTGAGAGAAGAGGAAATATGTTGTGATATATGCGAGAATTTATGAATAATGAATCCTTAAAAGTGTAGATCAAACCTGATATTTATAGAGAAATAGTTACCATGTAGATATAATTCTTTCATTCTTTATCAGGATTTGATAGGATACAGATAAGGTCTGATATGATTTCGGAATATCCTCGATCAGGTAACATTATCCCAAAAATCTAGCTATAAGTCCTGGTGAGTAAGATATGAATTTACTTTCCCTGAGCTATGTGACTAGGAGGACCTCATTGAGGTACCCCGTTTCAGTTCGTACTATGAGCTCAGGAATACACAAGCTCGAGAACCTGTGGCGGAGATTCAGAACGGGACTGATGAAGTTGATAAGTAGCTCAGGTCGGATACCAAGATCAGCTCGGTCATAATAAGAAGCAAACCGCGAGAAATAGGACCAAAGTGTATAGGTCGGTGCGAGCAGATCGGCTCTTCTGATTAGGGTGACGTGTCTTATTTTGTTGGAGTGACTCCTTACTCTGAGGGGTATCACAGATAAATAAAACAAATTTAATAACTCAGTATTGAATTCATTAAAAATAGATGTTCATGTACTGAACAATAGATGAAAATCCTTAATAACACAAATATATGTACACCGACAAATCTAAGGAATATTTTAAATTCTATAGCGATGATGCCTTTCTAACTTCAGACATGTAACGTTAACATAATGCAATAAAATAAAAATCTTTCGAAGATTATTAATTCCTTCAAAGATTCCAACATTTCATTTCTGATCAATTTACGATATTCACTACATAAGGAAGGATCTCATATCATAAGCTTCAAGTTCTTCGAACTAACCGAACTAAGGCATGAGGGGAGTCTAAGTTTCATTATCCAATTATAATCACGAATAGCACAAACAGAACATCGTTAAATTCTTCATTTTATAACACGATGAAACCATCTATTCACGTTATCACTGAACTTTCGTCCAAAACTGATCTTCTAGAATTCAAGGGACTGGTCTTAATGGGTGTCCAAATATCTGCACCATTGCTACTTGCAACTCCATCAATCAATGAAATCGGGATGACACATAAGCCTCTGGCTTTGAGGCCATTGCAAGTTTCCATTTCCTTGAAGAAATAGCAGTAGCATAACAGAACAAACTTGATGAACACAGATTAAAGAATGCAGCATAGACTATGCAACTGCCATTTAACAGCAAATAACTTTATGAATTTATTTCAAGGCAGTAAACAATCACAGATATTACTAAATGTGTGAAGCTACGTAGAGTTCATTTTACATTTAGGAATTAGCAACCATGGCAGTTCATCGAATTAGCCAAAGAAACTCAGGTTGTGTTTGGATCAAATGATTTGAAATTAGTGGATTTTAAATCCTCGGTCAAATCCATTATTTTTGTTTGGGTAAGGAATTTAAGTAGATATTTCAAATTCCCCCTCCTTGTTTTATTGCATTTTCCTTTGTATTTTGGAATGATTTAAATTGACAACTAGTCACATGTCATTTCAAATCATGAAAATTATTAGATTTCAAATCCTTTCCTCCAAATCAAATCATTCCATCTAAATGCAACATCAATCTATTTGAATGTAAGATTCATAGCAAGCATGTCGTATTCTATAAATATAAACATAAGACAAGCATGTCATACTTTACAACTATAACCAATTAAAAAACTCACCAGCGGCTGGGCTGTTGATGTGCTATATAGGTATGGAGCACTCAATACCTCAAAGAGAGAAAAATAAGATCAGAATATATATAAGATGTTCATATTGGTGAAAATTTAGTAAATGATAGAATTTTAATGAACAGATACTAGAAAGGTGAGGTGTTTCTAGCTTTTCTAGGTACCAAGAAATTTTCATCAACTTATCAGCAGTAAAATTTACTGGTCTGAGGAAAATTAAATGTTTGTAGATTTTTATTTATCGGTAGTCGGATGAAATGAAATTGGAGCAGGAAAAACCATATACCTTAACCTGTTCGTGGAGGAATTTTATGTATTCCATTGCCTCGAAAAGTACAGAAGCTGTATCGGTCTGTAAAGAATGTAACTTTAGCACATCTAATAATCAGTGAAAATTGTAGATCGAGTAATGGTGAAATAATTTTGTACTACAACTTTTAGTTTTCCCTATAGTGCCACCCAATACAGGGAATTGTTTGGCCTAAAAAAGACAACAAACTTATTAAAGAATGAGAGATCATATAGTAAACAGTTCTAGTTGATGCACATATATTTTTTGAAATTATTTGCATGCACTATCGCGGCATGTATATTTTACCTACCTTTCCATATGGTGAGACAAGCTGCTGAAGAGCTGAAATTTGTTTAGTAACCTTCTCTTTCTTATCCTGTAGCCGATAAAGTGTACAAGAATCAGACAAGGTGGCAAAGCATTGACAGCTTATATTCCCCTAGTAAAAAGTTTTAACCAAATTTGGAAAAGAGTGAATTTCAAACCATTAGCATAGATCATGATACAAGTTACAAGTGAACTCTAGTCGCTATGTGAACTCTAGTCGCTATGTGATAGTCCAATATGTAAGTTTTAGTAAATGACGAAAACAAAATCAGACATGCAGCATAAAGTTGTAGTAATCAAACGATAATATAAAACAGTAAAAAAGGGGAAAAAAAAAAGCCAAAGCAGATCTATTACCTTGGAAAAGAGAGCTACGTCAGTCTTTAATCGTTTTGGTATCAAATTTACAAAGCTGCTTTGGTCGAGTGAGTTAAGGCTCCTTTTATGTTCCATCATCTCTTTTCTATCGGTTCCTCAAACTAAATGAAGTTGGCAAATAAAGTAACTGTATGAAGAGAACAACGAAGTCAAGCAAACATGTATGCAGTTTAAAGATTTTCCAGAGTAACACAAAAAAATCAGTAAATAAATCATGTATTTTTTACTTTTTGTCTCTATCTAAAAGACTCAACGAGAACTAAGTAAAAAAAGAGCAAGAGGCTGCTCAAAAAGCTGCTCGGTCAATTCGCATCCCTCAGGCAATAACAAGTTTCTTACACACTTCATTATTTTTTCATTTTACTTGGGAATTATATATGAACAAGTTCAAAGCCACATTTAATCCAGTTTGTATCACAGTATCAGAATATAGTCAAGAGAGCATAAAGCTAGCCATCAGATTGTCAGTACATCATATAGTGTGAAATGTTCCGTTCATTAAGTTTGTAATGCCAACACTCTAAGGTGGTTCCAATGAGAACAAAGAAATTGCAAGAGCGGTGCAACAACCTAAGGTGCCCATTTCCAGAGCATTGAAGGTCGGGAAATTAAAGGAAAAATACCCGATGCATTTAAAAGAATGATCATTATAGACATTTAAGATGAGAAAATATTGGACGATTCATTTCTACCTTTCTCGCACTTACACACTAGATAAACACATGCAAATGCTAGGACTTGTCGCATGCAAATTTGGAAAATAAAGAAACAGATGATATTTCCTTCCGGTTCAGTAAGATGTAGTTCAACTCAATACTTTGCAAAGAGGATAACTCTTAAAGCCGGTATGAAGGAACTATAAGATAAGACACGTTAAGGAAAACATTAAATAAGTAGCAAGAAGCTCAGGTAGAAGGTTTATCTTCCTCTACTTTTCTCTTGCTATTGGATAGGACCTGAAAGCTGGTGCTGAAGTTCCCCGCAGCTTTCCATCATCATTATAAATAGTAAAGATTTGCTTTCTTACATTTATTCAGAGTGTAGACTGAAAGAATTTTCTGTGGAATGTGGAATTATACGAAACATATTATCGTTTCTGAAAATACACTCTACTAGGATTTTAAATGGAGGGAACGATAGATAAATGCCAAGTATGAGACACAACTGGCAGGTTACATAAATTGGTCAAAAAATCAAAACCAATTGACATTTTCTAGGGAAGATTTGAAGTACAATACGTTATTGTCAGGAGACGGCAATTACTGGGTGTTCGAGAGAGGGGTTTGAGACTCATTGAAGAAACAACCTTACGACCTCATATATAAATCAAGGATCGTTAAAGGAGACAAGATCAGATATCTTGACAAATATTGTTGTGAATAAATTTGCTCGTTATTTTATTCTTATGAATTCCGTCCTACATATAAATCTTACAAGATAAAATCAGAAATCTAATTCCTAAGAATCCTAAATATTTGGATAAAGTAACATATATTTTAAATCAAATAACAAACTAGACAAAATATGAAATAAATCTCTAGGCTATGACTATATTAAACAACTAGTAACCTAATATGCATGAACTCTTGACCATGATATCACTCCCCTCCTCGAAATGGTGTTTGTCCACAAACACCAGTGACAAGCTGGTGGCACTTGGATTTGTTTAAGAGTATGAGTTGATTTTTGAGAATTTCAAATACTGAGCACAATTGTTAGTGGTCTTTAAAATTGTTCCTATGCAGCTCGGGTCGATCTTATTCCAATCTAAAGAACCACAGTTGTTCATTGCTCTCAAGGTATACTGGTTTTGAGTAAGGAATGTACTTATGAAAGTCCCATATAGGATTCGGTACTTCCGGATTGGTTCTAGTGATTTTCCGGGAGATTTGTTTCTTGATCTTAGCCCCTACCTTACTAAAGATTCCTCCCAAAATTTTAAAACTAAGTCTCGAGAATTTGGGGCTCAGTTTGATATTGGTTCTCCTTATTTGAAAGCTCTCCTCATTTATCTCCAAAATTACCAATTTTAAAAAAATATTACTCGTTTCCAAGGTTTTCTGAAATCACTTTAGATAATCCTAAACTTCCAAAATTATTAAATTCTGCAAATTCCTCACCTTCAAAAAAGTTTTCAAATCTTGAGTTCTCAGGACACACTTTGGCAATCCGGACAACCAGGGAGGGAGCTGCCCCGGACAGCGCGATCTTGGCGTGGGGCAGGGGAGTTTTTGGATCTAAGGAGCCTAGGAAAGTTTGGGTAGCTTGGTTGGAGTCTTGGGCAGCTCCGACCATGCTTCGGGCAGCTCGGGCACCCTCGTTTGTTCTGGGCAGCTTGGGTTCTGAAGCTACCAAGCCTCAATTGTGGACTGAAAGTCATAAGAAAGTTTCAACTACTACTACTACTTCATCCAAGTCTAAATCGAATTATTCCAAACCTTTAATCAAATCAGGTTTCCTAAATAATAAAAAGTCTGCTTTATTTAAGAGTATATCTAGCATACCCATCGTTCAACCAAAAAAACCATCCAAATCATGGGCCAAACGGGTGACTTAGGATGATGACTTCATTCTCATAGCAGCGGATTGGCTTGTAAAGGAATACAAAAATTACGTCACATATGAAGGTTGCCTTTTTGACGTAGAACTCATAGAAAGTTTGGGTGCCGAATACATAGGACAACACTGGCATGATGAGTCGTGGGCACATCGTTGCTCCGAATACTAGGATGAGATAGGGATGGTCTCACGAGTTCCCCCAGCATCAACCTCCAAGAGTTACAACTTAAGGGTTCGATCTCGCAAGAACTAAATCAATTTAGTTACTTAATTTGTTTGTTATTTTGATTGGACTGTATTTTTGTTTAGTGATGGACCTCTATTGTAGCGAGTGATGCAATGCCTCATGTTTTACAGTATAAGGGTAATGGTAATCCACCCTTATACAGTTAATTTCTATCAATCAAATAAGTGGCATCATGCTACCTTTAAAACATAAAATTAAAAATCTCTATCGAGGCATAGTAGCTGCTGAAGGCATTCTTACGGAACCAAACCTCGGGACTAAAACCATAATTCTAAAAATCATCTTCGAAAAAGTTCTCGAGATTCTGAATTTCGTATGGCCCGTCCGTAAAATCTCATTTTCCATTAGCAAAGTCATCCACATAGATCCTTGGATGTAAATGCATGTCCAATCAAGATATTCACTTGGATCCTTAGAAACTGGGTAGATCTCAGTTTTGAGCACATGGTTGATAGACATTTGGAAAACTACTCCAACTTATCGAAAAGAGTTTGTTGTCGTTTCTCGACTGCAGGCTTATACTCCTGATGCTTTTTGAGAAGGCTTTTGATTTCTGTTGGAAAACTTGGAATTTCCACCATGACACCCGTCTCTGGTACCAATTTCTTGAGGTCCGAGTTATGTATCTTATTATGAACCAACTATTGGGAGTTTGAGTAAGAGATTTGAGGCTAATTGAAGAGAGAACCTCACGATCTCAAATATAAATAAAAGATCAGTAAATGAGAGAACCTCAGACCTCTTGACAACGATTGTTGTGAATAAATTTTCTCGTTATTTTATTCATTTTAATTTCTACCTATAAATAGAGCTTACAAGATAAAATCATAAATCTACTCCGTAAGAAGCCTATAGATTTGGATAAAGATAACATATGTTGTAAACTAACAAACTACACTAAGTCTGAAAAATAAATTTCTTGACTCTTACTATCTTAAACTACTAGACACATAATATGCATGAAAACTTGACCATGACACAATACCACTATCGAGACTTTGTAAAACTGATGGTGTCTTAGAGCAACACATGTCTTTAAAATAAACTTAAATTAATTATATGGCATTTATGTACCTACATATAGACCTTAATATTAAAAATACTAACGCAAAACAGATGTAGAGTAGGAATAGTAATAACTTATAACCAACAACATTTCACATTCTTATAATGAAAACATTGCAAAGATTCTGTGGCCAACCGAATAGCCCATTCTTCTCTGCTGGTTTCCAAAAGCATAAGATTGGGTTCGAGCCTCATCTGGAACATGAGTAATAAGTAAAAGTCAAATGTTTTATAGTCATGAATCATACAACAATAAGCATGCAATTCCATATCATTTCTGTCGCAAATGTGGCATTTTCTATTCCAGAAATACAGCAGCATTGGGGTCAAAGTTCCTTAATTACGCCTAAAACAATGTTTAATTTAATACCAATTACCATACTAAAAGTCATGAATGAGAGGTGACACCATGAAAACACTAATTAAATTATAAAAATCCAAAAAAAAGCAGGATTGCATTCGATATTTATTTATACCATAGTCATCTGCTTGTTGAGTAAATTAAGGCATACCAAATAGCAAGAAATTCATTTACGTTATCAATTTAATATGAGAAAGAAGTTCTACATTTTTCAAATTCTTTATTAAACCAATTGTACAATAGAATTTAGATTCCCTTTGCTGGGATAAATAAATTGATAACAACCATTTATGTTCTGTCTATAATATAGATTGAATTTTCTGGTAACTGTTCCCATTAAAATATTAAGAGCAAAAGAATTACCATTATTTTGTTTTTGCTTTTATTTTTTGACATTGAGTGATAGATTTTAACTCTCCAATCATATAATATGAAGGTGATTGAGAATTACCCCATTAAATAAATTAACATCCAGTGGCCAATAATTATTTATTAGCATATCATGAAAATCTTCCATACATTTGTTTAAATATTCATATTCAAACTTTTACTATATTAAAGCAGACAAAGTCCATATCTAACCATTTAAAAACCAATTAAAAACACATGCAAACTTAGAGTTATAGTATGAAAATATTTAGCAGTTGCATTAGAAACAAATGAAAAAGTTATGCACCCGTCATATTCAGATAAAACTATCACTCCATGGATTGGAAAATACTGTAAAAATTAGCTTGAAATTTCAGTAATTAAAGGTGAATAAATTCACACAGTTTATTTTATGCAAACTAAGCGTATAACGACACCATCATAGAGAAGAAAAAACAGAGAAGACTAAAAAACACTTAAATCATAACAAGAATTGATGGATGATTTATACTCAAAAAGCTTTGTATCCTCGTGGAAATTAGAACAAACCCATGTTACTATAAACGTTTTTTAAACGAAACTAAAGCAATCAAGACAAAATATTGATTAGTGAAATTAAGACTACAGAACTCACCTCAACGAAGAATCAGCATCAGAATCAGCTAGAAATATCACAAGTAAGCTAATTTACCACACCAACTTCGAAATTTAAAGAAACGGCAGCGAAAAATAGTATCAACTTCTCGCAGCACAATCACAAACAATCCAAGAATTCCATCAATATTCGACCCAAAACCTTCCACCCCCTCAAAGTTAAGGGCCTTAAAATTCGTAAATCGCGTTTCACTTCTCTATCTCTGCATCTATTTGTCGTATAAGGGAAATATTTCACAAAGTACAACACAACAGAAACCGATGAAAATGCTGTACAAGCTATGCGAACAAGCTGAATCAGAAAACAAGCCTGGAATCAAATATGCTACAAGAATTTGCAAGCTTTATTGCAATATAATGGGCATGGACCGGAGAGAGTTGTGTGTAGTACTAGTGTGAAATCCACGGAGGGTTTTTGAATTTATATTTTATAGTTAACTTTGTGGAGCCACATAGACTATTGAAAAAGGCCAAAAATTCAAAGAAATAATGAAGTGTATTTTATTTGACAGCTAATGTACAGCCGTGCTGATGGAAAGAGTAAGGGGGAGCAGTTCTAGATCACATAAGTCTGATGCATGAGAGGACGTGGATGCGGATGTAGATGCGCGAGTGCGTCAATTTTCAAAAAAATTTGAGTGCGTGTGCGCTTTAATGCGCCTATTAAAAATTAATAAACAAATATATATATACATACACACTGATGAAATAAAGTTAAACATACATAATATACATCATATTTAACAAACTCACATCATTATTATAGTATTTACAAATTTACAATATGAAGTTCTTAACAATTGGTATGCAGCTTTATCATTCTTAAAAAGCATTAAAATTAGATTTTATTGAAGGATCTAACATTTGTAGCTTTGCAAAATGTTATAGCCAGTGATACAACGTAATTTGAATCTTGTATTTGAGCGTTCGTCTAGTAAAGATTCTCCGAAAAATATATTTTAGAAAAAGAAATGAAGTATTAAAGCTTTGTTTTATTTTAAGATATAAAATAACGAATTTGAAAAATGAAACCAAATTGTTCATATTTATTTCAACATGTTTGGTAATTGTATGAATTTATTAAAAACGACTCATATTATTTTCAGAGACTTATATTATTAACTTATGAAATGACTAATTTAAACATTTAAATTAACTCAATAAAAATAAAAGTTTTATTTATAAAGTTCATTTTATTAATTTTCATGCAAAAAACTAAAATATCAAAATTTTTATTATTTACTCCGCAAAAAATGTTACAAAATCACAGATTTATCATACTTTCTTTTATCACATATTTTAATCTTTCATATGTTATTATGCATTAAAACCCTAGTTTCCTATATTACATGCCCGCCGCTCAACACATTTCATATTTCTCTTCTCCATCTGCAAGCTCGCGAAAATCGTCCGATTTCTCTACAAATTATTTAAGGTAAGTTTTTTTTATTTTTGTTATTTGTTGATTTTAGATAAATTATGATTTTGATATATATTTTGGGAGTATATTATTTGTTGGTATATATTTTGGTGATGTGGATGGTGAAAAGTTTGTTCCGGAAGAAGGCGGCCGTGAGTCGACTCCGGATTGAGGTGCCTGGGGCGTGGGAGGGCGGCTGCCGGCGTGCGTGGGCGTCGGCGACTGCTACTGTCAGAGGCGGCGGTCATGGACAGCCGGCAGGTAGTTTTTGTAATGTTGAGATTAATGTTGATACTTTTTTGTATTATATTTCAGGATGGATCAAATGAGACAACCAGGCCCGGTTGACACACATCTCTTGTCATTGCAGTCTTCAGATCGATCTGAGGATGTATGTGGAGGTGATATGGATAGCATACTTAGTGTGAGAAACTCAGATAGCTATTTTTGGGATATGTGTCCACTAGATATACGTGTTGTTAATTTGTTGCACGTGATTGGATTTTATGGTATATATATGTGTGGTAAGATTGAACTTGACATGAACCTGATCACGGCTTTAGTTGAGAGATGGCGCCGTGAAACACACACATTTCATCTTAAATCGGGAGAAGCGTCCATCACACTGCAAGACATTGCAGTAATATGGACATTGCCAGTAGATGGCATCGTAGTGTCTGGGATAGATTATGATAGGACTGTGATGCTTGGGGATTAATGGTGCTAATCCCGATGTAGTAATAATCCTTAATGGATTTGATTGTGACAATTATGAATTAATTGGGGTTTTGGGACTCCCGGGGATTTTAAATCCGATATTTGGAGTTATTGGATCCAAGGGATGAGATTGTATTCTCGTCGTGGTGATAACCTTGGAATTTGGTCCTTGGTGTGATTTGGGGTCCGGAGTACTTTGTACTGGGGCTGGTAAGGGAATTAGAGATTGGTAGGTAATTGTTGAAAACAGATGATTTTTAATGAGTCATGAAGAATTTGTTGATGGATTGGTATTTTCGAGTTTTGGTACTATATATACCAAGTAGACTCGGTATTCCGTCATTTGGCACGGAACCCTTCCCTCTCTCCGCTCTCTCTACGCCTAACCCTTTCCCCCCATTTCCCCTATTTTTCCCTGGAGGAAAAATCATTGGTAGCTTGGCTCGGGAGCCGGTTTTTTCGAAGATAATCAGGTATTAATCTTCCCCTCGTCCTTGTCTTCGATTTGGTAGTAGTATTGTAGAGTTTGCATGAGTTTTGAGTTGGTTATGGAATTTGGGGATTTTTGGTTAAAATCCAAAGTTGAGTTTTTGGAGTTTTTATTGGTTTTAAATGGAGTATTTGAGGTGTTGAAGGTGTATGGGGTGTTGGTCTTGAGTTTGGGTGTGAAACACCATGAAAGCTCGAGTTTTTCGGAAAATCGCAGGTGGCGATCGATCGCCGATCGATCGCGACGTGCAGCTGAAATTTTGGTGATGATGAATAGTGCGGGCGATCGATCGCGTGGTCTCGGCGATCGATCGCGAGTGGGTTGGCGATCATTCGCGATGATTGGCGATCGATTGCGAAGAAGCACTGGTTTGGCCACTGGTCAGTGGCGATCGATCGCGATGAAATCGGCGATCGATCGCCGCTCGAAGATTTTTGTTTTTCAAATTTTTTGGAAAAATGTCAGGATTTTGGAATCGAGGTTTGAGTGGCTCATTTCCGGGGCAATGTCTACATTCCAATGGGAATGCTATACTTTTAAATGGATTGGTTGGAGCCAAAATTTAATAAAACGGAATTCTCGGTTGAGTTTTTGGCTATCATTTAACTTATAAAATGGTATATTTTGGGTATTATGCATGCTTAACATGGAGTCTTTTGAAATGGTAAATCGTCATGGATTGACGATAAGTTTGGGGGTTATGAACGTGCTTGGGCACGTGGTTGCATGCTTGTGTTTAATTGTGAGTTATTTATGTGTTAGCACATAATTCATTGGGTCGTGGGACTCAGGCGAGGTCAGACTCGAACTACGGAATTATAAGGTACGTATGACGTACGAGCATAGCCTATTATCAAATGCAATTGTGAAATGCATGGTATGTGGTATTTGCAATAAATGAATATTGAAATGCATGGCATGTGGTATTTGCCATAAATGGATATTGAAATTCATGGTATATGGTACTTGCTATAAATGGATAGTGATATGCATGGTAGATGGTAATTGCGTTAAATGGAAATACATTGGGAACCATATGGTGCCGCCTTTGAGCGAGCAATGATTGCGATGTTGTCGCCGTTGAGCGACCATCGGTTATGACGCCGCTATTGTTGAGCATGCGTGGGTTAAAATGCCGCTATTGTGGAGCAAGCTATGAAATAGAAATATGGAATCATTGGCTAGATACATGTGATATCTGTAGTACTCTATTTGGTGATTTAATCATATTTGGTTATGGAACTGGTATAGCAGGAATGGTTTTAGTTGATCAATGAGATAATCAACTGGCTTTTGAGAATTTAATGGTTTGGTTATTTTGAGAACAGGGACAATACAGGGGATCCCGGATGAGGATGATACCATCCAGGGAGTATCATTTAAATTCATGGCATTCACATTCTGTAAATTATGAACTGTAATATTATGATTATTGGAATGGTGGTATTGGTATGCTCACCCCGTGTGGGGGCTGTCTCTGTTGGGGCAGGTAATACAGGTGCAGCGGTAGCTTGGAGTTGAGATCGGGCTGTTGATTTGAGGTACTTCCAGGATTGATGTACCAGAGCTGGTTGATTGAGTACGTAGCTCCATAGTTGAGATCGAGCGGTGCATGGGAGGTGCTTCCAGGATCGAAGTACCAATAACCGCATTCGGTAGAGTATCTTATACATTAGATACACGTTTATTCATTGGGTGCTGTGAGTACGTTTTTACGTGTATATGGAATGCATAAATGGGTAATGTCTTTTCTCTCTTCATTTATTGGTTGCATGCAATTGAATACGGAATTGCTAAATGAACTGAGAGCATGTTAGTGTATTATGAGGGTGCATGCTATGTAAGTGATCTTGGTTGGGGAATTTGAACATTATGTGGATCAAATGCAAGGAATTTTCTGGATAGTATATGATGTTATACTTGCATATGGCTTTTCCCCCATGATAATATGATTGTATGCACTAATGTTACGGATTAATACACTAATAAAGGGTTAAGGGCACCAGGGTCCTTATATTAGTGGTATCAGAGCAGTGGTTTGTCTTTGGGGCTGTTGAGGGCCTATGAACATGTTAATGGGAATGAGAAACACATACTTATGCATGATGATAGTTAGTGTTGTGTGGCACAACTATATTGCTTATGTGCGCTTATGATATGTGTTCATAATTGGAATATGTTGTTGCTAACAATGGTGGTTGCAGGGTCATATGAGACATGGGTTATGCATTACGGTTGCATATATATAGGAGTAATGATTTTAATGCTTTGCCGCTAAATGTTGAAACGATGGTAAAATTCCGCATGTCACATTTGAAGCGAGGTGCATTCAAATACACTCATGGCGATGTTTATTGGGATACGGATTATGCATTACGGTTGAATGCATGGCGTAGCGATGTGAATACTTGCTGCTGTCATATTATAGCGATGAAGAATATTTGCCGCAAATATGTCGAAGCGAAGGATAATTCCGCTGTCATATTACTATTGCGAGGGATATTATGCCGCTAATATGTCGAAGCGAGGGGTATTTTCGCTGTCATACCATCGCGATGAAGAATATTTACCGCTTAAGCGAGGGCTATTGTGGGGTCTTCCCACCTTAACAGTGTTAGGATAACAAAAATTTAACTAAACATGCATTTTATAACGTTTTAGGGTTCTGGTTGTTACGTGAGCTAATAGGATTACAGGCCAAAATAAAAAAACTTCGTACTTAATAGATACATTCCTAAACAAGAATGCTAACGTTTTATATTTATACTACTCCTAGAGTAGATACTAAACATAAACAGAATCCTATGCTTCTTGTATCCTTGTAGCTCACTGCTTCAACCCGACCCTTAGCCCCTTCAGTCCAAAAGCGTACCTACAGGGACAACGCATCGTGAGCATACCAGTGTTTACTTAACATCATATTAAAAGGCATAATAATAAATGCATAACATCTTAGTTAAATAAAATTTTGTTGGTCGTTATTTAACTTCTTTTTGTTGTCCCTGATTCTCATTCATGTATAAGGGCATCTTACCCCATTGTATGGCATCTTACCATAACATAAACATTGTGTGGCATCTTACCACATGTGCATCTTACCCAATCGTATGGCATCTTACCATATCATAACATCGTGTGACATCTTACCACATGGGCATCTTACCCAATCGTATGTCATCTTACCATATCATAACATCGTGTGGCATCTTACCACATGGGCATCTTACCCAATCGTATGGCATCTTACCATATCATAACATCGTAACATCATTTAAACCATCATAACATATAAACATCATTTCATGTAAACGTCATCATTTCATCGTACATACTTATGCGATAAATGCATAGTCATAATGTAGAGGCGTGTTTTACCGTCAAATGCCCGTACGTTTCTTATGTACCTTTTTAAAAGGAGGAGAAGTAGATAACTCTATCTCCTTGATTGAGCTGGTACCTGGGATGGTTCTACAAAACCACATAATACCATATTAGATGCCTCAATACAATCTCATACCATAATCTTAACAAAATAAATCATCATCATTTGTCAACATTCTGCCTCTCTCAATCGATCGGCCCCAAGGTCTCGATCGATCGAGAAAATATGCATAAACAGTGCCCAAACACCCTGCCTCGATCGATCGATCGGAAGGTATTTTCGATCGATCGAAGAGTTTCACCGATCGATCGGTATATCCTTCGATCGATCGGTCCCTGAATTTCAAAACATACATTAAACAATCTGCCTCGCTCGATCGATCGGGACTAAAGTTTCGATCGATCGAGCACTCTGAAAAATCGGGGCTTCCCCAGGTTTTTTTGCACCTCATTTCCTACCATAATTTCTACTTCATAAAGCGTAAAACATGCTTGAACAAAAATGTTATAAGCTTCATAAAACTACCATACATGTGTTCAAATCAAAGGTTTAACAAAACCTAAGCTAACATGCATCTAACATCATCAAAATCTTCAACCTCATCCAAAAATTCAGGAAAACAGAGCATGCCAGTTCTGCCCAGATTTTCGAGCACTTACTTTCATAACAAGAAAACCCACACATAGCATATGTAACATGCTCGAACAAACATGCTAGGAACTTCATAATACTTCCATGTAAACATTCATACCAAGGTTTCGTTCAAACCTAACTAGCATGCATAAAAATCATCCCACCAAAACCAAACCCATCCAGAACTCTGAAAAAAACAGAGTATGACTTACCCCTCTACTTTTGCTCCTCTTTTTGCAAGGTTTTTTAAAACCCTTCAAAACAAGCTTTTCCTTCCCTTGTTCTACAGCTCAAGGGTGATTTCAATGGGGGAGGAGAGAGGGAAGAGGAGATGGAGGAGAGTTTGATTGCAAGATTGGAAGCATGGGTTGAGAGGGGATGGGTTGCCAAGTGGGGGGGGGGGGGGGGGGGTAGGTTGCCCTTGGGGGAGGGTGGCCGAGATTATGGGGGGTGGGGTGGTGTGGTTGGGGTGGTCATGTGGTGTTTAATTGTGCCCCGGTATTTAGCACGATGTATTAAAAATATCCTAACTCGATATTTTTCATCTTTATTTAATTAATACATCATTTAAAACACTCAACATGCCTCCCATATCATATCATCATAACATAATCATAACCCTAATTTAAAAGTACCAAAACTCCCTTAAACACATCGTAAATCATCATCATAGCACATAATTACATGACATTTCGAGGGTATTACATTACTCCCCTACTTATAAGATTTCGTCCTCGAAATCCACATGCATCACTATACCGAAACTAAACATAAAAACATACCAGAGAATAGTTCCGGGTAGTGCTGCACCATATGCCGTTCCGTCTCCTACGTAGCCTCCTCGACACCCCTGCGATCCCACTGAACTTTGACCATCGGTATGACTTTGCTTCGTAATCTGCGATCCTCTCGATCCAGAATCTTGATTGGTCGTTCCACGTAGGACACATCTGAGTCTAACTGAACTTCAGTAGGCTGTAAGACATGAGACGGGTCTGGCTCATACTTCCGTAACATAGAAACGTGAAAAACATCGTGTATGCCAGACAAGGATGGCGGTAGTGCCAAACGGTAGGCCAAAGAAGACTCTGTCTCCTAACTGGAATTCTAGCGGTCGTCGCCGCTTATTGGCATAGGCTGCTTGCTTATCCTGGGCCGCTTTCATCTTTTGGCGTATTAATTTAATCTTGTCTTCCATAACCCTGATCATAACCGGTCCTCCGACCGCTTTGCTAGTCAAGTCCCCCCAATACAGCGGTGACCTACATCGTCGTCCATACAGAGCTTCAAAAGGAGCCATTTGAATGCTCGCCTGATAACTGTTATTATAGGAGAACTCCACCAGTGTCAGTGAATCCTGCCACGGAGTATCAAAATCCAAAATACATGCCCTCAACATGTCCTCGAGCGTCTGAATGGTACGCTCCGTCTCGACCGTCTGTCTGAGGGTGATAGGTCGTACTCAGTCTCACCTCTGTGCCCAAAGCTGTCTAGAGACCCTCCCAGAAATGTGAAGTGAACCTCGGGTCTCTGTCAGACACTATCGAGACTGGAATACCATGCAATCTCACCACATCCCGTATATACATTTGGGCCATCTTCAAGTATGTAAATGACATACTGTAAGGGATGAAGTGAGCCACCTTCGTCAGCCTATCTACGATCACCCAGACCGCATCAAATCCTGAGGTCGTCCTTGGCAAGTGGGTCACAAAGTCCATATATATATGCTCCCACTTCCATTCAGGTGCCTCTAAGCTCTTCAGCTCGCCACCAGGCCTCTGTCTCTCTGCCTTTACTTGTTGGCAGATCAAACATCTTTTCACAAAGGTGATCACATCCCGCTTTATGCACCTCCACCAGAATTGACCGCATAGGCCCTTGTACATCTTTCTTCCTCCTGGGTGGATACTGAACCGACTACTGTGAGCTCGCTCCAATATTCCTCTACGCAACTCTGGTGTATCTGGGACTACCCATCGGTTGCCCAGTCTCAAAGAATTATCCTCAGCCACTCTGAACTTTGATGGCTGACCCTGAAGTACCAATGATGTCCACCTCTGAACCTCATCATCCGACCTCTGAGCCTTCCTGATTGCCTCAAATATATCTGGCTCCACCAATAAGGTTGACACTCGCACAGGCGATGTGTCTACATCAAAATCATAGCCCAGATGGCAATAAGAAGTCATCATAGCTGATAGACTCATAGCATGCTCAACAGTACTCTTCACCTTACGACTTAAGGCGTCTGCTATCAAGTTTGCTTTACCTGGGTGGTACTCAATTTCACAATCATAATCCTTAAGCAAATCCATCCATCTTCGTTGGCGCATGTTCAGTTCCGCTTGGGTGAATAAGAACTTCAAGCTCTTATGGTCCGTAAAGATGGTAAACGAAGTACCATATAGATAATGCCGCCAAATCTTCAAGGCAAATATGATGGCCGCCAGCTCCAAATCATGCACTGAGTACCTAGCCTCATGCGGTTTCAACTGCCTCGATGCATAAGCCACCTGATGTGACTAAAATAGACACATCTTTAGTGCTTAATTGTCTACGATTTGGTAGGTTTTGATAGATAATTTGATACGTATGCTACCTAATCGTATATTTGTGTATTTGTAGGTACAATCGAAGAAAACGAGCTAAAAACGATGTGTAAAGACCAAGAAAAGACATGGACATGACAAGGACTCAAAGTTGATCAAGAAAAGGGCAAAAATGTAATTTTGGAGGTGGCAATCGATCGCCCAGAAGAGGAAATCGATCGCCTATGGACAAAAACTTAATCAACAAAATTCACGAACCAGCGATCGATCGCGAATAAGTGGCGATCGATCACCAAAGTCTACAGGAGCTCAGCGATCGATCACGATAAAGTGGCGATCGATCGCCACAAGAAATTAGCTGAAAAAAATATAACTAGCGATCGATCGCCACACATCAGGCGATCGATCGCCGAAGAGTCCGGAAATTAGGAAATTGAGTCTTTTACCATGTTTAAAAGATTGTATCCCATTTTTATCACTCCCATACCCTAAAACTCGAGACTAAGCCTCATTAGCAGCAGTTTTTGATAGTTTTTCATACTCTTAGAATAATTTTAGATTTTAGAATAATTTTTCTTTCAACTTTTATCAAGAACAACGCGAAGAACGGAACCGGAATCGACAAGCCGGAATCGTGATCCCTTTTAGTAACCCTTTCTTTTCCTATTAGTTTGATGTTTCTTAGATTAATTTTGATTGTTGTTAATCTAGTTATGAGTAGCTAAATACTTTTGTGATTCTCGGTTGAGGAAAACGATACATTGGATGTTTACAATTCTCGTGAGATAAGTTTTGATTGTTGATTTGCATTGAGTATCAATTGTTTTTCTGATTTGATTGTCATGAATGTTATGCATGATTGTTGGACTGGTCACCTAGCTATTGTTCATACAATTTAAAGCTAAATTAGATATCAAATACGGAATCGTTTGATCCCTCTAATTTACGAAGTAACTAAGATTGATTAAATTCCGTTAGTGAGTTTGTTAAATTCTTAGGGACTAGATTAAACATAGACGCTTGGATTATGTTATTTAGCTTCATCGATCTCACTAGTTCATATGCTATCATCGATTTAAATCTTAATCGCTTGTATTTTGATTGATTGTGTGATAAGGGTTAAACTAGAACGCTTGGGCTACTTAACTAAACTTAAGGTGAGATAGGACTTTGATTATTGGATTAAACGTCCACGATGAATATTCATATGGAAATTGAACCACTTGTGAAGATCGATGATCGAGATAGTAAACGCCAATTGTAAAGTTAACCGAAAACCGAGAATCACACTTTTCTCATAAGTTAATTCATATAGATAATTTTGCATCGTAGTATTATTACTTTAAATTCAAAACCCCTTTTTATTTTCGTTTGCATAAGTTAACACAAAGATATAACCTTCCTCGTGGGATCGATCCCTACTCATGCTACTACATTCATTACTGTTATTAACTTGAGAGGGTTAATTTGGGCGTACGCGATAAATGCTACCAAATTTTGGCGCCGTTGCCGGGGAGGCGTTGTATATTTTTGTGTTAATATTTTCTGTTTTGTTTCTTTCTCTTTCTTTCCCCCCACCGCTACTCTTGTTTGTTCGTGCTTACAGGTTGATTTCTTAACAATCAGATCTTATCATGGAGGACTATAGGCGACTAGAGGAATTGGAGTATCTTGTGCACCAACTTGGCGTAGGGAGTGGACAAAGTGCATACAACTCAAGTTGGAGTGATCATCCCAATCTCAACTATGACAATCAATGGATGAGCCCACCTCCACCTTACATGCAGTCCTATCTGCCGCCATACATACCACAATATTCGCCATGGCCGCAACAACCCCAATACCTTACCCCTGGTGAGTCTTTAGAGAATCTTGTTTTAACACTTAATGACAATACTTTACAATTTCAACAGGAATTCAGGTCTAGCACTCAGAATTTGGGTAACCAAATCGAGCAACTTATTAAATCAGCCAATCGATAGCAGCACAACCCACCGACTTTATACCCTCCCGGACGATGGAGGCACCACGAGAGAACATGGTTGCAATCGCCTCAAGGAGTGACGAAGAGGTAGGAACCCCGGTGAAGGTGGTACTTGCGCCACCCAAGCTAGAAGAGGAGATACATGTGCCACTAGAGGAAAAGGAGCTTGCACATCCTGCAACTCCAAAAGGTATGTCTCTAACTGAGCGTTTTGTCAAATATTTAGAAGAACCGTGTGCTGTGGAAGAAGGACCGAAGGTCGAATATTGTGATGAAATGGACATGTTTGACGATTTTTTCTCTGACGATGAGGAGAAGGAAACCCCTACAAAATGCACGGATCCTGGTATGTTCACTGTCCCATGCATGATTGGAAATAATAGAATTGATAAGGCCATGCTAGACTTAGGAGCAGCAATAAATGTTATGCCTTATTCAATCTACACCTCTTTAGACCTAGGACCTCTTAAAAAATCTGAAATTGCTATTCAATTAGCAAATAGGTCTACTGTGCATCCTAGGGGAATACTTGAGGACGTTCTAGTGAAAGTCGATAAATTGGTCTTTCCTGCTGATTTCTACGTACTTGACATGGAAAATGATAATAAAAGCAGCCATATTCTGTTAGGGAGACCATTTTTGAAAACTTCCAAGTGCATAATAGATGTAAGTGGTGGTGCTTTTACTATGGAGTTTAATGTTGAGGTAGCTAAGTTCAATACTCATGATCCCGTTCATCCTACTACTGATTATACAATTGGCATCACACATCACGTATCACTAGAAAAATCACATACTGTCACTGAGCATGAACATGGGGTAACTACTGATCGGCCTGTTGACGAAGGAGGTATGGGAGAAATTTTGACTAACACTTCATGTATTACTACTGCTTTACCAAATTCTCCTTTTAAAAATCTCAATTTTGAATTGCAGGTACCTGATGTTGAGCTGAAACTTCCTCCTGAACCTCACGATACATCAATAGAAAACGAGGGGATGCAAAAAGGATTGAGGACCTCCAAGAAGTATAAGGCGAATAGGCATCGCCTTCGAGCTGTCAGAAGGATACTGAGGTGGGAAAAGGTGGCATTGGACACCAAACATGACCCACCATGAGCACGAGCATTGGAGTCGGGCCACCGACGTTAAACAGAGGCGCTGCTTGGGAGGCAACCCAAGGGGAGTTAGTTTCCCTTTCCTTTTATTTTTATTGCTTTAGTAGTTAGACTTTTCTCTTTTCTTGTATTTTTGCCTTACATTGGGGACAATGTAAGATTTAAGTATGGGGGAGGGATTAGTAGTGTGTTATTGTTTTTCTTATTTCGAAAATACAAAAAAATCGAAAATTTTGAAAATTTTGAGCTCATAGTTAGTAATGAACACATGCTTAGAATCACTAGCCCATGATGAAACCTGATTGATATCATGCATACTTTTGAACATAGGTGAATTGTTAACCTTGGAACACTTTGAACTCTAATGCAAAGTTTACTTTAACTTAGTAGTTGAATATTTTGAGCACATTATTGTCATGGCTTGTGAAGTATGCATAGCTTAGTGAAGATTGTGTGAACTTTGTAATAGTCTTAAGAAGTCTCTAATACATGCTAGAACTTAACTACATGCTCTTTGAGGCGTATGTCTAGACTACTTGCAAACATGAAAGTGATATAGGCGATCTTTGATGCGTTTGTGCCTTTCAAGCCTACCATGTAAACAAAATCATTCTCTAGTACCTATTTTGAGCCTTAAATGTAAAAGAATGGTAGTATGCTAAGCATACTAAAGACCCCCATTCAACATTTCTTGACTAGCTTATCATCCTACCCTTTAAGCCTAAATGTGATTTTAATCCATACCTTTTAAGGGAGTATGGTGTATTTCATTCAAATGCACTTGGGAATCTTTGAAGTATATTTGTGAGCTTAATTGTCAAAAGAATGGAATACATGAAAGAAAAAGGGATGCCTTGAAAAAATAGATAAAAATATGACTCCAAGGGGAGCCAAGGCACAAAAGAAGCAAAGTGTTGAAATAAACCTTGTGAAAAAGAACAAAGTTGAAAAATTCATGCAAGAAGAGAAGCTTTTAGTGTGCATTTCATCATACTCTCTTGTTTGAATATCCTTACCCTTTCTTTCATAAGCCAATACCTAGGCCAAGCTACAAGCTAATAAAGACCTACTTGATTTGTGTTTGCAAAGTGGCTAAGATAGTGGAGAAGAGTGTGCAAGTGAGCTTATACTTGTGTTAGTGTATGACTTGAACTATTATGGCTTTGCATATTTTGGATCTATAATTTGTACACAACACTTGTTTATGACTACACACACATGTTCACTACTTCGTTGGGTACGAAATGTTTAGGGATTGAACTTGTTCCACTGTTAACTTTTCACCGCCGTTCATTATTATGCATGTTAAAATTGCTGAGGCATTAAAGTGAGGACAAGTTGCTTTGTTATGAACCTATGAGCCAAACAAAAATATTGTAGTTTTATTTGTTTACTCGAGGTCGAGTAAAGAGTAAGTATGGGGGAGTTTGATGTGACTAGAAATAGACACATCTTTAGTGCTTAATTGTCTACGATTTGGTAGGTTTTGATAGATAATTTGATACGTATGCTACCTAATCGTATATTTGTGTAATTGTAGGTACAATCGAAGAAAACGAGCTAAAAACGATGTGTAAAGACCAAGAAAAGACATAGACATGACAAGGACTCAAAGTTGATCAAGAAAAGGGCAAAAATGTAATTTTGGAGGTGGCAATCGATCGCCCAGAAGAGGAAGTCGATCGCCTATGGACAGAAACTTAATCAACAAAATTCACGAACCAGCGATCGATCGCGAAGAAGTGGCGATCGATCGCCAAAGTCTACTGGTGCTCAGCGATCGATCACGATAAAGTGGCGATCGATCGCCACAAGAAATTAGCTGAAAAAAAATATAACTAGCGATCGATCGCCACACATCAGGCGATCGATCGCCGAAGAGTCAGGAAATTAGGAAATTGAGTCTTTTACCATGTTTAAAAGATTGTATCCCATTTTTATCACTCCCATACCCTAAAACTCGAGACTAAGCCTCATTAGCAGCAGTTTTTGATAGTTTTTCATACTCTTAGAATAATTTTAGATTTTAGAATAATATTTCTTTCAACTTTTATCAAGAACAACGCGAAGAACGGAACCGGAATCGACAAGCCGGAATCGTGATCCCTTTTAGTAACTCTTTCTTCTCCTATTAGTTTGATGTTTCTTAGATTAATTTTGATTGTTGTTAATCTAGTTATGAGTAGCTAAATACTTTTGTGATTCTCGGTTGAGGAAAATTTTACATTGGATGTTTACAATTCTTGTGAGATAAGTTTTGATTGTTGATTTGCATTGAGTATCAATTGTTTTTCTGATTTGATTGTCATGATTGTTATGCATGATTGTTGGACTGATCACCTAGCTATTGTTCATACAATTTAAAGCTAAATTAGATATCAAATACGGAATCGTTTGATCCCTCTAATTTACGAAGTAACTAAGATTGATTAAATTCCGTTTGTGAGTTTGTTAAATTCTTAGGGAAAACAATTGACTAGATTAAACATAGACGCTTGGATTATGTTGTTTAGCTTCATCGATCTCACTAGTTCATATGCTATCATCGATTTAAATCTTAATCGCTTGTATTTTGATTGATTGTGTGATAAGGGTTAAACTAGAACGCTTGGGCTACTTAACTAAACTTAAGGTGAGATAGGACTTTGATTATTGGATTAAACGTCCACGATGAATATTCATATGGAAATTGAACCACTTGTGAAGATCGATGATCGAGATAGTAAACGCCAATTGTAAAGTTAACCGAAAACCGAGAATCGCACTTTTCTCATAAGTTAATTCATATAGATAATTTTGCATCGTAGTATTATTACTTTGAATTCAAAACCCCTTTTTATTTTCGTTTACATAAGTTAACACAAAGATATAACCTTCCTCGTGGGATCGATCCCTACTCACGCTACTACATTCATTACTGTTATTAACTTGAGAGGGTTAATTTGGGCGTACGCGATAAATGCTACCACCACCACCTGCTTATCTTGCATCAATACACAACCCAAACCCTGCAGTGACGCATCCGTATACAAGGCAAACCTCTTATTCTCAGACGGAATCACCAACACAGGCGCTGTAGTCAAGCGACGCTTCAGTTCTTGGAAACTTTCCTCACAAGCCTCAGACCAAATGAAGGGGACTCCTTTCTGAGTTAGCTGTGTCAGGGTTTGGCGATCTTTGAAAAACCCTCGACGAAACGTCGGTAATAACCTGCCAAACCGAGGAAACTCCGTATCTCCTGTACAGAAGTGGGTGCAGCCCACTCCATCACAGCTTCAATCTTCTTGGGATCTACAGATATCCCGCTGCTAGATATAACCTGACCCAAGAACACCACACTGCTCAACCAGAACTCGCATTTGCTAAGCTTTGCATATAACTGATGATCCCTAAGGATCTGGAGTACTGTCCTCAAGTGCTTTACGTGTTCCTCTTCGGTCCGAGAGTAAATAAGTATATCGTCAATGAAGACTATGACGAACTGATCCAAATATGGCTGGAACACCCTGTTCATCAAACTCATGAAGACAGCTGGGGCATTCATCACCCCAAAAAGGCATGACTAGGAATTCATAGTGCCCATATCTAGTCCTGAAAGCTGTCTTCTGAACATCATCTTCTCTTACTCGAATCTGATG
This sequence comes from Haberlea rhodopensis, assembly GCA_907163345.1. NCBI lineage: Eukaryota > Viridiplantae > Streptophyta > Magnoliopsida > Lamiales > Gesneriaceae > Haberlea > Haberlea rhodopensis. The sequence goes on along the minus strand of CAJQUN010000356.1, from coordinate 342,205 downwards.
ATACCCCGATCTCAGTTCGATCTTACTGTAGAGCCTCGTACCCTGCAACTGATCAAACAAGTCATCGATCCTCGGAAGTGGATACTTGTTCTTTACTGTAGCCTTATTCAGTTGCCTATAGTCAATGCATAGACGCATCGATCCATCCTTCTTCTTAACAAACAAAACAGGCGCACCCCAGGGCGATACGCTAGGGCGTATGTAGCCCTTGTCAAGGAGCTCTTGCAACTGAGTCTTTAACTCCCTTAGCTCTGCTGGTGCCATCCTATATGGGGCACGAGAAATGACAGACGTCCCTGGTAGTAACTCAATCCCAAACTCGACCTCTCTCGTCGGTGGGAATCCGGGAATCTCTTCAGGAAAGACATCAGGAAACTCCGCCACTACGGGCACATCCTCTACTTTCAAGTCTTCCTTCTTTCCAGTAACATCAATAGCATAGATCAAATATCATGTATGGCCTCGTTCCAATAACTGTGCCATCTTGACAGCAGATATCAACGGAATCTTTGAACGGGAACCATCCCCAAAGAATGTCCACTGGACTCCCATATCAGATCTGAATCGGACAGTCCTCTGCCTGCAGTTCACCACTGCCTGATACCTGTTCAGAACGTCAATGCCTACGATGCAGTCAAAGTCTGACATCCCCAGAACAATCAAGTCTGATCTTAGCTCATTATCCTCAAAATAAATGAGGCCATCATAGACAATCTGATCAGTAATCATACTTCTTCCAGCGGGGGTAGAGACTATGAGAGGCGTGGGCGACGGAGAAGTGCATATGTGGTGCCTTTCCACAAAAATTGTCGACACGAAAGAGTGTGACACACCTGTGTCGATTAATATAAAAGCAGGGTGCGTAAATAAAAGACACGTACCCGCTATAACCTCCTCCGGAGCCGCTGTAGCCTGCTCCCTCGTCAAAGCATAAACCTGCCCTTGAGGTGGCCCCCCTGGCTGACCTCCATACTGCCTCGGTGCAAAAGGTGGTCTGTTTAGTGCTGCTCTGTCCGCAGGCCTCCCCGCAGAGTTCTGTTGTCTACCCCTGTTGGGACACTGCCGAGCAAAGTGGCCTTTGTCGCCACAAACATAACATCCCACACAGTCTTTCGCCAAATGTGGTTGCCCACAAAGATTGCACTGGACCTTCCTGAATCTGTCTCCCTGAGACTGCCCTCTTCCAGATGGGGCATCATTCCTACGATTTCCTTTCCAATGATTATCGGGCCTCTTACCACTGAATCTCGAAGCCGATGTGTTTCCTCTTGGCTTGAACTGATCACCCCTCGGCCTCAAATTGTCAGAAGTGGATTTCCGAGGGGGTGCTGGAGGTGGCACTGCATCAGGGTATGCACCCACTCCCAGCTCGGCTAGCTCGGCCCGTGACAGAGCGTCATCAAAACAAGCAGGGCCATAAGTAACCACCCTGTCATAAAGTTCAGGCCTCAAGCCTTTCATGAAGCTCCTCATCTTTGCCTGGGTATTCGCAGCAATATGGGGCACATATCGAAGTAAGGAACAATAATGAAGAGCATAGTCCGATACTGGCATGGTACCTTGCTTTAAGTTAGTAAACTCATCCTCCTTAGTCTGTCGTGCAGCAGCTGAAAAATAGCAGGTCAGAAACCGAGTTCTGAACAGCTTCCAATTAATTTCCTGTCCCTGAGCCTCTTGCTCTACCACTGTGGTCTTCCACCACATCAATGCTTTCTTAGACAGTTGGAACTCCGCTAATCTGATCCATGCGGACTTCGCACACGGAGCTGCCACAAAAATCTGTTCCATCCTATCTAGCCACTCTTCAGCCAATTCCCCTATTTCAGTTCCCTCGAACATCAGGGGTCGGTATGCCAAGAACTGAGCCAAGCTCAACTCCCCAGGTAATAACTGCTGCTCAGAGGGTTCCTCGCCTACGGCTGGCGGTGGTAGGGGATTTGTACGCCCAGCACTTGCATTGACGCTAATAGCATCACCTACTTCCACATTTACTGCCATACTGCAACACAAGGGTTAACAACGATACCCAAAAGCAGTTCATATAATACATCGTTAGATAGATAAAACATGTTAGTATAACATCATATACTTCATATGCAACATACATATAAAACATGTTTAAAAGTAAGCACCTAGCTAACTTATTGCTAAGGCTACCCTTCACTCATTCCCGGGTTATCTAACCACTGCTCTGATACCACTAATGTGGGGTCTTCCCACCTTAACAGTGCTAGGATAACAAAAAATTGAACTAAACATGCATTTTATAACGTTTTAGGGTTCCGGTTGTTACGTGAGCTAATAGGATTACAGGCCAAAATAAAAAAACTTCGTAACTTAATAGATACATTCCTAAACAAGAATGCTAACGTTTTAGATTTATACTACTCCTAGAGTAGATACTAAACATAAACAGAATCCTATGCATCTTGTATCCTTGTAGCTCACTGCTTCAACCCTCCCCTTAGCCCCTTCAGTCCAAAAGCGTACCTACAGGGACAACGCATCGTGAGCATACCAGTGTTTACTTAACATCATATTAAAAGGCATAACAGTAAATGCATAACATCTTAGTTAAGTAAAATTTTGTTGGCCGTTCTTTAACTTCTTTTTGTTGTCCCTGATTCTCATTCATGTATAAGGGCATCTTACCCCATTGTATGGCATCTTACCATAACATAAACATCGTGTGGCATCTTACCACATGGGCATCTTACCCAATCGTATGGCATCTTACCATATCATAACATCGTGTGGCATCTTACCACATGTGCATCTTACCCAATCGTATGGCATCTTACCATATCATAACATCGTATGGCATCTTACCACATGGGCATCTTACCCAATCGCATGGCATCTTAACATATCATAACATCGTGTGGCATCTTACCACATGGGCATCTTACCCAATCGTATGGCATCTTACCATATCATAACATCGTAACATCATTTAAACCATCATAACACAAACATCATTTCATGTAAACGTCATCATTTCATCGTACATACTTATGCGATAAATGCATAGTCATAATGTAGAGGCGTGTTTTACCGTCCGATGCCCGTACGTTTCTTACGTACCTTTTTAAAAGGAGGAGAAGTAGATAACTCTATCTCCTTGATTGAGCTGGTACCTGTGATGGTTCTACAAAATCACATAATACCATATTAGATGCCTCAATACAATCCATACCATAAACTTAACAAAATAAATCATCATCATTTGTCAACATTCGGCCTCTCTCGATCGATCGGCCCCAAGGTCTCGATCGATCGAGAAAATATGCACGTTTGTTGAACAAAAATGTTATAAGCTTCATAAAACTACCATGCATGTGTTCACATCAAAGGTTTAACAAAACCTAAGCTAACATGCATCATAACATCATCAAAATCTTCAACCTCATCCAAAAATTCAGGAAAACATGGCATGCCAGTTCTGCCCAGATTTTCGAGCACTTACTTTCATAACAAGAAAACCCACACATAGCATATGTAACATGCTCGAACAAACATGCTAGGAACTTATAATACTTCCATGTAAACATTCATACCAAGGTTTCGTTCAAACCTATACTAGCATGCATAAAAATCATCCCACCAAAACCAAACCCATCCAAAACTCTGAAAAAAACAGAGTATGACTTACCCCTCTACTTTTGCTCCTCTTTTTGCAAGGTTTTTAAAATTCTTCAAACCAAGCTTTTCCTTCCCTTGTTCTACAGCTCAAGGGCGATTTCAATGGGGGAGGAGAGAGGGAAGAGGAGGAGATGGAGGAGAGTTTGATTGCAAGATTGGAAGCATGGGTTGAGAGGGGATGGGTTGCCAAGTGGGGGGGTGTTGGGATATGCCCTAAGACAAGTCATTAGATGATTGTTTAAGACATACAATGTTTATGGATTTATGAATGGCAATTCATTATTATATATTATTCTTTTAACTGTGCATTGTGAATTAATATATATGTTAATGTCCTTAGAATAATATTGTATTATTCTTAAAGAAGTTCCTAGTCAAGTATTATCATGAAAGGGATAATGATAATACGTAGAGACTAGTATATGTTGATCGATGAATTGTTCATTGATATGAGATATCAAATCAACATATGGGTACATGTTAGAGAACGATGTACTGAACAGACCCACCATGAGAATGCAACATGGATAGTTATATGATCGTCATATGCAATTCTCATAGTGATAATAATGTATGTAATCCTTACGACTTGTGATCATCAGAGATCCCAACATAAGGAGTTATGTATCTTGATATCGTCAAACGTTACCCGTAACAGGGTATACTATAAAGGCGACTATTGGATACACTACGAATTATGTAGAGGGATGTTGACTGATCGAGATAGGATTTGTCCCTCCTATATAACAGGAGATGTGTTTGGCCCTTGATTAAGTGAGAACTAAAATGCATGGCCATGCTCGAATGAGTCGATATGAGATATCGAGCTTATTCGTTTATTCTAGTTCTACTTGGGGATCAAGAAATAGAGATTGAATATACGAGTATGACTATTCCATGACTCGTGTTCAATCTAAACACAAAGGACAAAGGGATTAAGTTACATGATTAATATTATCACAAGTTCTAAAGGTTATGTCGAGTCATTGACATTCTCGTAATTTGGGTAGCATCGATGTGTTGCTAGATACCGCTCGGTGCTTGCGACATAAAATGAGATTTATGTCACTGCCAACATTACGAGATCCTATCGGGTCGCACAAAAGATTAAATCGAGAAGGGAAATTAAATTCATGGGATGAATTAAATAATTAAGAGGAGTCTTAATTAATAATCATAAGGATTAATTAAATCATGGGCTTAAGCCCATGAAGCTTTAAGAAAGCCTTTAATTAATCATATTTAATATGATTGCAAGGTGATTAATTGTAAGACAACTTTCATATCATACTAACCTAAAAAGAAAAGAAGCACACGACCTCCATAACCAAAGGTGCTCTCGGCCTCTCTTCATAGCCGAAGAGAAATTTTGAGTTTTGAGCGAGCCATTCGATTTAGAATCGAGTGTTCTTTCTTGTTCCGGTTTAATAACTTGTCTAGCAACTTGTTATTAAATCGTCCCTTCATTCGATTTGATCGTGTGGATACCGTTGAGGCAAAACCAATCGAGTTTTGCTTAGTGACTCGGAGAAGGCGTAGGACGTGGTGCAGCTCCGTGGATTCTGCTTCAAACGCGCTACAAGGGTAAGACACTTGTAATTCTCTAATCCGATATGAATCCCTATGTATAGATCGCTGGTTTGTAATCCCAAAATTTTATTCCGCTGCGTTGTATGCTCATGGGGTTACTTACAGTGGTATCAGAGCCGTGTACAAGGCTCATATCGGATTTATGTGGTTAAATAGTTTAATCATGTTAGAATTTATATTGCATGCTATTTAAAACTGTATTTTCATATATGATATGGAAAAATCGATTTTGTGAAAATCATCGTATGATAATATATATGATATAATTGACGGATCGAAATATATGATAATTCGTGATAAAAAACCGGAACATTAGCTCGAGTATGGCTCACGGCCGACGCCACCTAGGTGCTAGGGTTTCGAACCCTAGTCACCATGGCTCGGCCGCCGCTTCCAATAGGCTAGGGTTTTGAACCCTAGTCTCATAAGCCTCTCGGCCGCCGCTTAAGGGCTAGGGTTCGGACCCTGGCTCGAGCATGGGTCAAGCCGTCGCACTATCTAGGGTTTTGAACTCTATTGGCTCGATAAAGTATTGAAAAGGTGCAAGTTGGCTCGATCGAATCAACATGGTGCAAGGCGGCTAGGGTTTGGAACCCTAGCAGCGCCGCACCCAAGCCGCCGCATGGACCATGGCTCGGCCATGGGCTAGGGTTTCGAACCCTAGGCCCACTATTGGTCCAGCCGTGGGTTTTGGTTCGAACCATGGTGGTTCGTGTTTTAGTCGCTTCAGTTCGTGGCATGTGATGTCCCGAGCGTATGATAATTTTTCAAAAATTATATTACAGTTTTAATTAAAATTAAATTTAAAATGTTTAGAATTTAATTAATTAAATGTTAATGCCTGCTTTATGTGTTGTTTGAGCATGGTGCGTGGTTATAGCCCTTTGACCTATTAGATAGGATTTGTGAATGATTGTAATTTATAATACGACCTGCGAGTCGTGCCTTTCTCTATTTTATTCTAAATGTAATCCCTCCCCTATGTTCCCCTCGAATGTGAATCGAGGAATTCTATATCTTGTAAATAGTATAGTTTATTTTATTGATGGTGATCAATGAAGATGGAGCATCGTGCCGGGATGAGGAGGCCATTCACAAATTGGAGCCAAAGGAAGGAGCTTATGAAGTTACCTTAGGTTGACTCATAGGAGTTTCTCATTGGCTTGAGAAACTCATTAGTAGGGGCTATAACCATGTCACGTTTTAATTATGTATGTTGATGCATGATTTATCTTATGTTTTAGTTTGATAATAGTATTACACATATATGTAGATATGTATACAACTATATGTAGTGGACATATTTTAAATTATCAAATTAATCATGAGATCAATAAATCCCTCTAAAATATTAAGTTTTAGATGCCTTCCAAATAAAAGTACTCGTCAATAACTTCGATTGTACATGTGTGGGTTTGCCAAAGCAAAGCACCGTGGCAATCTTAGTAAGGCGCGAAAGGATAAAAGTGATATCCGTCATACTTTAATTGGGTACGACTTAACTAGGTTATCTCAATAGGATTGGGAACCTAGAGGCATGGGTTGGATTATAATTCATTTGATGAATTGAACAAAGTGTTGTTCGTCCAACTATCCAAGAATTATATGTGATGTAATTGACAAAGTGTTGTCTACCTAAATAACCGAGTCTTGGGCGATTAGCCAAAGCTAACTCAAGATTAAGTGAAATATGGATCTTGGCCCACTAAAGATTTCGAGGGTTGATATTTTTCAAACAAAATAGTGGGAGTATCATTTAATATAAGACCATGTTAAATGATTTAAATCATAAACTTATTTTGCATATTTATATTGTAGATATCCATGGCAACTAACAACGTTACTAGCACTTTATCACTGCGATCGGTCCTTGAGAAGGACAAATTAAATGGGACGAATTTCCTAGACTGGCATAGGAACTTGAGGATAGTCCTCAAACAAGAAAAGAAACAATATGTCCTAGAGGAACCCTTACTCGCTGAAGAACCTCCCCTAACAGCTACAAGAGCTGAAAAAGATGCTTACAAGAAGCATCAGAGTGACGCACTTGATGTTGGGTGCCTCATGCTTGCCACCATGAACTCTGAGCTTCAGAAGCAACATGAGGAAATGGAGGCGTTCGATATGATCGAACACTTAAAGCAGTTGTACCAACAGCAAGCTAGACAAGAGAGGTATGACGTCTCTAAAGCGTTATTCCAGTGCAGGATGGTAGAAGGAAGCTTGGTTGGAACTCATGTACTCAAGATGATTGGGTACATTGAGAATCTGGACAAGCTAGGTTTTCCATTGGACCAAGAGTTGGCCACCGATGTAATCTTGCAATCGTTGCCGGAGAGCTTCAGTCAATTTGTAGTAAATTACAATATGACTGACATGGAAAAGACTCTACCACAGTTGCTTGGTATGTTGAGAACATATGAAGCAAATACTAAGAAGACTAAGGCCACAAATGTCCTTATTGTGAATAAGGGCAAAGGAAGGGCCAAAGCTAAAGGCAACAAGAAAGCAAAGAAGGTCTTTGCTAAATCTAAGCCAAAGTCTTATGCACTGAAACCAAAGGGAGGGATAGCAAAAGAAGGGAACTGTTTCCATTGCGGTGAGACCGGTCATTGGAAAAGAAACTGCAAAGTATATCTGGAGGATCTAAAGAAAGGAAGTGTGACTTCCGCTTCAGGTATTTTTGTTATAGAAGTCAATTTATCTACTTCTTCATCATGGGTATTAGATACTGGATGTGGATCTCACATTTGTGTAAATGTGCAGGATCTCAAAAGGAGTAGGACATTGGCAAAAGGTGAAGTTGATCTCCGAGTTGGAAATGGAGCAAGAGTTGCTGCATTAGCTATAGGAGATTATCATTTAGCTTTACCTTCTGGTTTATCATTGATTTTGAAAGACTGTTATTTTGTGCCTTCAATTACTAAAAACATTATTTCTATTTCTTGTTTAGACAAGTATGGTTTTTCATTTATAATAAAGGACAATTGTTGTTCTATTTATTTAAATGATATGTTTTATGCTAGTGCACAAATGGTGAATGGTCTTTATGTATTAAATCTTGATATGCCTATCTATAACATAAATATTAAAGGATTAAAAATAATGATTGTAATCCGACTTATCTCTGGCACTGTCGCTTGGGCCACATAAACGAGAACCACATATCTAAACTTCATAAGGATGGAGTATTAGATTCATTTGATTTTGAATCACATGAAACATGCGAATCTTGTTTAATGGGCAAGATGACAAAAGCCCCTTTCAAGGGACATGTTGAAAGGGCAAATGTTTTATTGGGACTAATACATAGTGATGTATGTGGACCAATAAGTACGCAAGCTAGAGGTGGTTTTCAATACTTCGTTACATTTACTGATGACCTCAGTAGATATGGGTATGTGTACCTAATGAAACATAAACATGAAACCTTTGAAAAGTTCAAAGATTTCAAGAATGAAGTACAAAACCAACTTGGCAAAAGTATCAAAATCCTTCGATCAGATCGAGGAGGTGAATACTTAAGCCAAGAGTTTCATGACTATCTAAAGGAGTGTGGGATAGTCCCACAACTCACTCCTCCGTATACTCCACAATGGAATGGTGTATCCGAGAGGAGAAATCGAACCTTGTTAGACATGGTTAGATCAATGATGAGTCATGCAGATCTTCCGATATCGTTTTGGGGACACGCTCTAGAAACAGCGATTTTCTTACTGAACCGTGTTCCATCTAAATCAGTGGAAAAGACACCATATGAGATATGGACTGGGAAGCGTCCTAGTATGTCTTTTATGAAGATTTGGGGTTGTGAGGCTTTCGTTAGACGTCACGCCACTAACAAACTTGGACCCAAATCTGATAAGTGTTTATTTGTGGGGTATCCTAAGGAAACGAAAGGGTACTATTTCTATTATCCCACCGAGAACAAAGTAGTTGTTGCTCGAACTGGTGTATTTCTTGAAAGAGAATTTATTTCTAGAAAAACCAGTGGGAGAAAAATAGAACATAGTGAAGTTCAACCACAAGAAAACACTGAACCTGAGATTGAGATGGAAACAGAGCAGGCACCACAAGCTGTTGTGGAAGAAGTACCTGCTCAAGAGACACAAGCCCAGCGTAGGTCTGTAAGAGAACACCGGGAGCCACAGAGATATGGATTTCTTGTGACTCAACAAGGTGACTTACTACTTATTGATGAGGATGAGCCGTCATCTTATCAACAAGCTATAATGGGCAATGATTCTGAGAAATGGCAAGAGGCCATGAAATCTGAGATGGAATCCATGTATGCAAACCAAGTATGGACTTTGGTTGATCCACCTGAAGGGGTACGACCCATAGGGTGCAAATGGATTTTCAAGAAAAAAGACCGATATGGATGGTAACGTACAAACCTATAAAGGTCGGCTGGTTGCAAAAGGATTCAAACAAATTCATGGTATTGACTATGATGAAACCTTTTCACCAGTGGCCATGGTTAAATCCATAAGGATCTTACTTGCAATAGCTGCATTTCATGATTATGAAATCTGGCAGATGGATGTCAAAACAGCTTTCCTTAATGGAAATCTGCTCGAGGATGTGTACATGACACAGCCCGAGGGTTTTGTCGATCCAAAGGATGCTGGAAAGATATGCAAGCTACAACGATCCATTTATGGATTGAAGCAAGCTTCTCGGAGTTGGAATCTTCGTTTTGATGATGCAATCAAAGAGTTTGGTTTTATCAAAAATGAAGATGAACCTTGTGTCTACAAGAAGGTCAGTGGGAGCGTAATCATTTTCCTAGTGTTGTATGTAGATGACATACTTCTTATTGGAAATGATATCCCTGCCTTGCAATCTGTAAAGATTTGGCTAGGGAACTGCTTTTCGATGAAAGATTTAGGAGAAGCCACCTATGTATTAGGAATCAAGATCTATAGAGATAGATCGAGAAGGCTTCTTGGTCTAAGTCAAAGTACGTACATAGACAAGGTGCTTAAAAGGTTTAGCATGCAAGAATCCAAGAAAGGATTCGTGCCTATGACACATGGTATTTATCTCTCGAAGGAACAGTGTCCTTCAACACCAGATGAGAGACAACGCATGAGTAAGATTCCATACGCGTCAGCTATTGGATCTATCATGTATGCCATGATATGTACTCATCCCGATGTATCGTATGCTTTGAGCATGACGAGCAGATATCAAGTTGATCCAGGTGAAGGTCACTGGATTGCTGTCAAGAATATCCTGAAGTACTTGAGAAGGACTAAGGATACATTCTTGATTTATGGAGGTGAGGAAGAGCTCAATGTAATGGGTTACACTGATGCTAGCTTCCAAACCGACAAAGATGATTTTCGATCGCAATCTGGATATGTGTATTGCCTAAATGGGGGTGCTGTGAGCTGGAAGAGTTCAAAGCAAGAAACAGTAGCCGATTCTACAACGGAAGCTGAGTATATTGCTGCCTCGGATGCAGCAAAGGAAGCTGTTTGGATGAGGAAGTTCATTTCTGAACTTGAAGTGGTGCCTAGCATTAAAGATCCGATAGAACTCTATTGTGACAACAATGGAGCGATCACATTGGCTAAGGAACCAAGATCTCACCAAAGATCCAAGCACATACTTAGGCGTTTCCATTTCATTCGAGAAATCGTTGAAAGGGGAGATGTTAAAATATGCAAAGTACCAACAGATGATAATGTATCTGACCCATTGACGAAGCCGCTGTCACAGCAGAAGCATGATCGTCATACTAGATCTCTAGGCATTAGGTATATGTCTGAGTGGTCTTAGTGCAAGTGGGAGATTTGTTGGGATATGCCATAAGACAAGTCATTAGATGATTGTTTAAGACATACAATGTTTATGGATTTATGAATGGCAATTCATTATTATATATTATTCTTTTAACTGTGCATTGTGAATTAATATATATGTTAATGTCCTTAGAATAATATTGTATTATTCTTAAAGAAGTTCCTAGTCAAGTATTATCATGAAAGGGATAATGATAATACGTAGAGACTAGTATATGTTGATCGATGAATTGTTCATTGATATGAGATATCAAACCAACATATGGGTACATGTTAGAGAACGATGTACTGAACAGACCCACCATGAGAATGCAACATGGATAGTTATATGATCGTCATATGCAATTCTCATAGTGATAATAATGTATGTAATCCTTACGACTTGTGATCATCAGAGATCCCAACATAAGGAGTTATGTATCTTGATATCAGTCAAACGTTACCCGTAACAGGGTATACTATAAAGGCGACTATTGGATACACTACGAATTATGTAGAGGGATGTTGACTGATCGAGATAGGATTTGTCCCTCCTATATAACAGGAGATGTGTTTGGCCCTTGATCAAGTGAGAACTAAAATGCATGGCCATGCTCGAATGAGTCGATATGAGATATCGAGCTTATTCGTTTATTCTAGTTCTACTTGGGGATCAAGAAATAGAGATTGAATATACGAGTATGACTATTCCATGACTCGTGTTCAATCTAAACACAAAGGACAAAGGGATTAAGTTACATGATTAATATTATCACAAGTTCTAAAGGTTATGTCGAGTCATTGACATTCTCGTAATTTGGGTAGCATCGATGTGTTGCTAGATACCGCTCGATGCTTGCGACATAAAATGAGATTTTATGTCACTGCCAACATTACGAGATCCTATCGGGTCGCACAAAAGATTAAATCGAGAAGGGAAATTAAATTCATGGGATGAATTAAATAATTAAGAGGAGTCTTAATTAATAATCATAAGGATTAATTAAATCATGGGCTTAAGCCCATGAAGCTTTAAGAAAGCCTTTAATTAATCATATTTAATATGATTGCAAGGTGATTAATTGTAAGACAACTTTCATATCATACTAACCTAAAAAGAAAAGAAGCACACGGCCTCCATAACCAAAGGTGCTCTCGGCCTCTCTTCATAGCCGAAGAGAAATTTTGAGTTTTGAGCGAGCCATTCGATTTAGAATCGAGTGTTCGTTCTTGTTCCGGTTTAATAACTTGTCTAGCAACTTGTTATTAAATCGTCCCTTCATTCGATTTGATCGTGTGGATACCGTTGAGGCAAAACCAATCGAGTTTTGCTTAGTGACTCGGAGAAGGCGTAGGACGTGGTGCAGCTCCGTGGATTCTGCTTCAAACGCGCTACAAGGGTAAGACACTTGTAATTCTCTAATCCGATATGAATCCCTATGTATAGATCGCTGGTTTGTAATCCCAAAATTTTATTCCGCTGCGTTGTATGCTCATGGGGTTACTTACAGGGGGGGGGGGGGTAGGTTACACTTGGGGGAGGGTGGTTGAGATTATGGGGGTGGTGTGGTGTGGTTGGGGTGGTCATGTGGTGTTTAATTGTGCCCCGGTATTTAGCACGATGTATTAAAATTATCCTAACTCGATATTTTTCATCTTTATTTAATTAATACATCCTTTAAAACACTCAACATGCCTCCCATATCATATCATCATAACATAATCATAACCCCTAATTTAAAAGTACCACAACTCCCTTAAACACATCGTAAATCATCATCATAGCACATAATTACATGACATTTCGTGGGTATTACAGATTATACTGCTAATATGGCATAGCGATGAGCTTTCCGCTGTCATATGCGATGGAGGATATTTACCGCTTAAGCGAGGGATATTATGCCGTTGGTATGTCAAAGCGTAGTAGCGAAGAGGGATATTTCCCGCTATATAGCGAGGGATATCATGACTCTAGTTTATGGCGATGGTTCATGCCGCCGGGTATTCATAGCGATGGTTCATTCCGCTATTCTATTGGCGATGGTTTATGCCGCCGGGTATTCATAGCGATGGTACATTCCGCTATTCTATTGGCGATGGTTTATGTCACCGGGTATTCATAGCGATGGTTCATTCCGCTATTCTATTGGTGATGGTTTATGCCGCCGGGTATTCATAGCGATGGTACATTCCGCTATTCTATTGGCGATGGTTTATGCCGCCGGGTATTCATAGCGATGGTACATTCCGCTATTCTTGGCGATGGTTTATGCCGCCGGGTATTCATAGTGATAGTTCCTTCCGCTATTCTATTGGCGATGGTTTATGCCGTCGGGTATTCATAGCGATGGTACATTCCGTTATTCTATTGGCGATGGTTCATGCTGCCGAGTATTATATAGCGACGGGTCATTCCGCTATTAAATTGGCGATGGTTTATGCCGTCGGGTATTCATAGCGATGGTACATTCCGCTACATCTATTGGCGATGGTTCATGCCGCCGGGTATTATATAGCGATAGGTCATTCCGCTACATCTATGGCGATGGTTCATACCAACGGATATCTATAGCGATGTTCTATGCCGCTGACTCTATGACTAGGGATCATGTGCCCCGTTATCTAAACAAAATTCTAAGGTGCAATTAAGAGAACTAATCATTCATAAATCAGAGTAATTGGACCGTGTTGATTAACCTGAGCTTAAGAGATTACAGTATCAAAAGTGCAAAAAGGAATTATACATATTCCTAATAAAATGGTGCTTAAACTATAGCTTTACTCTACAATTGTAGAAACTATACAAAAAGGAATTTCTATTCTACTAATCCTGTAGCACTCCTTACAGCTCAGCGTATCAACCCCGACCATGGTTCTCATCGTCAAAAGCACCTACAAAGACAACTCCCAACACATGAGCACATAGTAATTCATATTCAACAAGATATGAATGTAAAACGTAAATGCATAAACCATAGATATAAAATACTTCCTGAATTCCAATGCATTTAAAACGCCCATTTTGGTTGTCCCTGTACCATAACTCATAATCAAATCAATATATGATATTATGGTTTCTTTAAATAAATATCATGACATAACTTCACTTCTTAACTCTTTACTTCAATCCTTAGTCAATTTATCATCAGTGTATTTTAATGCCCCTCGCTTCATAACTTTAGTACAAGCGGAACTCCCCTCCCTCGCTTCTTCATACAAGCGGTATTTCTATCCTCGCTTCGTATGGTAAATCTCGCCTCCATGTGCAAGCGAGCCTCCCCCCTCCCGCTCCACATTTTTAGCGGTATAAGCGGTAAGCATTAAAATCATCACTGTGATAACCCTGACTCGTGGAATACACACCATTTATTCCACGACATACATATTCAACAACAATGCATGACAACATGTATCATACTCATAATGCACAACTTTGCATCTATCATGTGTCAAATGGACAGACATAAAATACATGTTACCGTTGGGTGCCCGTACGTCGCTTACGTACCTTTCCAAAATATCTTCAGTTGCAGGGCTTTATCCCCTGCGTTGTGTGGCTACCTGTGATGGCTCTACACAAGTGTACAACACAATATTAGATGCCTCATTACGATCCAATATCAAAAACTAAGTAAAATATAACAATTTATATTTTTCAACATTTTGTGTCTCTCGATCGATCGGCCCCTCAAGCTCGGTCGATCGAGAAGACACTTAATTCGATGCCCAAGTTTCTGCCTCACTCGATCGATCGAAATGGTATCACCGATCGATCGACGACCTTAAGCGATCGATCGGGAAATCCACCGATCGATCGAGCCCTTTCCTTAAAAAAACACTCTGCCTCACTCGATCGATCGAGAAGGAATTCCGATCGATCGAGCTACCCTGTAAAAACGCGATTTCCAGAATTCTTGAACACCTATCTTCATACCATCCAATCTAGCATATAAGACATACAACATGCTTGAACAAATATGCTAAGAGCTACAAGGTACTACCGTGCATGTATTCAAATCAAAGTTCTATTCTACCCAAAGTTAAACCCACATGCATCAAAATCGCCCAACTAAAACAGTAACCACCCAAGCTCTCTGAAAAACAGGGTATCATATTTTTTTCCAGAATTTTCGAGCACTACTTTTCAAGCCAACAATTATACCATCATAAACGTAAATCATGCTCAAACAAACATGCTAGGAACTTCATAAAAACACCATGTAAGTACTCAAATCAAATGTTCAACAAAACCTAAGCTAGCATGCATCCTAACATCATAACCAAACCTAAACTTAACCAAAATTTACCCCCAAAGCAGATATGGTTCCTCACCCTCTTTTGCTCCGATTTTTGCAAGCTTTCCTAGCAATAAAATGGTAGATCTCCTCCACCTTCTTGCTTAGCAGCTGCTGGACGGTTTTTGGGAAAGAAAGGGAAGGAATTCTGAGATGTGTTGGGGGGGGGGGTGGTTGGGTGTTGGGTGGTGTGATGTATTATGTTTTGGTCCCGGTACTTTGCACGATGTATTAAAATATCCTCACATGATATTTTATAGTATTTAATCAATAAAATACTTCAATTTCCAATTAAACATGCTTCACCAAAACAAATAACACCCACCCCAAATAATCATGCCATAACCCAAATTCCCAACATATAACACATGCACCCTGAAATGCATTTCCCCAATATTATTAATTCAACCCCCCCAATGAATTAATACCATAATCTTCATAACATAAGTAAATTTTAAAATCACATAATCATTTCGGGGATATCACAATACTCCCATACTTATAAGATTTCGCTCTCGAAATCAGCATGCACTTACCCATTACAAAACAAAACATAAATCACATACCAGAAAACAGTTCTGGATAGTGCTGCACCATGTGTCGCTCCGTCTCCCACGTGGCCTCCTCGACACCCCTACGATCCCACTGAACTATGAGCATAGGAATAACTTTGTTTCGTAGTCTGCGATCTGCCCGATCCAGAATCCTGATAGGTCGCTCCACATAGGAAACATCGGACTCTATCTGAACCTCAGAAGGTTGCAACACATGAGAAGAATTTGGCTCGTACTTCCGCAACATAGACACATGAAATACGTCGTGAATGCCGGACAGAGAGGGCGGTAAAGCCAACCGGTATGCCAGAGTACCAATACGCTGTAAGATCTCGTACAGACCAACATATCTCGGGGATAACTTCCCCCGCATCCCAAAACGTACTACACCTCTGAAAGGTGAGATCTTCAAAAAGACCCTGTCGCTCAACTGAAACTCTAACGGCCGACGCCGTTGATTAGCATACGCTGCCTACCTGTCCTGGGCTGCTTTCATTTTTCTTCTGATCACCTTTACCCTTTCTTCCATTTCTTGGACCAATTCTGGCCCTCCGACCGATTTACGGTCCACATCATCCCAATATAAAGGCGACCTACAACGTCTACCATAGAGAGCCTCAAAAGGAGCCATCTGTATGCTTGCCTGGTAGCTATTGTTATACGAAAATTCTACAAAGGCCACTGAATCCTGCCAAGAAGCATCAAACTCCAATACACATGCTCTCAACATATCCTCGAGCGTTTGGATAGTACGCTCGGTCTGGCCATCCGTTTGAGGATGGTATGCTGTGCTCAACCTCAATTCTGTACCCAGGGCTGACTGAAGACCTTCCCAGAAGTGAGATGTAAACCGCGGATCTCGATCAGACACAATCGAAACAGGGATCCCATGCAGTCTCACCACATCTCTGACATATAACTGAGCCATCCTCAAGTACGTGAATGTCATACTGTATGGAATGAAGTGAGGTCAGTCTGTCCACGACTACCCAGATGGCATGAAAACCCAAAACAGTCCTCGGTAAGTGGGTCACGAAGTCCATGGATACGTGCTCCCACTTCCATTCTGGTATCTCCAAACTTCTAAGCTCACCACCAGGCCTCTGCCTCTCAGCCTTCACTTGCTGACAAATCAGACATCTCTTGACGAATGTGGTGACATCTTGTTTCATTCGTCTCCACCAAAACTGGCTACATAAGTCCTTATATATTTTCTTTCCGCCAGGGTGGATACTCATCCTGCTGCAATGGGCTCGCTATGATATTCCCTGACGCAACTCAGGCGTATTCGGTACCACCCATCGATCACCTAACCTCAAGGAACCATCCTCTGCCGTCCTGAACTTCGACGACTGACCCAGACGAACCACTGACAACCATCTATGAACTTCCTTGTCAGTCTCCTGAGCCTTCCTGATGTGATCATAAATAACGGGCTCAGCTAATAAGGTCAAAACCTGTACCGGTGAAGCAGACACATCATAATCAAAACCCAACTGACAGTAGGAGCCCATCATAGCTGATAGACACATGGCATCCTCTGTCGTGTTCTTAACTTTCCGACTCAAAGCGTCGACTGTCAGATTCGCTTTTCCACGATGGTATTCGATTTCACAATCATAGTCCTTCAGCAGGTCCATCCATCTCCTCTGTCTCATATTCAACTCAGCCTGCGTAAACAAGAACTTCAGGCTCTTGTGATCAGTGAAGATAGTGAATGAGGTACCGTATAAGTAGCTGCTAATTCCAAATCATGGACTGGATACCTCGTCTCGTGTGGCTTCAATTGTCTTGAAGCATAAGCCACTACATGCTTATCCTGCATCAGCACGCATCCTAAACCATGAAGCGATGCGTCAGTATAAAGAACGAACCCCTTGTTCTCCATGGGAATCACCAACACTGGCGCTGGAGTCAATTTGTGCTTCAACTCCTGGAAGCTCTGCTCACAAGCTTCCGACCAAAAGAATGGAACTCCCTTCTGAGTCAGCTGCGTCAATGGCTTGGCAATCTTTGAAAATCCTTCGACAAAGCGTCGATAATACCCGGCCAAACCAAGAAAACTTCGGATCTCAGGAACTGTATTAGGCACAGAACAATCCATAACTGCCTCTATCTTCCTGGGATCTACTGATATCCCCTATCGAGAGATAATATGACCCAAGAACGCTACACTGTTCAGCCAGAACTCACACTTGCTGAGCTTGGCGTACAACTGATGATCCCTCAGGATCTGTAGTACCGTCTATTTATAATTATAATCCTATAATAAGTATATTCAAACTTTTCTTTACATAAACTACATACTACTATTTTCATAGTCATTTTGGTACCCCATAATTAAAACACCATAACTTCATATGGACCGAAATGGAAAAAACACATATGGCATTAGTGGTCCGTATATCTTCTTGAGAAAAGGTAAGGTGAGATAGGACTTTAATTATTGGATTGGATGTCCAACGATGAATATTCAGAAGAAAATTGAATCGTATATGAAGATCGATAATCGAGATAGTAAAACTGATCAAGATACCTCTGAAATATTCTGTTCATCAAGCTCATAAATACTGCAGGGCCATTCGTCACCCCGAATGGCATCACTAAGAACTCATAGTGCCCATACCGAGTTTGAAAGGCTGTCTTTTGTATGTCGTCAGCTCTAACTCGTATCTGGTGATAGTTGTAAGTAATCCAAGAGCATACAACGCAGCGGAATAAAATTTTTATGGATTACTAACCAGCAGATCTATACATAGGATTTCATATCGGATAAAGGAATAACAAGTGTCTCACCCTTGTAGCGTGTTTGAAGCAGAATCCTCGTTGTAGCACCACGAGTCACAAACGAAAGTTTGCACCTTCGTCTCTACGGTATCCACACGATCAAATCGAAAGGGATGTTCAAGAACAAGTTGCTAGACTTATTCTTGAACAAACAAGACTCACGGTTACAATAACCGATCGACGACCGCTTTCAAACCACCAAGAGATCACACGACGGCGGCGGTGATCTTCACGTCTTGGAGGAGGCGGCCGAGAGCTTGTGATGATTAGGTTTAGTTTTTGATATCAAAGTATGATATGAAAGTATGATTAACCATTAATCAAAACCTTGAATTTATATTATAAGGCTTTTAATTAAGGTTCAAGACTTTCTTAAAGTCTTATGGGCCCAAACCCATGATTTAATTAGAACCTTTTAATCACTTAATTAAGACTCTTCTTAATTAATTAATTCATCCAATGAATTTAATTTCCCTTCTCGATTTAATCGTTTGGGCGACCCGATAGGATCTTGTAATGTTGGCAGTGACATAAAATCTCATTTTATGTCGCAAGCATTGAGCGGTATCTAGCAACACATCAATGCTACCCAAATTACAAGAATGTCAATGACTCGACATAACCTTTAGAACTTGTGATAATATTAACCATGTAGCTTAATCCCTTTGTCCTTTGTGTTTAGATTGAACACGAGTCATGGAATAGTCATACTCGTATATCCAATCTTTATTTCTTGATCCCCAAGTAGAACTAGAATAAACGAATAAGCTCGATATCTCATATCGACTCATTCGAGCATGGCCATGCATTTTAGTTCTCACTTGATCAAGGGCCAAACACATCTCCTGTTATATAGGAGGGACAAATCCTATCTCGATCAGTCAACATCCCTCAACATAATTCGTAGTGTATCCAATAGTCGCCTTTATAGATTACCCTGTTACGGGTAACGTTTGACGATATCAAGATACATAACTCCTTATGTTGGGATCTCTGATGATCACAAGTCGTAAGGATTACATACATTATTATCACTATGAGAATTGCATATGACGATCATATAACTATCCATGTTGCATTCTCATGGTGGGTCTGTCCAGTACATCGTTCTCTAACATGTACCCATATGTTGATTTGATATCTCATATCAATGAACAATTCATCGATCAACACATACTAGTCTCTACGTATTATCATTATCCCTTTCATGATAATACTTGACTAGGGACATCTTTAAGAATAATACAATATTATTCTAAGGACATTAACATATATATTAATTCACATTGCACAGTTAAAAGAATAATATATAATAATGAATTGCCATTTATAAAATCATATTACATTGTATGTCATAAACAATCATCTAATGAAATGTCTTAGGGCATATCCCAACAATAGTCTGATCTCAAGTCAATCTTCGAGTAAAGCTCTGTGCCCTGAAGCTGATCAAATAAGTCATCAATCCTCGGAAGGGGGTACTTGTTCTTAATCGTCACTTTATTCAATTGACAGTAATCGATGCACAGGCGCATCGAACCATCCTTTTTCTTTACGAACAAGACTGGTGCACCCCATGGTGATACACTAGGGCGAATGTATCCTTTGTCGAGGAGCTCCTGCAACTGCACTTTCAGCTCCCTCAGCTCTGCTGGTGCCATCCTATAAGGGGCACGAGAAATAGCAGATGTCCCTGGCAGTAACTCAATCGAAAACTCCACATCTCTAATCGGCGGAAATCATGGAATCTCATCTGGAAACACATCGGTGAATTCCGCAACTACTGGTATATCCTCGATCCTCAACTCTTCCTTTTCCTCTGATACGTCCACGGCATAAATAAGATAGCATGTGTGACCTCGTTCCAACAACCGCGACATCTTAACTTCTGAAATAAACGGAATCTTCGGACGAGAGCCGTCCCCATAGAAGGTCCACTGAAACCCCTGATCAGATAGAAAACGCACCATCCTCTGTCGGCAATCAACCACGGCCTGGTATCTGCTCAACACATCAATGCCGACAATGCAGTCAAAATCTGCCATATCCAACAAGATCAGATAGGCCCTCAGATCATTGCCCTCAAAATAATGAGGCATTCAGATAACAGTCGATCCGCAATCACATGCTTCCTCGTGGGTGTCGAGACCATAAGAGGCGTGGGCAACGGAGACGAACATAAGTGGTGTCTCTCCACAAAAGCAGAAGATACAAATGAATGAGAAGCACCTGTATCTACCAAAATAAATGCAGGGTATGTAAGTAAGTGGCACGTACCAGCAATCACCTCCTCTGGGGCTGCCTCTGCCTGCTCTCGCGTCAATGCATATACTTGACCCTGCGGCGGTCCTGCCGCCTGACCTCCCGGTGGTCGAGGTGCAAACTGCTGTCTCTGTGGTGCCGTCATGACGTCAAATCTTGGCCTATTCGGCTCAGAGTCTGCCTGACCTCCCCGATTGGGGCAAACCCGAGCCAGGTGGCCCACCCTGCCACAAATATAACAGCCTCGACAGTCACGTGTCAAGTGAAATCCTCCACAGTTGTCACACTTGTTCCCTCCTGTTTTATTTCCCTGCGCTGGTCCCCGATTATCCTGCTTCTGATTCTGAAATTTCTTCCCACCAAATCTAGAAGATGAAGAAGCCCCACGAGGCTTAAACTGGTCTCCTCGTGGCCTCAGGCTGTCAACAGCTGGTCTCTGTGGTGGTACAAAAGGGGGTACAACTTCCTTGTACATACTAACCCCAATCTCTGCCAGCTCTGCCCTAGTCAGGGCATCATCAAATGAGCTAGGGTTGTTGGAGACAACCCGATCAAATAACTATGGCCTTAGCCCTTTCAGAAAATGCCTCATCTTGGCATGACCGTTTACAGCAATGTGAGGCACATACCTCAACAGTGAAGAGTACTGCATGGCATAATCTGATACAGTCATGCTGATGTGGGGTCCTCGTTACTTAATCCATTATGTATCAGATTATTATACATGTGTGAGTAAGAATTAAGTAAAACATACACTAATTAAGAGTTTAGTTTAGTAGGTTGTTACAAGTTAGCAAAAACCATGTCACAACTACATCACATATATATACATCACATACAAGCTAAACTCGAAACTCCTAAGCAGTGGTTCAGCTCGCAGCGGAATAGACTCACAATCCCATCCTCCCACGTCTATGAGTCCCTACAGAAACAATCACACAACATGAGTATAGATACACAACCATTCCAGTGCGATATCAACAAAACATAAACGAAAAAGCACTATGAACAACCATGTGATTGTCCTGTATCATGCATCATTAAATGAAAATATGTCATGACATGTCTCACTCATCATCCTGTTATAACCAGACCAATATGATATACCTATCTCAGCTCAATATGTCAGTGGAACCTCATCACATCTTCATATTAGCAGCCTATATCATAGTACCGTCTTTACGTGTTATAACAGCCAGAGCATATACCCAACCGGCGTATATCTCTCATGCCAAAGCATATGTAGCATATCTATCGTGGCAACAATCCCAGCCAAAGCATATGCCAACACCGGCATATCTATCGTGGCACCGGTCTAAGCCAAAGCATATACTACACATCTATCGTGGCATCCACCTCAACAACGTAATATCATAAATGTACATGCATATGATACCACTAATCATATCATAACATGCTCACATCATTATCATCACAATATTATCATATACCCGTACGTCAAAACGTACCTGTTCTGCGACAAAAACGATATAAATTAGACGTCAATGTCTAACTGCCTAGTTGCCCCGTCCCCTGTGATGATGCTACAACAATACCAACAATATATCATGTTATCATAGGCATTAAAATCAAATTCTACAAAAATATAACATTTTTAAAAATTCTGACCCTGGCGATCGATCACTATATTTCACCAATCGATCGCCATACTGTTCTAGCCTCTCGCGATCGATCGCCACTACCTCGCGATCGATCGCCAAAATGTACTGTTTCTCGCGATCGATCGCCACATTTTCACCGATCGACCGCCACATGATTTAACCACCTTATATTTTTGCTCTGTCTCGGCGATACATCAGCACAAAGCTAGCGATCGATCGCCGATGTCTAGAAAAATCAGAACATGGCGATTTTGAGCTTATCTTCATGGTGTATCTCCTACAACTCAAATTTCAACATTTAAACATGTTTCATGCAATCTCTAATAACATATAAACATGTTTCTCTCGTCATACAACTCATGTATTTGCATGATACCAAGTTTCAATTCAAAGCATACAAAATAGTAACCACATGCTTCAACTTTCCATCAACTCAATCCATATGCATCATATGCTATCCAATTCTTACCAAGAAAGGATGAAGTCACTTCACTTAGCTTCCTATCTTGATTACCAAGTGAAATCCAAGCAAAAGATGGAAAAATAAGCAAGGGTTTGGAGAGGAGCTTGTGTAGAGATTTGTAGGTGTGTTTTGGTGTTGTATGTTTTTAAAATCAGCTTATGCTTTCATATACAGTCCTTCACCTCAACACCAAATTCACCTGTAATTCCCTTCAAACTCATGGTAAATGTATATGGAATGCAACTCAATGTATGCTAAATGTACACTAAGGTTATATTCCACTATACATGTATTTTCATATTAAATCCATCAATCATATGGTTATGTTATGAACTCATTGCTTTGATTCTCACATGTATTTTATTTTCCAATGAGGTTCCATTCATACATGGCTTTACTCCTACTCGGTTCAATCCAAACCCGAGTCCATATCATACTGTAATTAATCATAATTACACCATAAACATGTAACACATGTATACGTCAGATCGAGGCATGACATTTCTCCCCTACTCATTGAATTTCGTCCTCGAAATTGCATATACATAACATGTATATATATATATATCAAATAATGAATCCTTTTACAATAAGATAAGAGACATGATCATATATGCAACATCATATTAATCACTTATCAACAGTATCATAAAAACTGTAAAGTCATACCAGTAAATAACTAAGGATACTGTTGTATCATATGCTGCTCTGTCTCCCACGTTGCCTCATCGACACCCCGTCGATCCCACTATACCTTTACCATTGGAATCACTTTGTTACGTAATGTCCGCTCAGCTCTATCCAGAATCTGTACTGGTCGTTCCACATACGACACGTCTGTATCCAACTGTACTTCAGATGGTGGCAATACATGACCCGGATCTGGTTAATATTTCCTCAACAATGAAACATGAAACACATCATGGATACTACTCAATGCTGGCTGTAGTGCTAAGCGATATGCCAACGTACCAATACGTTGCAATACATCATAGGGACCAATGTATCGTGGAGACAACATTCCACGTTTACCAAATCGTACCACACCTTTAAAAGGTGAGATTTTCAAGAATACTCGATCACCAACTTGGAACTCAAGTGGTCTACGTCGCTTATTGGCATAAGCAGCCTGTCTATCTTGAGCAGCTTGTAATTTCAACCTGATCAGTTTTACTTTCTCCTCCATTTCACGTAACATTTCTGGTCCATGGAGTGCAGTTTGATCAACATCATCCCAATATAATGGCGATCTACATCGTCGACCATACAATGCCTCAAATGGTGCCATCTGTATACTAGCTTGATAACTATTATTGTACAAAAATTCCACTAATGGCAATGACTCTTGCCAAGAGTTATAAAACTCCAATACACAGGCTCGTAACATATCCTCAAGCGTCTGTATTGTACGCTCTGTCTGTCCATCTGTCTGAGGATGATAGGCTGTACTCAATCGTACTTCAGTCCCTAGCGCTGACTGTAATCCTTCCCAAAAATGAGAAGCAAATCTCGGATCTCTATCCGATATAATGGACACTGGTATACCATGTAGTCTCACTACATTTTGAATATATAGTTGAGCCATCTTCAAATAAGTAAATGTCATACTGTAAGGTATGAAGTGAGCTACTTTCGTCAATCTATCAACAATTACCCAAATCGCATCAAAGCCAGAGGAAGTCCGTGGCAAATGGGTAACGAAATCCATCGTCACATGTTCCCATTTCCATTGAGGAATTTCCAAACTCCTCAATTCACCTCCTGGTCTTTGTCGTTCTGCTTTTACTTGTTGACAGATCAAACACCGTTTCACAAAGTTCAGTAATCCTGTTTCATGCGTTTCCACCAGAATTGGGTACGCAAATCCTTATACATTTTCTTTCCTCCAGGATGTATACTGTAGCGACTACAATGTGCACGTTGTAGTATTTCTTGGCGTAGTCCTAAAGCAGCAGGTACTACCCAACAGTTTCTGTACTTCAAAGTTCCATCACTTGCAAGTACAAATTGAGATGTTTGTCCTTGACATATCATTTCCTTCCAGTGTTGTACCTCATCATCAGTACCTTGTGCCATTCTGATTTTCTCAAAAATATCGGGTTCAACCAACAATGTTGATACCCGTACTGGCTCTGTATCTACATCAAACTCATAACCTAAGGTACAACAAGAAGTCATCAAGGCTGATAAATGTATCATCTCATCCGCAGTAGTATGAACTTTTCGACTTAAGGCATCTGCTGTGAGATTAGCCTTTCCTGGATGATATTTGATCTCACAATCATAATCCTTCAAGAGATCCATCCATCTCCTTTGCCTCATATTCAACTCTGCTTGAGTGAATAAAAACTTCAAACTTTTATGATCAGTATATATGGTAAACAACGTACCATATAGATAATGTCGCCATATCTTCAAAGCAAAGACAATGGCAGCTAACTCCAGATCATGTACTGGATATTTCATTTCATGTGGTTTTAACTGGCGTGATGCATAAGCCACCACATGTTTATCATGCATCAATACACATCCTAATCCAAGTAATGATGCATCAGTATAAAGTGCAAACATGTCATGTTCTGAGGGAATGATCATCACTGGAGCAGTAGTTAACCGATGTTGCAATTCCTGAAAACTATGCTCACATGCGTCCGACCATCGAAATGGTACTCCCTTCTGTGTCAGCTGTGTAAGTGGTTTGGCAATCGCTGAAAATCCTTCAACAAATCGTCTATAATATCCTGCCAAACCCAACAAACTACGAATCTCTGGCACAGAAGTAGGTGATGACCAATTCAACACCGCTTCTATCTTTCTCGGATCAACTGATATACCATCCTTAGAGATCACCTGTCCCAAAAATCTGACACTTGTCAACCAAAACTCACACTTACTGAGTTTGGCATATAACTGATGTTGTCTCAATAACTGTAACACCAGATGTAAATGTTGGACATGGTCAATTTCACTCCGAGAATAGATCAATATATCATCAATGAATACGCTGACAAATTGATCAAGATAATCCTTGAAAACTCAATTCATCAAGCATGAAGACAGCTGGAGCATTTGTCACCCCAAATGGTATTACTAGGAACTCATAATGTCCATACCGAGTTCTAAATGCTGTCTTCTGTACATCTCCTTCCCTCACACGTATCTGATGGTAACCTGATCTCAAATCAATCTTAGAGTAGATCATAGATCCCTGTAACTGATCAAACAAATCATCAATACGAGGAAGAGGATATTTATTCTTGAAGGTTACCTTATTCAATTGTCTATAATCAATGCAATGTCGCATTGAACCATCCTTCTTTTTGACAAATAATACCGGAGAACCCCAAGGCGATACACTAGGACGTATGTACCCCTTGTCCAATAAATCTTGCAATTGAGTTTTCAACTCTTTCAATTCCGAAGGTGCCATTCGATATGGTGCTCGTGAAATTGCAGAAGTACCAGACACTAACTTAATACCAAAGTCTACTTCTCGACTTGGTGGAAAACCAGGAATCTCCTCTGGAAATACATTTGCATACTCTGCAACCACTGGTATATCCTCCACTCTTCTTTCTATTTTCTTATCTGTGACATCCACAGCATAGATTACATATCATGTATGTCTATGTTCTAACAAACGAGACATTCTAAGAGCAGATATCAATGGAATCTTGGCACATGATCCTTGTCCATAGAAGATCCATTGATTTCCAGTATCAGACTGAAATCTCACTGTCTTTTGACAACAGTCTACAATAGTTTTATAACTGCTCAATACATCAATACCCAAAATACAATCAAAATCCATCATATCTAAGACAATCAAATCAGCTTGTATTTCATACTCAGCATCAAACTGAATAACGCTAGCAGACACACTCTGACAAGCCATTACAGTAGTTCCCATGGGTGTAGAGACATACAGAGGCATCAATAGTGGAGACGAGCATATATGATACCGGTCAATAAAAGCTTGTGCAACAAATGAATGTGATGCACCCGTATCTATCAAAAGTAAAGCAGGATAAGTAAATAAACTACACTTACCCGCAATCACATCATTAGGAGCTGCCTCTGTGTGATGTCCTCGAAATGATTAATTGCATTTAAGGCATTGATTATGTTCATATGATTAATTATGGTGATAGTTGCTTTATGTGTTAGAATTAATTACCATGTGGAAATGCTTAGTCACATGTGGGCATGACCCAGTAGAGCATTTCAGGGTGCATGTTATGCATGTTGGGTATTGGGTGTTTTAATGGCTTACATGTGTTGGTAGTCAATTATTTGGTGAAACATGCATTTAATTGGGATTTTGGTGCATTGTGGTGAAATGTGTTTAAAATACCATGTTGGGGTATAAAATACATCATGCTAATTGTTAGGGTACTAGTCTAATTAAAAGGTTTTAACCCTTTACCCCACCACTTTATTTCACTTTATCTCTTTACACTCTAAATCCCCAAATCTCTTCCCAAACCCACACTTTTCCCCTCAATCTCGATTTTGGCTTCAAAGTGCACAAGAAGTTCTTGTAAAAGCTTTATTTTTGTGCTTCTTGGTAAGATCTAAGACCTAGGATGTATATATATCATTCCTTGTTGTTCTTGTTGTGGTTGGTTTGAGTTTTGGAAGGTTTTGAAGGGTTTTGAAGTGGGTTTGTTTGGGTTGGTATGATTTTTGGTAGGATGTTAGATTTTTGGTGGTTTTATGATGTTTGATGAAGGTTTTTAGTGTTTTGAGTTTGTTGGTATAAGTGTTGTGGAAGTTGGGAAGAAATTTTGGTACAAAAATGGTGAAAATCGCGACTTCTGGTTGTGGCGATTGATCGCTACAAATGCAGCGATCGATCGCCGAGGGGCAGTGGGCAAATCAAGTGTAGGCGATCGATCGCCTCAAATGGCGCGATCGATCGCCGAGGACCAGTAGCTTTTTAACGCAACAGGCGATCGATCGCCTCAATTGAAGCGATCGATCGCCGCAAGGCAAAAAAGTGAGGCGATCGATGTAAGGCCCCGATGCTAATTAATCCGGATAAACGATGATTAAGAAAACCCGGATAATTAAAAGTGAAAATTTGAAATAAGGAATTTTGGACTACGATGAGTCGACCAACTAGTGGAACATGTTTAGTGCATGAGCATGTGCATGATCACATGGCACTTGGAGAACACATGCCACTAATTAATTTAACTCATGTTTAATACATGATTTTGGACCATTGATCTTGCAAGAAGATGATGTATTGACACATGGATTCCACAATACATCAATTAAATAAAAAACCCATGCATGGTATTGAACCTCACGCCTTTATCATTGCCAATTCAGATTTTTGGTTCTCATATTTAGCTAGCAATTTCTCTCTCTTCCCACTTCAACCCAAACACTCCTCCTTCTCTCTACCATTTCGAAATTCCAACCTTTTTAGCTCCCAAATTCTTGTGAATTTGTGGATGCATGTTACATGCAAATATAGATTTGCATAGGTATTCATGAGAGGAGAAGAACCCATCAAGGAAATTCAAGTTTGGAGCATTCTTGAGGGAGGAAGGAAGAGTTTGGAAGGAGAAAGGAGCTTGGTTGGCTCAAGGGCTTGGATTGTGTTTCAAATCTTCAAGATATAGTGAGGTATAACATGAATATTGAGTTTTAATTACTTGCATGTAGGATTAAGGGTCTGTTAGCATAAATACCCAGCAAGCCAAATGCTGGCCCGATGGGCTTTATGGACCCTAGCCCAATTAGCTAACTAATTGTCACTATAAATATAACATCTTGTTTCTATGGGTTCAACAATTCCAATACACTCACTCTCTGAGAATAGCCGTCATCACACTAGCACTGGTGTCGAGCTTGTAGATTTGGTCAGGTTGATTGGACTCGAGGATCACCGCCATCAGATTGATTTCGCTGTTAACGATAATCTCTTTTCGTGCATTTATATTCGATTTATGCATGTTAATATATGAATCATGCGCGATCGTCCGTCCCTGGGTCAGATCTGTTTATTGTATTATTTCCGCTGCGTTTGGATCTGGCGGCGGGGTACGGAAACCCAACAGTGGTATCAGAGCCAGGTTGCGCTTTGATTCATATATTTGATAATTACTTTTATTAGATCGTTTCCCATCGCTTCTAATCGTGTTTGAGTTTTCAAAAATTTGTAATCCAGAAACATAGAAAATTGGAATAAAATATTTTAATCCAACCCATGAATTGAATAAATCGGAAAGTGTTTCCGGCAATTTTCATAGCGGCATGGAGGAGGACTGATTGCACAACGTCTTCTTGTCATGTACATAATTTCTGAGATTCTTCACAAATGCATCTGGCGACCTACTGCGTGCCATCTGTTGCGCACGGGATTATGAATCTCGCATGTTATCTGCTGCACCAGCCACGAGAAAACGTTTCTCAATCTGTGATTGGGAGTCGTGGCTGTTGCAAATCGGCGACGGGAAGCGAGCGTAGCAGCGGTTGCGCAAAACGTTTGCGGAGCAGGCTACACAAGTTCTCTAGTGGTTGAAAGACATCGCTGGTATGAGACTTCGGGATATGAGATCCCGACTCGCAGACAGGCCATGGTCACGGCGGCGGGTGCTGTAAGTGTTGCAACCCGCTGCCATGAACTCAGACATGGAACGCAAACCATGAAATGTTCATGGAGATGGAGACAGTGGACGACGCTGTATGTGCAAACGAGAAACTTATGAGACGAGAGCCCGCGTTCGACAATCGGAAGAAGGCGGCGGCTACAAGATGTAGGGTATATGAAACCCTAGCTTGGTTAAAGAGATGATGAATAGTAGATAATGCAATTTTCGAATTAATAATAATAATAATAATAATAATTTGCCAGCAATTTCGAAAATTGATGTGAAAATTTCTTTGAAAATTGTATTTTAATTTTGGATCTAAATTGTTTGGAGTCCATAAATTAATTTGGGTCATTTTAGATGTTTTATCCGGATATCATTTTTGAAATAATAAATCATACTGCTTAATTTATTAAAAATGTGATTTTTAATTTATTAAGTGTAAAATGGAGATTTTACAATTAGTTGAAAATTTAAAATTGAATGAAAATGTTTCATTTAATTTGTTAATTTTATTTTTGACTAATATTATGATTTGAGGTAAAATAGTGATTTTACCAATTAATTGATAATTTAATTAATTAGAAATTAAATGAAAGTGTTTCATTTAGTTTGATAATTTTATTTTCGATTAATATGATTTAAAAGTAAAATAGAGATTTTACCAATTAATTGAAATTTAATTAATTAGAAATTAAATAAAATGGTTTTATTTAATTTGTTAATTTTATTTTCAATTAATGATGCGATTAGTGGGAAACGATAGAATAAATTAATTATTGTGCCCTAATTACATGTGATGTAATTAGTCCAATTACATATTATGTAATTGGTTAGTTTAATGTTTAATTACATATGTTGTGATTGCATGATGGATGATTACGGGCCTTGACCAACGTGTTTAGGTGAATGTTTAGGTTTTTATTGTTTCATTATTATTGTGATTTTGGTTATCGGGCCTGCGAGCCCGCTCTTTCTATTTTCTGATGTATCCCACCCCGGATTTGTATCCCTATTCTCTTTTTTGCACGATTTAAATGTAAAAACTTTAGAATTAGTGGGAGATCGATATTGAAGATGGAGCATCAAGAATCAAGACATGTATAATGGAAAGCAAAATGTAATAGGATTGCATTGCATACCTGCATCACCTTAGACAGACTTGTGATCCACGTATGGCTCACGTGGATCAATTAGGAAAAGGTCGTGATCGTCCATATTTATTTATTATGCATGTGATGTATGATAAATGTTTGTTTGTATGTTTTATTAGTACATATGATTGCATGAATAAAACATAGTTGCATGAATCCAGCAAACAAACAAACAAGTACTTGATGAGATTTGAAAATTATTAAATTCCTCTTTTGAATATGATTCAAAAATTTTAATATCAAACTGTAAAGGGAGCTCAAAGGAGTTTGTTGCTTCCTGTCTTCCATCAACAGTTAAGCCATGAGACACTACTTGTGTCAGGTGTCTTGTCTCACCCTCGTGGGGGGCATCTGGCATGAGAAAGCTGTGTGTTTAACTGACACTTAATTATGGATAGGTAACTGTTAACCTTTAAGATTACTCACCATCGTGGGATCTTACTGGCGGACATTACCATCCGTGGGATGGGTTAGTTTGACGTGAGAAGGCATAATTGGCCTGCCTCTGTAGGGTTATGTCAATCACGAGACGAATATCTTGGGGGTTGCATATGATGCAATTGTGAGCTACCTTTAGTATCATGAGGTCGGCTGGACCCTCGCCCGGGGCTATCATGAGCTAGTTGGACTCCAAGCCCACTAAGAAAATACGATTATCCGTTCATTTGTCATGAGGGTGACGAATTTGAAAAATTTAGTGGGAGCATTCAATAACTAAAGTCCATAGTTTTTGAATTAATAATCAAACGGTTTGCATGTATTTTCTGTTTATTCTCAGTATTGTGATTGCCATGAATCTGACTGCATCAATTCTCGATACAAACAAAGTAACCGCACCAAATTATTATGATTGACTATTAATTTTAAAATAGTGCTTGCTTCTAAAAGGTTGATATATACCCTTGGTGGGAGCCTCCTGTTGAAGTGTCTCCCCGTTCGTCTCATGAAAAGATCACCACACTTGAGAAGTGGTGGGATGATGATCTCTAGGCTAGGTGCTATATGATAGCATCAATGTCACCAATGAGTTTCGACACAGATATGAGAAATTCGTTTACATTGCTGATATTTTTCAACACCTACAAATGTTGTTTGGTGAACGGACGCGATTACTGAGACTCGCGATTTCGAAAGAGCTATTTTCATTTCAGATGCGAGATGGGGCTTCGGTCTATGAGCATGGTGTAAGAAAATATCTCTTGTTGAGAAATTAGAAAATCTGAATGTGACAAATCCTCATTAACTGGCTGTAGATTTGATCTTATAGTCAAAATGTTGGAAACATATGAGTCCTTGATTCAAAAGGAGAAACGTGTTCTTCTTGTCGAATCTTCTACCAATGGTAGGAAGAGTTCAAGGATAAAGAAAAGTAAAGGGAAATGGTTCCTAACCTCAAAAGACGAAAAATGATATAATAGCAACTAAGAAAGGAGAGGCATCTATTTTTTCACTGCTGGTCACTGGCGCAAAATTGTAAGAAATACCTAGACTAGAAGCGTTCTAGAAAGGGTATGTTTTATATTAAAATTAAATGTTTCTATTGGTTCTACTTCTTTGGTATATGATGCCAGTAGTGCTAGCAATTTTGAAAAGAGTTGCATGTGTTGTGAAGAAGTAGAGAGCCCTAAGAAGGTGAAACCTACCTGAGGCTAAGCATTGTAGCAAGAGTTGTTGCAAAGGCTGTTTGAAATATTTATTTAATATAAAATCTTGAACTGGTTAGGCACTGGTTTGAGCAATTATTTATTTGTTCTGGATTTAATCATGAACATTGTTCCTATTTTGATAGAGAATGATATTCTTTTAAATATGCGAATGTGATTTGCAGTATTTTTAAGAATGCGTGTTTTATTGAATCTGGTGAACTTATGAATGATTAGTATGATTATATTCAAAGAATATAAAAAGAATGATAACTTAAATCCAATATATATTTAGCATGTGCTGAATGTCCATTGAATTTGATTCATATGGACGTATGTGGAGCACTAAGTTTTAGTGCAAGATGATGTTGAGTTATCTTAAATAGAATGTGATTCTCTCTGAGTAACTCTCTAAAGTTACATATTTGTTGAATATAAGTCATACCAATGCAGTGACCAAAACTCCATATACGATATGGACTGAAAAATAATCCAAATGTTTATTTTGAGATTGTTCTGCTTATGTGAAGCATCCAGTGGGAGATGAGTTGGATAGTTGATCCATCTTATGTTATTTTGTGGAAATTATATTATCAATTGCAGGCAAAGAGTTTGTTTCGCAAGTGCAATCTTTCTAGACAAAATGTTTCTATTAGAAAGGATGACAAAATAATATAACTTGAAAGGGTTCAAGAACCACAAACCACTAGAAAAGTGAAAACGGTGAAATTAATTTAGTTAATCACAACCTTTGATTTACACACACAAAGGAGATTTGAAAATGTTTTAAGAGCTCCTGATAGAATGAATCTACTCCTTGAAAGTAGTCAAGAAATAGACCATGGATATGATCCTTGGACTTTCAAGGAGGCGATGTCAGATATTGATTCGGGACATTGGCAAGATGCCATGAAATCTGAAATGGACTCCATGTACTCCAATAAGGTATGGGCCTTAGTAGATCATCTTTGGGAATTGTTCCCATTGGCTGCATGGATTTACAAGTGAAAGCTTGGAGTGGATGGGAAGACAGTGACCTTCAAAGCTTGACTGGTGAGAAACGATTATTCTCATAGGCAAAGAGTTGTTTATGAGAAAATTTTCATAGGTTATGATGCTATAGTCTATTTAGATTTTATTAGTTATATCTTTATATTATGAATATGAGATATGAGTAATGGATATGAACACAACATTTCTTAGTGGTGGCATTGAGGTAGAAATGTAGCAGCCAAATGTGTTCACAACTTCTTGGAGTGAACAAAAGGTTTGCAAACTCCAGAGGTCCATTTACGGGCCTAAGAAGGCATCCCGAAGTTTGAACCTTCGTTTTGATAACATCATCAAAGTGTTTGGTTTTGTTAAAAATCCGGAAGTGAAATGTGTGTGCAAAAAGGTTAGTGGGAGCATGGTTATATTTGTGATGCTTTAAGTCGATTATATCATGCTCATTGTGAATGGTATTGGATTAATCAATTAAAGCGTGATTATCTACTAATTTCTCCATGTAAGATTGAGAGAAGCGTCATACGTGCTTAGCATACGGATCTATAGGGATAGATCTAAAGGATGCTTGAGATCTCTCAATCTACGTACATAAACACTGTGCTAAAAGGGTTTACAATAGAATAGTCGAAAAATGAGTTACTTCATAATATGTCATAGTATTCATCTCTCGAGTCAATGGGTCTTAAGATTGATGAGGAGAGAGAAAAGATGACATTGATACCTTATATTTCTACTTTTAATAGCATAATGTATGCTATGGTATGTACTTGGCCTGATCTATGTTCTTAGAGTAATGGGCAGACATCAAACAGATCCCGGTGAAGGTCACTGGAAAACTGTGAAAATAATCCTCAAGTTCTTATGAAGAACTTATGATATGTTCATGGTTTTTGGATCTGTAAGTGGAGAAATAAAAGTTGAAGGCTAAGATGATGCTAGTTTTTAATTTGGATGTAGATGATACCATATCGATGTTCGGATTTGTATTTAAGCTCAGTGATGGTGATGTCTCTTGGAAACGTTCCAAGCAAGACACCACATTGGATTCCACCACTGAAGCTGAATACATTGCAGCATAAGATGCAACAAAGAGGCAGTTTGGATAAGAAATTTCATCCAAGAGTTGGGTGTAATTTCTAGTGCAATTGACACAGTCTCTGTGTACTATGACAACATTTGAGCTATTATGAATAGCCAAGATCTCATCAGGATCCAAACATATATTGAGAAAATACTATCTAGTGAGAGAGATGGTAGACGCGACATTATTATCGAGAGAATCGCTTCAACAGAAAAATATAGTGAATCCACTGACAAAGCATTTACAATGATTGATGTCTGATAGACATCTTGGGAAGATGGTCTTAAGACACATGAGTAGTTGGCTTTGGGAAAGTGAAAGATATTGTTGTCATACATGATTAAGTAAATCAATAGTTGATTGATTGTACTTATAATCTTACTATGACAAATCTTTGTTTGAATATTAATATATATGGCACTTCTTCATCTGTTTACCCATGCATCTTGATGTATTGATGAAGTCCTTGAAGTTGCTATAGTCCATAGAATGTGGTTACGCATATGATGGTGACCATGAAATACATTATCGACTGCGACTTCTAAATGTTCCTGGTCGATGAGCCTTCGAGAATGGGATGTCGATATATGCTCGTTAGAGACTGGTATTCATGATGTGTCTAGTGTAGTGCACCGTGTTTCATCGGCGTTGGCTTGGAGAAGTCAGCACACATGAATAGGTGCTCATTAGAAATGAGTTCACTGAACGACCCTACTCGGAATTCTATAAGTGGTTACCATTTGTCGAGTATAGAATTTCTAGTCATAGTTGTGCACCATTACTCCTCATGACCCGAGGCGTCATTGAGGTCTTGATAGATAGCTGTGTACTTTGATTTAATGACTGATCACATGTGGGTCATAAAGTCATATTTGGGTATTCAATGATGCTGTCAGAGGCCTATGATTGTCGTTGGGGATTCACCACTGGTCTTGATGAACCAGGATGTCCTATGTGTTTTTCTATATATGATTCGAGGAATCTCTGGCCAGAGTGGGTAGTGCTTGTGAAAAATGAGTTTTTCATATACGCACACAATGAATCATATAACGTGAAACAAATACATAGTTATTGAAATCATAAGGGGCCTCGACCAACCAATGCCCTTGATTCAATCGGGACATATTGAGTGAAAGGAATGTACTGCACGCTAACTATGGCTGACAGGTTCTCGTACGTTGCTAGTCATTTGTATCTAGGTCTTCGTGAAGCGCAGATGCTAGGTGCTACCGACGATCGGTAGGTTGTTGCTGGAATTATATTTCGGCCATTTTCTATTAAAGGAGTTTAATTGACAATGAGGCATTCAGGGTAAGCCCAAAGAAGTTGTTTGACTTCTAAAATCACAAAGGTTGTGATCCTACTGCTATGATACACTTGAGCCTCGCTGGGTCACAATCAACCGGCCGCCGATCTATCGATGAGAATTGAGACTTAAATGTTAAGTGCTCAAACTGAGTGATTTAGAAGAGATGAATTTAATTTTTGAAAGATCTTCAATTTAGTGGAGTTTCTATATTTGAAATTGTTTCATTTATAGAAAATTCTAAAATTAAATCGTTTGATATATTTATGTCTCATAATTATGTACATTGGTAGTACATCAAGTTGTTCAATTAGATTGAGTTACTTGGATTATGAGTTTGTAGTTTTGTGTTGGCTTTTGGGCAAGTGGGAGATTGTTAGCATAAATACCCAGCAAGCCAAATGTTGGCCCGATGGGCTTTATGGACCCTAGCCCAATTAGCTAACTAATTGTCACTATAAATATAACATCTTGTTTCTATGGGTTCAACAATTCCAATACACTCACTCTCTGAGAATAGCCGTCATCACACTAGCACTGGTTCGAGCTTGTAGATTTGGTTAGGTTGATTGGACTCGAGGATCACCGCCATCAGATTGATTTCGCTGTTAACGGTAATCTCTTTTCGTGCATTTATATTCGATTTATGCATGTTTATATATGAATCATGCGCGATCCTCCGTCCCTGGGTCAGATCTGTTTATTGTATTATTTCCGCTGCGTTTGGATCTGGCGGCGGGGTACGGAAACCCAACAGGGTCGAATTTTGATGCTTTGGCATGAGAAATGTAGTGAAAACTTGCTGTCAGAATGTTCTGCAGTTTTCAGTATACTTTTGGTCTAGTATTTCGAATTTTACTCATGTTTAAACTTCGAATTTGAAGATGACTCGCCTAGTAAAAGTTGTAAAATTTTGTGTTAGCTTTAATTGTCCACCGAAATCAGCTATTTTGGATTTAAGATGAAAACGTTATGGTCGTTATACCAACATGTGTCAAATCTGGAAATTCACTGCATGCGAGTTTCATGCATTTTGTGCTTCGTATTTCTGGGAATAAATGGCTACGAATATAAGGTTTTAGGCTCTAATAAGTGTTGTAGGATTCGAGGTTAGCTTGCATTTGGAATTGGCCTCACTCAATTTGGAGCTCATATGAAAGAATTATGCTAATTTTACCACATATTGCTCAATCTGGAAAAGGATTTCATACGAGTTCCTAGGCTTGTACGTTTTTCAATTAATGTACATGAAGATGAATTGTTTAGCTTAAAGCTCATAAGAGATGTTTTGTTGTATGTTGGGCTATCTTGCATTAGAAACTAGCCTTACATGATTTGGAGTTTCCGTGTGTAAGATATGCACTATTCCCTAGAACCGCTCACTCTGTCAAAACAGAATATGAGTATTTTTAAATCTGGCATACTTTGCTTTGCATGTGCCTCAAGATGAGTGAACTAGTTTCTGGACTTGAAGATGACTCTAGTACTTTAAGGTTTGATGATATAATTGAGGTGTAAATGACCAGGTTAATAGATCTCGAGATTTATTCGAGGAGTACTCGTTAGATATAGCATTGGTCCGAGGTACGTAGAAAACGGGTTTTATCACAATGTCTCGCAAAGACATGTGATGTTCCCGGGTATGATTTACTTGTCATTACTTGCTCCTTATGTGACTATGTGATAAGTTGATCTGCAGTATGTGAATTACATGGTACATTGACTGCATGATATATGTTGACATGAGATTTGAGATGCATCACATGAGATTATGATATTGCATGATGCATTGACACGCATGGACATTGAGCATGTCATATTGATCCTATCGATTCGTTTCTTGGTACCTATATCTTTTCTTTGGTATCTGTGATGCGTGTCTGGGGATGATGGGCACGTCGATGGCTCGGTGGAGAGAATGAGCTGAGTGATGCCGTAGCGACGAGCGTGCCGACGTCGCCCAGACACGAGGATGATGGACCGCCGATGGCTCGACTGAGAGATAGATCGGAGCACGGAGCATGTCACATCTTGCTCGAGCACTGATGAGTGATTGATGATCTTCCTTTGGACTCCTGAGATATGGATATTCGAGATTTGATACCCTTCATATGCATTTGCATTCATGCACGGCATGCATCGCATGTTATTTGTCATACACTGTGATATTATCTATTTCTCGTACTGGGTTCTGACCCCCTTCGCGGGGGGCTGTCATGTCTTTGTTGTATGAGCATGACAGGTGGTGCAGGTGGGCGTACTGTGGATGCTCGAGATGAAGCATCGATAAATACCAGAGCTCCTTGAGAGCGAGCTCAGGTATATGATTTATGTTTTGAGTCCCAGTAGTTATTTAGTATTTTTACTTATGTTTTAAATTACCGGGGTATGCCCTGAGTATCTGTATTTTTAAGTATTACTTTACTGAGAAATTATATGTAATGCTTATGCGATGAATATAATGTTAGATGTAAAACTGGAAATACATAATTTTCACTATTCGGAAATGTTTTAGAAACAAAATGCGAAAAATTTTGAGGGTCACTTTTTGAAAGTTTTTAACTAAATCTTCCGCTGTTTACGTTAATATAACAATCGTGTGTTAATTAAACCTCTGATTAGGACCAGGCCCTCACAATCGATCGCCTCGTGTAGCGATCGATCGCCACTGTTTAAAAGTTGGAAAATGATGAATTTTGATGATTTTTTGGTATTTGGCTATTGTTTAGCTTCTAATATTGATTTGTATGGTTGTGTAGAACCATCCCAGGTACCGACAACGTCAAGGAGATAAAGTTGTTCAACTTCTCCACTTTTGAGACTAAGGTACGTAGTGAGACGTACGAGCATCGGACGGTAAAACGTGTCACACCTTTGATTATGTATATCGTGGATAGTGAATCCTTACATGTGATGTTATATGTGAAATGATTGTGATATACTGTGATAATGGAACCAACTGTTGTGTTTGATTAATGTGGTGAAATTGATGAATGTTCCGGTAGCCTTTATCTCCGAGCGAGGAAGGTACTTGCCGCTGTCATATGAAGCGATGGTAGTATGATATTTGCTGCTGTCATGTCTAAGCGAGGTAACATGCCGCTGCCATTGTCGAAGAGAGGGATATCATATGATGCCGCTATATGTCGAAGCGAGGGGTCCTAAAATTCCGCTGTTGTATTGGGACCGGAACAGTCACAATTCTAGTGATTAATGTGAAATATTGCGGTTATAACTGGAAATGTGTTATCGATCATTATATTGTGAACTAATGATTTTGTGCATGAGTTTATGAAACAGGAACAACAATGAAATGTGCTAATGTGGTAATCGAGGAGCATATCTATTAATCGTCTCATGCGCTTATTATTTTATTAAGTTGGATTGTGTTAAGTAGTGATGTATATGCTCATGGTGAGTTGTTCCTGTAGGTACGCTTTTGGACCAAGGGGGCTAAGGGTCGGGTTGAGACTGTGAGCTGAAGGAGGCATGAAAGAAGATAGAATACAGGAATTTTTTGGATAGTCTCTACTCTAGGAATAGTATAATTCTATCGCTTTAACATTCATTATTGAGAATGTAATTAATTAGCTTTTGAACTTTTATTTTGGCCTGTAATCTTATTGAGCTCACGTAACAACCGGAACCCTAAGATGTCTTTAATGCATGTTTAGCCCTATTTATGTCTTGATTACTCTGTTAAGGTAGTGAGGCCCTACAATAGTGGTATCAGAGCAGTGGTTAGAGAACCCGGGAATGAGTGAAGGGTAACCTTAGCAATAAGTTAGCTAGGCGTTTACTTTTAAACATGTTTTGCGCATATGAAGTATATGACTGTTATGCTAACATGTTATGGCTTTCTAACGATGTATTATGTGAACTGTTTTTGGATATTGTTGTTAACCCTTGTGTTGCAGTATGACAGCAAATATCGACATTGGTGACGCAGTAAGTGTTAATGCTAGTGTTGGACACACAAATCCCCTACCGCCGCCAGCTTTGGGCGAAGAACTGTCCGAACAGCAGTTATTACCGGGAGAACTGAGTCTGACTCAATTTCTAGCATATCGGCCCCCGACATTTGAAGGAACTGAAACAGGGGAACGGGCCGAGGAATGGCTGGAGAGAATAGAACAGATACTTGTAGCAGCCCCGTGTGGAAAGACAGCCTGGATAAGGCTAGCAGAGTTCCAATTGGCCAAAAAGACGCTGATGTGGTGGAAGACCACATTGATTGAACAGGAGGCTCAGGGTCAGGAAATAAACTGGAAGCTGTTTAGAACTCGATTTCTAACCCGATACTTTTCGGCTGCGGCACGGCAGGCTAAAGAGGATGAATTTACTAACTTAAAGCAAGGTACTATGCTGGTGTCAGACTATGCTCTCCAGTACTGTTCCCTACTCAGATATGTACCTCATATCACCACCAGGAATCAAGCGAAGATGAGGAACTTCATGAAAGGCTTGAGGCCTGAATTGTTCGATAGAGTGATCACTTATGGCCCTACCTGTTTTGATGATGCCCTTGCACGGGCTGAGCTGGCGGAATTGGGAGTGGGTGCATATCCGACTGTAGCACCACCTCCAGCACCACCGCAGAGACCGACCCCTGAAAACTTGAAACCAAGGGGCGACCATTTTAAGTCAAGAGGGAACTCATCAGCTTCCAGATTCAGCGGTAGATGGCAAGATGCTCGTGGAAGGGGAGGTCGTGGAAATAATGCCCCACCTTATAGGGGACAATCTCAAACTAGCAGTTTTGGAAAGGTTAGGTGTTTTCTGTGCGGAGGACCCCACTCAGTGAAGGGATGCTCAGCTTGTTACGAGTGTGGTAAACATGGTCATTTGGCCCGGAATTGTCCCAACCGGGGAGGGCCACAGAACACTATGAGGAGACCGTTAGACAGGGCAGTGCAACAAAGACCACCATTTGCACCGAGACCATTGGGAGGTCAGCCGTTGGGGCCACCTCAAGGGCAAGTA
Organism: Haberlea rhodopensis; assembly: GCA_907163345.1. Taxonomy (NCBI): domain Eukaryota; kingdom Viridiplantae; phylum Streptophyta; class Magnoliopsida; order Lamiales; family Gesneriaceae; genus Haberlea; species Haberlea rhodopensis. The sequence continues at coordinate 301,418 of CAJQUN010000356.1, read as the reverse complement.
TACGCTCTGACAAGGGAACAAGCTACAGCGGCTCCAGAGGAGGTGATAGCGGGTACGTGTCATTTATTTACACACCCTGCTTTTATTTTGATAGACACAGGTGCGTCACACTCCTTTGTGTCGACGAGTTTTGTGGAGAGGCATCGAATATGCACGTCTCCGTCGCCCACGCCTCTTCTTGTATCGACACCCGTTGGAAAGAGTATGATTGCTGACCGGTTTGTTGTTGACAGCCTCATTTATTTTGAGGACAACGTGTTGAAGTCAGATTTGATTGTTCTGGGGATGTCAGATTTTGACTGCATCGTGGGGATTGATGTGCTGAACAGGTATCAGGCAGTGGTGGACTGCAGACAGAGAACAGTGCGGTTCAGATCTGATTTGGGGGTTCAGTGGACTTTTTATGGGGATGGTTCCCGCTCAAGAATCCCATTAATATCGGCCTTAAAGATGACTCAGTTATTGGAACGTGGGCATATGGGTTATCTTATCTATGCCATTGACATTGCTGGAAAGAAGGAAGAGTTAAGGGTCGAGGATATACCCGTAGTCGCCGAGTTCGCCGATGTATTTCCGGAGGAGATTCCAGGATTTCCACCAGCTAGGGAAGTCGAGTTTGGGATCGAATTGCTACCGGGGACATCCTCTATTTCTCGTGCCCCTTACAGGATGGCACCGGCAGAGTTGAGGGAGTTGAAAGAGCAATTACAGGAACTCCTTGACAAGGGTTACATACGCCCCAGTGTATCGCCTTGGGGTGCGCCTGTATTATTTGTGAAAAAGAAAGATGGGTCGATGCGTTTGTGCATCGACTACATGCAATTGAATAAGGCCGCAGTGAAGAATAAATACCCTCTTCCGCGGATTGATGACTTATATGATCAGTTGCAGGGCACGAGGTTGTACATTAAGATTGATTTGAGGTCGGGGTACCACCAGATCCGAGTTAGAGAAGATGATGTACAAAAGACAGCATTCCGGACCCGTTATGGTCATTATGAGTTTTTGGTCATGCCGTTTGGAGTGACAAACGCCCCGGCTGTCTTCATGAGCTTGATGAACCGAGTATTCCAGCCTTACCTTGATCAGTTCGTCATAGTCTTTATTGACGACATACTTATCTACTCTCGGAGTGAGATAGAGCATGAGAATCATTTAAGAACAGTGCTCCAGATTCTTAGGGACAATCAGTTGTACGCGAAGTTGAGCAAGTGTGAATTTTGGTTGAGGAGCGTGATATTTTTGGGGCATGTGATCTCTAGTGATGGGATATCTGTGGATCCCATGAAGGTGGAGGCGGTGATGGATTGGTCTGCGCCTACATCTGTGCCCGAGATTCGGAGCTTCCTTGGTTTAGCGGGTTATTACCGACGTTTCGTCGAGGGTTTCTCTAAGATCGCTAAGCCGTTGACGCAGTTGACTCAGAAAGGTGTTCCGTTTTCGTGGTCTGAGGCATGTGAGCAGAGCTTCCAAGAGTTGAAGCACCGTTTGACTACAAGCACCTGTGTTGGTGATTCCTTCGGAGAACGAGAGGTTTACTTTGTACACGGATGCATCACTGCAGGGTTTGGGCTGCGTACTGATGTAGGATAAGCACGTGGTGGCTTATTCTTCGAGACAGTTGAAGCCTCATGAGACCAGATACCCAGTTCATGACTTGGAACTGGCGGCCATTATTTTCGCCTTGAAAATTTGGCGGCATTATCTATATGGTACTTCTTTTACCATTTACACGGACCATAAGAGCTTGAGGTTCCTATTCACCCAAGCGGAACTGAATATGAGGCAGAGGAGGTGGATGGACTTGCTCAAGGATTATGATTGTGAGATAGAGTACCATCCTGGGAAGGCGAACATGACAACTTATGCTTTGAGTAGGAAGGTGAAGTATACCGCGGAGGATGTCATTCAGATATCAGCCATGATGACTTCCTGTTGTCACCTGGGATATGACTTTGATGTAGATGCATCACCGGTACATGTATCGACCCTGTTGGTAGAGCTGGACATCTTTGAATCTATCAGGAGAGCTCAGATGACAGACGCTGAGGTGCAGAGATGGTTATCATATTTACGTATGGGTCAGTCATCAAAGTTTAGAGTGGCAGAAGATGGTTCCTTGCGGCTTGGTAATCGTTGGGTAGTGCCGAGGGCACCGGAATTGCGTCAAGGGATCTTGTATCGTGCTCATAGCAGCAGGTTCAGTATACATCCAGGTGGGAGAAAGATGTAGAAGGACTTATGTGATCAGTTTTGGTGGAGACGGATGAAAAGAGACGTCATCACATTTGTTAAGAAGTGCTTGATTTGTCAACAAGTAAAAGCAGAGAGGCAGAGGCCCGGGGGTGAGTTGAGGAGTTTAAAGATACCAGAGTGGAAGTGGGAGCACATCTCTATGGACTTCGTGACCCACTTGTCAAGGACTGGCTCGGGATTTGATGCGATCTGGGTGATCGTGGATAGACTGACGAAGGTGGCTCACTTCATCCCTTATAGTATGTCTTTCACATACTTAAAGATGGCCCAGTTGTATGTACGGGACGTAGTGAGATTGCATGGTATTCCATTCTCGATTGTGTCTGATAGAGACCCGCGGTTCACATCGCACTTCTGGGAGGGTCTTCAATCAGCTTTGGGTACAAAGGTGAGACTGAGTACAGCTTATCACCCTCAGACTGACGGTCAGACAGAGCGTACCATACAGACGCTTGAGGACATATTGAGGGCATGTGTTTTGGAATTCGATACTCAGTGGCAAGATTCAGTGCCACTAGTAGAGTTCTCTTACAATAACAGTTACCAGGCGAGCATTCAGATGGCTCCGTTCGAGGCCCTTTACTGTCGACGCTGTAGGTCACCGTGTACTGGGAAGACTTGACTGGTAAGACGGTCGGAGGACCGGAATTGATTCGAGAAATGGAAGAGAAAATCAAAGTGATCCGTCAGAAAATGAAAGCGGCTCAAGATAGGCAAGCGGCCTATGCTAATAAACGGCGGCGACCATTGGAATTCCCAGTGGGAGACAGAGTCTTTCTGAAAATCTCACCTTTCAAAGGTGTAGTTCATTTTGGTATGCGCGGGAAGTTGTCTCCGAGGTATGTTGGGCCATATGAAGTATTGCAGCGCATCGGCACTTTGGCTTACCGTTTGGCTCTACCGCCGTCATTGTCTGGTATACATGATGTCTTCCATGTTTCTATGTTGAGGAAGTATGAGCCAGACCCGTCCCACGTCTTGCAGCCTTCAGAGGTTCAGTTGAGTTCAGATGTATCCTATGTTGAACGACCAGTCAGAATTCTGGATCGAGAGGATCGCAGACTTCGAAGTAAGGTTATACCGATGGTCAAGGTTCAGTGGGATCGTCGGGGTGTCGAAGAGGCCACGTGGGAGACGGAACGGCATATGGTGCAGCACTACCCGGAACTATTCTCTGGTATGTGATTTATGTTTAGTTTCTTTTGGGGTAAGTGCATGCAATTTTGAGGACGAAATCTTCTAAGTAGGGGAGTAATGTGATGTCCCTGAATGATTAATTGCATTCAAGGCATTGATTATGTTCATATGATTAATTATGGTGATAGTTGCTTTATGTGTTAGAATTAATTACCATGTGGAAATGCTTAGTCACATGTGGGCGTGACCCAGCAGAGCATTTCAGGGTGCATGTTATGCATGTTGGGTATTGGGTGTTTTAATGGCTTACATGTGTTGGTAGTCAATTATTTGGTGAAACATGCATTTAATTGGGATTTGGTGCATTGTGGTGAAATGTGTTTAAAATACCATGTTGGGGTATAAAATACATCATGCTAATTGTTGGGGTACTAGTCTAATTAAAAGGTTTTAACCCTTTACCCCACCACTTTATTTCACTTTATCTCTTTACACTCTAAATCCCCAAATCTCTTCCCAAACCCTCACTTTTCCCCTCAATCTCGATTTTGGCTTCAAAGTGCACAAGAAGTTCTTGTAAAAGCTTTATTTTTGTGCTTCTTGGTAAGATCTAAGACCTAGGATGTATATATATCATTCCTTGTTGTTCTTGTTGTGGTTGGTTTGAGTTTTGGAAGGTTTTGAAGGGTTTTGAAGTGGGTTTGTTTGGGTTGGTATGATTTTTGGTAGGATGTTAGATTTTTGGTGGTTTTATGATGTTTGATGAAGGTTTTTAGTGTTTTGAGTTTGTTGGTATAAGTGTTGTGGAAGTTGGGAAGAAATTTTGGTACAAAAATGGTGAAAATCGCGACTTCTGGTTGTGGCGATTGATCGCTACAAATGCAGCGATCGATCGCCGAGGGGCAGTGGGCAAATCAAGTGTAGGCGATCGATCGCCTCAAATGGCGCGATCGATCGCCGAGGACATCGACGCCTCAATTGAAGCGATCGATCGCGCGCAAGGCAAAAAATGAGGCGATCGATCGCCTCGTGTAGCGATCGATCGCCACTGTTTAAAAGTTGGAAAATGACGAATTTTGATGAGTACGATCATCGGACGGTAAAACGTGTCACACCTTTGATTATGTATATCGTGGATAGTGAATCCTTACATTGATGTTATATGTGAAATGATTGTGATATACTGTGATAATGGAACCAACTGTTGTGTTTGATTAATGTGGTGGAATTGATGAATGTTCCGGTAGCCTTTATCTCCGAGCGAGGGAGGTATTTGCCGCTGTCATATGAAGCGATGGTAGTATGATATTTGCCGCTGTCATGTCTAAGCGAGGTAACATGCCACTGTCATTGTCGAAGCGAGGGATATCATATGATGCCGCTATATGTCGAAGCGAGGGGTCCTAAAATTCCGATGTTGTATTGGGACCGGACAGTCACAGATCTAGTGATTAATGTGAAATATTGCGGTTATAACTGGAAATTTGTTATCGATCATTATATTGTGAACTAATGATTTTGTGCATGAGTTTATGAAACAGGAACAACAATGAAATGTGCTAATGTGGTAATCGAGGAGCATATCTATTAATCGTCTCATGCGCTTATTATTTTATTAAGTTGGATTTTGTTAAGTAGTGATGTATATGCTTATTGTGACATCCCCGAAATGGTTAATTGCTATTTGGCTTTAAATTATGTTTACATGATTAATTATGTGGTAATTGATTATGTTTTGGGATTTATTTACCTTATGTGGAAATGCATGGTCATGTGGTAAGGGGTGACCCGGGATTGCATTTTAGGGTGCATGTGGTGCATGTTGGGTAAATATTATTGGAAGCATGATTTATTTGCATTGGTTAGCAATTAATTGGAAATCATGTGTTTAATTGATATTTGGTGCATTTTGAGTAAATGCTTTGAAAATATCTTGTTGGGGTGTTTTATACACCATGGAATTAATTGGTATGCATTTGATTTAATAAAACCCACCCTTTTATTCCCAACTCTTATTTCACTTTACCAAAATCATTTCCAACACCCAAACCCTTCCCCCTTCTTCACATTTTCGAGCTCAAGCCTAGGGTTGAGGAGAAACCTTTCAAAAATCTTGATTTGTGGAGCATATTGGGTGATTTGAGATCCCCAAGAGGTATGGGTACCTCATGCTTTAATTTTGTGAGGTTTTGTTTGAGTTTGGTTTGGTTTTGATTGGTTTTAAATTGGGTTTTGTTGGGTTGTTGTGGGTTTGGTTAATGGTTGGATTTTTGGTTGTTTTAAGGTGCATTTTGGAAGTTTATGTTGTTATTTGAGTTGTTGGTTTGTTGGTTAAGAGTTGGAATGGGTTGGAATGGTTTTGAGATGCAAAAATGGTGGATTTTCGGGTTACAGGGGATGGCGATCGATCGCCCATTCCAGGCGATCGATCGCGCCCAGGCAGTGGGCTTTTCAAGCCTTTGGCGATCGATCGCCACTCTTTGGGCGATCGATCGGCGGGTCTGGCGATCGATCGCGCCAGGGGTGGCGATCGATCGCCGAAGGGTGCAATTTTTATTTCTCGGACAGTGGGTATTGGCGATCGATCGCCGTGAGGGGCGATCGATCGCGAAAGCCAAAATATGGTTTTTTTTTGATTATTTTGTGGGATTTTTGGTATTGGACTATTATTGGGTTCTAATATTGGTATTTGTGAATATGTAGAACCAACCCAGGTGGCAACACAGCCAAGGCATTGAAGTCCTACCATATCCTACATTTTGGAAAGGTACGTAGTGGACGTACGGGCACCCAACGGTAACATGTATTTTATATACTCATTGTTTATGCATTGTGGATGCGAGTATATATGTGGTATTGCATTGTGGATGCATATACATGTTGATTTATGCATATTGATGTTAAATGCATATTATGATTATTGGATGCACATCCCATGAGTCGTGGTCATCCTTTGATGATTTTAATGCTTGCCGCTTTTTGTTTTGGTTCCGCTAAATGTGAAGCGAGGGGTGGGAGCGCCGCATGTCACATTTGAGCGTGGTTGTCATATGGGGCGAGGAAAGGGTATTTGCCGCTCTCTGTGAAGCGAGGGGTGGGAGCGCCGCATGTCCATTGTAGCGAGGTTATCCTATGCCGCCCATATGAATATAAGCGAGGGGCATTAAAATACACTGTGATGGACAGACTAGGGAATGGTGACCAATATGTGGTACAGTTGAGATGGTATATGATGTCATGACATGTTTTGGCCATTAAAAATAATCTATTGATTATACTCATGAGTTCTGGTACAGGGACAACCAAACGAGAAGCGTTTGAAATGCATGGGAAAACAGGAAGTGTTTTATATTGATTATGCATTTATGCTTCATCTTCATATTGTGTTGAATATGAATGATTATTATTGCTCATGTTTGGGGGTTGTCCTTGTAGGTACCTTTTTGGCATGATAGATGGGCTTGAACGGGTTGAGACAGTGAGCTTCCCGAGCATCTTTGGTAGATGAAAGGACAGGATTCTTTTGTATAGTGCCTACTCTAGGAGTAGCGTAAAACTATAGTGGACACATTCATTTGTTGGAATGTAATTAATCCTTTTGGTAGTCCTTTTTTTTGGCATGTAAATGCTTAAGCTCATGGACTCAACTTGTTTACTCTACTCTGATCATTTATTTAGCTCTATTATGCCTTTATTCCGCACTTAAGGATTAGGGTCCTTACATTAGTGGTATCAGAGCCAGGTTAGAAAACCCGGGAACGAGTGAAGGGTAGCCTTAGCATGTTTGGCTAGGTGCTTACATTTGAAGCATGTTTATGCATGTGGTGCATATTTTGTATATTTGGTTATACTAACATGCTTATATCACTCCTGTTATCTAACGACACGATATATATATTGCTTTGGATTGTTGTTAACATTTGTGTTACAGCATGGCTGCTAATGAGGAAGTCGGAGATGTTGGGAGTGTGAATGCGAGTATTGGACAGGCTAATCCTCTACCTCCACCGGCTGTGGGAATGGAACCAGTGGTCCAGTTATTGCTACCGGGTGAGATTAGCTTGACGCAGTTTCTGTCTTATCATCCGCCCCGGTTTGAGGGGACAGAGTCCGGAGAAGAGGCTGAAGAGTGGTTAGAAAGACTTGAGCAGATCTTTGTATCGGCTCCTTGTGCTGTGACGGCTTGGCTGAGGCTGGCGGAGTTTCAATTAGCCAAGAAACCTCTGATGTGGTGGAGGAGCACAGTAATGGAAATGAGAGCACTGGGTGCTGTGATTGACTGGACGCTCTTCAGGACCAGGTTCTTGAACCGATACTTCTCCGCGGCAGCAAGACAGACGAAAGAGGATGAATTTGCAAGTCTGAGGCAGGGGAACATGACAGTGGCAGACTATGCCACACAGTACTCATCACTACTGAGGTATGTCCCCCATATTGCCTCTGATGGACGTGCCAAGATGAGAAATTTCATGAAAGGACTGCGACCGGAGCTCTATGACCGGGTTATCATCAATAACCCAACTTCTTTTGATGATGCTCTCACAAGAGCGGAGCTTGCTGAGCTAGGAGTGGGAGCTTATGTCATGCCACCACCGGTACCACAACAGAGGCAGACTAGTGACAGTTTGAGGCCTCGGGGTGAGCCATTTAAACCCCGTGGTGCCTCTTCATCTTCGCGGTATGGTGGAAAGAAATACTTTGGCCAGAAACAGGATGGCAAGAAAGGAAATTGGTCGGCCAATCGAGGATCTTCACAAGGGGATAGGCCGGGAGAGCCGAGGTGCAACAACTGTGGAGGACCCCATTCTTCAAACAAGTGTCCTGCATGTTATGTCTGTGGCAAGATGGGCCACATTGCCCGGTATTGTCCCACCAGGGGAGGCCAGTCAGAGTATCAGGGCAACAGGCCAAGGTTTGAGGACAGGACAGTGCAGCAGAGGCAGCAGTTTGGGCCTCGTCCATCGGGAGGTCAGACAGTGGGACCACCCCAGGGACAAGTATATGCACTGACCAGGGAGCAGGCTCAGGCAGCTCCAGAGGAGGTGATTGCCGGTACGTGTCATTTATTTACGTACCCTGCTTTTGTTTTGATAGATACAGGTGCCTCCCATTCCTTTGTGTCTGTGGGATTTGTGGAAAGACACCATATGCGCACGTCTTCTTTACCCACGCCTCTCCTTGTCTCGACACCCACTGTAAGAAATGTCGTTGCGGATCAGTTTATGGCAGACTGCCTCATTTATTTTGAGGGCAACGAGTTGAGATCAGACTTGATTGTGCTGGGTATGTCAGACTTCGACTGCATCTTGGGTATTGATGTTCTGAACAGATATCAGGCATTGGTAGATTGCCGACAGAGGACAGTGAAGTTCAGACCTGAGTTGGGCAGTCAGTGGACTTTCTTTGGCAACGGGTCTCGTGCGAAGATTCCGTTGATTTCAGCGATCAAGATGTCTCAGCTGTTGGAACGTGGGCACACGGGCTATCTTATTTATGCCGTGGACACGTCTGGAAAGAGTAAAGAACTGAGAGTTGAGGATGTACCAGTTGTGGCAGAATTTGCTGATGTATTTCCAGAAGAGATCCCAGGATTTCCACCGGCCAGGGAAGTTGAATTTGGGATCGAGTTGTTGCCAGGGACATCCGCTATCTCTCGTGCACCTTATAGGATGGCACCGGCAGAGTTGAGAGAGTTGAAAGAGCAGTTGCAGGATCTCCTTGACAAGGGTTATATACGCCCGAGCGTGTCGCCATGGGGCGCACCAGTTCTCTTTGTGAAGAAGAAGGACGGTTCGATGCGGTTGTGCATCGATTACCGGCAGCTGAACAAGGCTACAGTGAAGAACAAGTATCCTCTCCCAAGGATAGACGACTTGTTTGATCAGTTGCAAGGTACCAGGGTGTATAGCAAGATTGATTTGAGATCCGGGTATCATCAGATTCGGGTCAGAGAGGAAGATGTGCAGAAGACAGCATTCCGGACTCGATACGGACATTATGAGTTCTTAGTGATGCCGTTCGGTGTGACGAATGCTCCAGCAGTCTTCATGAGTCTGATGAACAGAGTGTTTCAGCCGTATCTTGATCAGTTCGTCATCGTGTTTATTGACGACATTCTTATCTACTCCCGGAGTGAGGAAGATCATGTGAAACACTTGAGGACAGTGCTTCAGATTCTCAGAGAGCATCAGTTGTATGCTAAGCTCAGTAAATGCGAGTTTTGGCTGAGCAGTGTAGTGTTTCTGGGGCATGTCATTTCGAGCAGCGGGATATCAGTGGACCCGAAGAAGATTGAGGCTGTAATGGAGTGGGCTGCCCCCACTTCTGTACCTGAGATCCGGAGTTTCCTTGGTTTGGCCGGGTATTATCGGCGCTTCGTCGCGGGCTTTTCGAAGATTGCCAAGCCGCTGACTCAGTTGACTCAGAAGGGTGTGCCTTTCTTTTGGTCAGAAGCTTGTGAGGAGAGCTTCCAGGAATTGAAGCACCGGTTGACGACGGCGCCAGTATTAGTGATCCCGACGGAGAACTCCAGATTTGTTCTGTATACTGATGCATCGCTTCAGGGCCTTGGGTGTGTTCTGATGCAAGATAAGCATGTGGTAGCTTATGCATCGAGGCAGTTGAAGCCGCATGAGACCAGATATCCAGTTCATGACTTGGAATTGGCGGCTATCATCTTCGCCCTGAAGATCTGGAGGCATTATTTGTATGGTACGTCGTTTACCATCTATACGGACCACAAGAGCCTCAAATTTTTATTCACTCAGGCAGAGCTGAACATGAGGCAGAGGAGATGGATGGACCTACTCAAGGACTATGATTGCGAGATAGAGTACCATCCGGGGAAGGCCAATTTGACAGCAGACGCTTTGAGCCGGAAAGTGAGGAGTTCTGCTGAGGACGTCATCCATTTGTCGGCTATGATGACCTCCTATTGCCATCTGGGCTATGATTTTGACATAGATGCATCACCAGTGTGTGTCTCTACCTTTTTAGCTGAGCCAGATATTTATGAGAACATCAGGAGAGCTCAGAGATCAGATGCTGAGGTTCAGAGATGGTTGTCTATAGTGCATCTTGGTCAGCCGACGAAGTTCATAGTGGCAGACGACGGATCTTTGAGATTGGGGAACCGCTGGGTAGTTCCGAGTACGCCGGAGTTGCGTAAGGGAATCTTGGAGCGAGCTCACAGTAGCAGACTTAGCATCCACCCAGGCGGGAAGAAGATGTACAGAGATCTGCGTGGTCAGTTTTGGTGGAAGAGAATGAAGTCTGATGTCGTCGCTTTTGTGAAGAGGTGTCTGATCTGCCAGCAGGTTAAGGCAGAGAGGCAGAGACCTGGCGGCGAATTGAGAAGCTTGGAGATACCGAAGTGGAAGTGGGAGCACATTTCCATGGACTTCGTGACTCATTTGCCAAGGAGTGCTTCAGGCTTCGATGCTATTTGGGTGATTGTGACAGATTGACTAAGGTAGCCCACTTTATCCCCTATAGCATGACATTTACATTTTTGAGGATGGCGCAGTTGTATATTAGAGATGTGGTGAGATTGCTTGGGATCCCCGTTTCCATTGTGTCAGATCGAGATCCGCGATTCACATCTCATTTTTGGGAAGGCCTTCAGTCAGCCTTGGGAACTGAGGTCAGATTGAGTACTGCTTATCATCCTCAGACGGATGGCCAGACCGAGCGCACTATCCAGACGCTCGAGGACATGTTAAGAGCTTGTGTATTGGAGTTCGATGCCTCTTGGCAGGATTCAGTGCCTTTGGTAGAGTTTTCGTATAACAATAGCTACCAGGCAAGTATTCAGATGGCTCCGTTTGAAGCTCTTTATGGCAGACGATGTAGATCACCCTTGTGTTGGGATGATTTGGACAGTAGATCAGTCGGAGGGCCTGAGTTGATCCGGGAAATGGAAGAGAAGATAAAGATTATAAGGCAGAAAATGAAAGCAGCCCAAGACAGACAGGCAGCTTATGCAAATAAACGGCGGAGACCATTAGAGTTTCAGTTGGGAGATAAGGTCTTTTTGAAGATCTCGCCTTTCAGAGGCGTTGTGCGGTTTGGGATGCGCGGGAAACTGTCTCCGAGGTTTGTGGGACCGTACGAGATTTTGCAGCGCATTGGCACATTGGCTTACCGACTGGCTTTGCCGCCTTCTTTATCTGGGATACATGATGTGTTTCATGTATCGATGCTGCGAAAGTATGAGCCGGATCCATCTCACGTGTTACAGCCTTCCGAAGTTCAGTTAGAATCAGATGTATCTTATGTGGAACGGCCTGTCAGAATTCTGGATCGAGCAGACCGTAGACTTCGGAACAAAGTGATACCGATGATCAAAGTTCAGTGGGATCGCAGGGGTGTCGAGGAGGCTACGTGGGAGACGGAGCAGCATATGGTGCAGCACTACCCGGAACTATTCTCTGGTATGAGTTTATGTTTAGTTTCTGTTGGGGGTAAGTGCATGTGATTTCGAGGACGAAATCTTATAAGTAGGGGAGTATTGTGACATCCCCGAAATGGTTAATTGCTATTTGGCTTTAAATTATGTTTACATGATTAATTATGTGGTAATTGATTATGTTTTGGGATTTATTTACCTTATGTGGAAATGCATGGTCATGTGGTAAGGGGTGACCCGGGATTGCATTTTAGGGTGCATGTGGTGCATGTTGGGTAAATATTATTGGAAGCATGATTTATTTGCATTGGTTAGCAATTAATTGGAAATCATGTGTTTAATTGATATTTGGTGCATTTTGAGTAAATGCTTTGAAAATATCTTGTTGGGGTGTTTTATACACCATGGAATTAATTGGTATGCATTTGATTTAATAAAACCCACCCTTTTATTCCCAACTCTTATTTCACTTTACCAAAATCATTTCCAACACCCAAACCCTTCCCCCTTCTTCACATTTTCGAGCTCAAGCCTAGGGTTGAGGAGAAACCTTTCAAAAATCTTGATTTGTGGAGCATATTGGGTGATTTGAGATCCCCAAGAGGTATGGGTACCTCATGCTTTAATTTTGTGAGGTTTTGTTTGAGTTTGGTTTGGTTTTGATTGGTTTTAAAATGGGTTTTGTTGGGTTGTTGTGGGTTTGGTTAATGGTTGGATTTTTGGTTGTTTTAAGGTGCATTTTGGAAGTTTATGTTGTTATTTGAGTTGTTGGTTTGTTGGTTAAGAGTTGGAATGGGTTGGAATGGTTTTGAGATGCAAAAATGGTGGATTTTCGGGTTACAGGGGATGGCGATCGATCGCCCATTCCAGGCGATCGATCGCGCCCAGGCAGTGGGCTTTTCAAGCCTTTGGCGATCGATCGCCACTCTTTGGGCGATCGATCGGCGGGTCTGGCGATCGATCGCGCCAGGGGTGGCGATCGATCGCCGAAGGGTGCAATTTTTATTTCTCGGACAGTGGGTATTGGCGATCGATCGCCGTGAGGGGCGATCGATCGCGAAAGCCAAAATATGGTTTTTTTTTGATTATTTTGTGGGATTTTTGGTATTGGACTATTATTGGGTTCTAATATTGGTATTTGTGAATATGTAGAACCAACCCAGGTGGCAACACAGCCAAGGCATTGAAGTCCTACCATATCCTACATTTTGGAAAGGTACGTAGTGGACGTACGGGCACCCAACGGTAACATGTATTTTATATACTCATTGTTTATGCATTGTGGATGCGAGTATATATGTGGTATTGCATTGTGGATGCATATACATGTTGATTTATGCATATTGATGTTAAATGCATATTATGATTATTGGATGCACATCCCATGAGTCGTGGTCATCCTTTGATGATTTTAATGCTTGCCGCTTTTTGTTTTGGTTCCGCTAAATGTGAAGCGAGGGGTGGGAGCGCCGCATGTCACATTTGAGCGTGGTTGTCATATGGGGCGAGGAAAGGGTATTTGCCGCTCTCTGTGAAGCGAGGGGTGGGAGCGCCTGCATGTCCTGTAGCGAGGTTATCCTATGCCGCCCATATGAATATAAGCGAGGGGCATTAAAATACACTGTGATGGACAGACTAGGGAATGGTGACCAATATGTGGTACAGTTGAGATGGTATATGATGTCATGACATGTTTTGGCCATTAAAAATAATCTATTGATTATACTCATGAGTTCTGGTACAGGGACAACCAAACGAGAAGCGTTTGAAATGCATGGGAAAACAGGAAGTGTTTTATATTGATTATGCATTTATGCTTCATCTTCATATTGTGTTGAATATGAATGATTATTATTGCTCATGTTTGGGGGTTGTCCTTGTAGGTACCTTTTTGGCATGATAGATGGGCTTGAACGGGTTGAGACAGTGAGCTTCCCGAGCATCTTTGGTAGATGAAAGGACATGATTCTTTTGTATAGTGCCTACTCTAGGAGTAGCGTAAAACTATAGTGGACACATTCATTTGTTGGAATGTAATTAATCCTTTTGGTAGTCCTTTATTTTGGCATGTAAATGCTTAAGCTCATGGACTCAACTTGTTTACTCTACTCTGATCATTTATTTAGCTCTATTATGCCTTTATTCCGCACTTAAGGATTAGGGTCCTTACACTTATGGTGAGTTGTTACTGTAGGTACGCTTTTGGACCAAGGGGGCTAAGGGTCGGGTTGAGACTGTGAGCTGAAGGAGGCATGAAAGAAGATAGAATACAGGAATTTTTTGGATAGTCTCTACTCTAGGAGTAGTATAATTCTATCGCTTTAACATTAATTATTGAGAATGTAATTAATTAGCTTTTGAAGTTTTATTTTGGCCTGTAATCTTATTGAGCTCACGTAACAACCGGAACCCTAAGATGTCTTTAATGCATGTTTAGCCCTATTTATGTCTTGATTACTCTGTTAAGGTAGTGAGGCCTTACACTCTTCTTGCTCCTTGTTCAGTGCATACACCTGAACCTGAGGGGGTCCTGTCCTCTGTCCTCCACCAGTCCGTGGAATACCCTGTGGTCTCTGCTGCACTGTACTCTCTGATATGTTCCTCTCATCTGTCGTCCCCTAGCTTGAGGACAATCTCTAATCATATGTCCGGTCCTCCCACAACGATAACAAACTGGAGTATCAATTTGTGGACAATCTCTTTTAAAATGTGGCCCTCCACATTTAAAACATTGCAACCCTCGACCACTGCTACTGCTACTGCCTTGGGACTGTCCCTTTGGACCTCGTTCACTACCCTTGCGCTGACCAAATCGCTTCCCACTAAATCTAGAGGAAGATGCACCACCTCGTGATGATTTTAATGGTTCTCCTCTAGGTCTCATGCTTTCTGATGTAGGTGGTTGGGATTGTCCCACATCCTTGTACACTCCAACTGCAATCTCAGTCATCTCAGCTCTAGTCAATGCTTCCTCATATGATGTAGGGTTATTAGAAATTACCCTATCAAACAACTCAGGCCTCAAGCCCTTCACAAACTGTCTGATCTTTGCCTTTGTGTTTGCAGCGATATGTGGTACATACCGTAGCAATGAAGAATATTGCACAGCATAATCAGACACTGTCATTGATCCCTGTCTCAGATTGGTAAATTCATCCTCTTTCCTCTGCCTTGCAGCAACAGAGAAATAATGATCAAGAAACTTCGTTCTAAATATATCCCAGTTCACTGTTTGTCCTTGAGCTCTCAGCTCAATCAAGGTGGACTTCCACCACATCATGGCTTTCTTCGCCAATTGGAACTCTGCCAAACGTATCCAAGCAGACTTGGCACATGGTGCTGATACAAAAATCTGTTCAATCCGTTCCAACCATTCCTCTGCTTGTTCCCCTGATTCGGTACCCTCAAAGCGAGGTGGCTGATAACTCAGAAACTGTGTCAAAGTCAGCTCCCCAGGTAACAGTACTTGTTCCACTGGCCCTTGCCCAAATGGTGGTGGTGGCACAGGCGCCAATCCAACACTAGCATTGCCACTCATGGCATCCCCAACCTCATCATGTGGTATTCTGTCTGCCATGACTGCAAATACAGGTTACCAACAACAACAAATATAATAAAGTATGTCAGTACAACATCATATCATGACTCATAACATGCTTTCAAGTGATTAGGCAACTCCCTAATACATTTCCTCTACCCTTGTTCACCCTGTTCTCGAACCACTGCTCTGATACCACTAATGTGGGGTCCTCGTTACTTAATACATTATGTATCAGATTATTATACATGTGTGAGTAAGAATTAAGTAAAACATACACTAATTAAGAGTTCAGTTTAGTAGGTTGTTACAAGTTAGCAAAAACCATGTCACAACTACATCACATATATATACATCACATACAAGCTAAACTCAAAACTCCTAAGCAGTGGTTCAGCTCGCAGCGGAATAGACTCACAATCCCATCCTCCCACGTCTATGAGTCCCTACAGAAACAATCACACAACATTAGTATAGATACACAACCATTCCGGTGCGATATCAACAAAACATAAACGATAAAGCACTATGAACAACAATGTGATTGTCCTGTATCATGCATCATTAAATGCAAATATGTCATGACATGTCTCACTCATCATCCTGTTATAACCAGACCAATATGATATACCTATCTCAGCTCAATATGTTAGTGGAACCTCATCACATCTTCATATTAGCAGCCTATATCATAGTACCGTCTTTACGTGTTATAACAGCCAGAGCATATACCCAACCGGCGTATATCTCTCATGCCAAAGCATATGTAGCATATCTATCGTGGCAACAATCCCAGCCAAAGCATATGCCAACACCGGCATATCTATCATGGCACCGGTCTTAGCCAAAGGATATACTACACATCTATCGTGGCATCCATCTCAACAACGTAATATCATAAATGTACATGCATATGATACCACTAATCATATGATAACATGCTCACATCATTACCATCACAATGCTATCATATACCCATACGTCAAAACGTACATGTTCTGCGACAAAAGCGATATAAATTAGACGTCAATGTCTAACTGCCTCGTTGCCCCGTCCCCTGTGATGATGCTACAACAATACCAACAATATATCATGTTATCATAGGCATTAAAATCAAATTCTACAAAATATAACATTTTTAAAAATTCTGGCCCTGGCGATCGATCGCTATATTTCACCGATCGATCGCCATACTGTTCTGCCCTCTAGCGATCGATCGCCACTACCTCGCGATCGATCGCCAAAATGTACTGTTTCTCGTGATCGATCGCATTTCACCGATCGACCGCCACATGATTTAATCGCCTTATATTTTTGCTCTGTCTCGGCGATCGATCGGCACAAAGCTAGCAATCGATCGCCGATGTCCAGAAAAATCAGAACATGGCGATTTTGAGCTTATCTTCATGGTGTATCTCCTACAACTCAAATTTAAACATTTAAACATGTTTCATGTAATCTCTAATAACATATAAACATGTTTCTCTCATCATACAACTCATTTATTTGCATGATACCAAGTTTCAATTCAAAGCATACAAAATAGTAACCACATGCTTCAACTTTCCATCAACTCAATCCATATGCATCATATGCTATCCAATTCTTACCAAGAAAGGATGAAGTCACTTCACTTAGCTTCCTATCTTGATTACCAAGTGAAATCCAAGCAAAAGATGTTAAAACAAGCAAGGGTTTGGAGAGGAGCTTGTGTAGAGATTTGTAGGTGTGTATTGGTGTTGTATGTTTTTAAAATCAGCTTATGCTTTCATATACACTCCTTCACCTCAACACCAAATTCACATGTAATTCCCTTCAAACTCATGGTAAATGTATATGGAATGCAACTCAATGTATGCTAAATGTACACTAAGGTTATATTCCACTATACATGTATTTTCATATTAAATCCATCAATCATATGGTTATGTTATGAACTCATTGCTTTGATTCTCACATGTATTTTATTTTCCAATGAGGTTCCATTCCTACATGGCTTTACTCCTACTCGGTTCAATCCGAACCCGAGTCCATATCATACTGTAATTAATCATAATTACACCATAAAGATGTACACATGTATACGTCAGATCGAGGCATGACAGCTGCCCTGCTTTAGATTGGTAAACTCATCTTCTTTCACTTGTCTGACAGCGGCGGAGAAATACCGGTTAAGGAACCGGGTCCTGAACACAGTCCAATCTACTATCATACCCTGAGCCCTCAGCTCCATAACTGTTGTCTTCCACCACATGGAAGACTTCTTCGCCAACTGAAACTCTGCCAATCTCCGCCATGCAGTCCGTGCATAGGGTGCCGATACAAATATCTACTCTAGTCTCTCAAGCCATTCCTCGGCTGCTTCCCTGGTCTCAGTCCCTTCAAATAGCGGTGGATGATAGCTCAAGAACTGGGTCAAACTTATCTCCCCTGGTAGTAGTATCTGTGCACTAGGCTCCACGCCTACAGCAGGTGGCGGTAGAGGATTTCACTGAGCAATACTGGCATTGATACTGCCTACATCCCACACCTCTTCATTGGGGTTCTACGGATTAATAGCCGCCATGCTGTAACACAGGGGTTAACAACAATACCAAAAGCAGTTCATAACATAAGCCGTTAGATAACAAGAGTAATCATATTCAAAAGCATGTTAGTATAACAACTTATACAAACATATGCACCATATGCATAAACATGCCCACCAATGAATACCTAGCCAACTTGTTTCTAAAGGCTACCCTTTACTCGTTCCCTGGTTATCTAACCACTGCTCTGATACCACTAAATGTGAGACCCCGTTATCTAAACAAAATTCTAAGGTGCAATTAAGAGAACTAATCATTCATAAATCAGACTAATTGGGCCGTGTTGATTAACCTGAGCTTAAGAGATTACAGTATCAAAAGTTCAAAAAGGAATTATACATATTCCTAACAAAATGGTGCTTAAACTATAGCTTTACTCTACACTTGTAGAAACTATACAAAAAGGAATTTCTATTCTGCTAATCCTGTAGCACTCCTTACAGCTCAGCGTATCAACCCCGACCCTGGTTCTCATCGTCAAAAGCACCTACAAAGACAACCCCCAACACATGAGCACATAGTAATTCATATTCAACAAGATATGAATGTAAAGAGTAAATGCATAAACCATAGATATAAAATACTTCCTGAATTCCAATGCATTTAAAACGCCCATTTTGGTTGTCCCTGTACCATAACTCATAATCAAATCAATATATGATATTATGGTTTCTTTAAATAAATGTCATGACATAACTTCACTTCTTAAATCTTTACTTCTATCCTTAGTCAGTTTATCATCAGTGTATTTTAATGCCTCTCGCTTCATAACTTTAGTACAAGCGGAACTCCCCTCCCTCGCTTCTTCATACAAGCGGTATTTCTATCCTCGCTTTGTATGGTAAATCTCGCCTCCATGTGCAAGCGAGCCTCCCCCCTCCCGCTCCACATTTTTAGCGGTATAAGCGGTAAGCATTAAAATCATCACTGTGATACTCGTGGAATACACACCATTTATTCCACAACATACATATGCAACAACAATGCATGACAACATGTATCATACATAATGCACAACTTTACATCTATCATGTGTCAAATGGACAGACATAAAATACATGTTACCATTGGGTGCCCGTACATCGCTTACGTACCTTTCCAAAATATCTTCAGTTGCAGGGCTTTATCCCTTGCGTTGTGTGGCTACCTGTGATGGCTCTACACAAGTGTACAACACAATATTAGATTCCTCATTACGATCTAATATCAAAAACTAAGCAAAATATAACAATTTATATTTTTCAACATTTTGTGTCTCTCGACGATCGGCCCCTCAAGCTCGGTCGATCGAGAAGACACTTAATTCAATGCCCAAGTTTCTGCCCCACTCGATCGATCGAAATGGTATCACCGATCGATCGACGACCTTAAGCGATCGATCGGGAAATCCACCGATCGATCGAGCCCTTTCCTTAAATAAATACTCTGCATCGCTCGATCGATCGAGAAGGAATTCCGTTCGATCGAGCTACCGTGTAAAAATGCGATTTCCAGAATTCTCGAACACTTATCTTCATACCATCCAATCTAGCATATAAGACATACAACATGCTTGAACAAATATGCTAAGAGCTACAAGGTACTACCGTGCATGTATTCAAATCAAAGTTCTACCAAAACTTAAACCCACATGCATCAAAATTGCCCAACTAAAACAGTACCCACCCAAGTTCTCTGAAAAACAGAGTATCATATTTTTTTCCAGAATTTTCGAGCACTACTTTTCAAGCCAACAATTATACCATCATAAACGTAAATCATGCTCAAACAAACATGCTAGGAACTTCATAAAAACACCATGTAAGTACTCAAATCAAAAGTTCAACAAAACCTAAGCTAGCATGCATCCTATCATCATAACCAAACCTAAACTTAACCAAAATTTACCCCCACAGCAGATATGGTTCCCCACCCTCTTTTGCTCCGATTTTGCAAGCTTTCCTTGCAATAAAATGGTAGATCTCCTCCACCTTCTTGCTTAGCAGCTGCTGGACGATTTTTGGGAAAGAAAGGGAAGGAATTCTGAGATGCTAAGGTGGAGTGGAAGGGTGGAAGTGAGGTATGGGCTCAGAACTTGCAGCATGGTTTGGGGGGGGTGGGGGGGTGGTTGGGTGTTGGGTGGTGTGATGTGTTATGTTCTGTGTCCGGTACTTAGCACGATGTATTAACATATCCTTACATGATATTTTATAGTATTTAATCAATAAAATACTTCAATTTCCAATTAAACATGCTTCACCAAAACAAATAACACCCACCCCAAATAATCATGCCATAACCCAAATTCCCAACATATAACACATGCACCCTGAAATGCATTTCCCCAATATTATTAATTCAACCCAATGAATTAATACCATAATCTTCATAACATAATTAATGTTTAAAATAACATAATCATTTCGGGGGTATCACAGATCATGCCGCTGATTCTAGCGATGGGTTATACCGCTATGTACGTAGCACTGGGTTACGCCACCTACGAGCGATGGGTGCTGCTTGCGTACTATTGGTGGACGATGGATACAGGTATGCCGCTATCTTATTAGCGATGAGGTATGGTACATTACTGTTTTATTAGCATTATTGTCGATGTCATGCGCTGATGTACATATACCGTCACGTGTTTGACGATGAGATTTGGATGTCATATGTTGACATGTACCGTCACGAGTTGACGATGTTATTTTGGATGTCATATGTTGGCATATACCGTCACGGGATGACGATGACATAGTGGATATTCTATGTAGACGTGTAGCGTCTTTTAATGAATAATACGTCTGGGTGTATGTATTTAGTCATATGATTTGAGTGCGACGGTGAGCACACGGTGGTGTCTACGTCACTGGTTGACGAGACTGTTACGCCGAGCAGGTTTGCTCGATGGATTATTGGATGCATTGTACCGGTGAGAGTACCACATCATGTAGTAGAGGTAGATATTTTTACGAGTAGTTGTACCTTTGGGTATACTCGTTGGGATGTCTAAGGCCAAGTGATTGGTGGTAAGAGTAGTCATTGAGGAAACTACTCGCTTGTCGTTGTGATGTGTGGTGGACATGGTCACACCCACCCTGAGGGTGAGGAGATAAATCCTAATGGGTAGGATTGCATTGGAGTTGAGCAAGGACACCAGGATGTCCATTTGCTTTGGTGTTCTAGAGAAATATTGGATGATAACCCAATACTCTGATTTATGGTACGGTACGGCATACCAGGGTGTAACGTATGTTACGTTGATAGGTTGGTATAAGCTTATGGGGGCAGTGAATTGCTAGCCAGGTATTGTTGCAGTGATATAGTGTGCTTATTATAGCCATTACACTGCTCGCTGGAACTGAGATTGGTGATTCGTATGATGATACGATGAGGGTAATAGTGGACTCTCGTAGTCACTTTGAGGCTTGAGGCAGGATATACCTCACGGGGACGTTTTTACGTCGAATATTTTAAGGGACTTGCTCTGGGACAACTCAATTCTGTTGGGAGTACAACGTGAGTATCGACAAGTCGTTGTTAGCTCTGGTTGAGCATCTTTGCATGTAGAATGCAACGGCAGTCACAATTGGAATTGTGGGATATAGTTAGTGGGGGTAACACTACTATATTGATTTTATCTCTTGGAGAGATTTGGATTGTATTGTCATGGAGACAGCTGGTATCGGTCGTGGGTTGATTGTAAATTAGCCATGGTAAGCATTACTGGTGTTGGACCGAGTAATGGATTACTTACCTTTCGGTGAGACGTTCGAGGAGACGTCTCCGGGGGAATGCTCTAGATTGTGTAGTACTATGGTATTAGTACATAGCATTGTTAGAATGAGTATAGTTGTGTATGCGGTTTCCGTTTTGATAATAGTGGCATGGATGCACTATACTGGACCAGTTGTGTAATTTATTGGTTCTGGGATATGTTTTGGTATAAATATATCCAGGTTTTCCGAACGGCGGTTCGAGGTTGGAGGGTCATGAGTTCATGACATTTTCCTTGTGAGGAAGATGGTATTAATATACCTACCGATTGAGAATCTTTGGGAGATTCAATGAGTCGGGTTGTGTGGTGTTGATGTTGGAATCACACAATTGGTCATTGTTCTGTCAATCATTTATTCTCCGCGAGGTGAGAATAGCCGGGGATTGACAGTTGGTTATGGGACTTTGGGTATGATTGGTGATACCCGAGTCGATCGCTTTGAGTATGCAGGTTGTATTGGTACTTAGGCATGTGTACTGGTGTGCGTGTAAAAATGCCAGCTTTTATTTAGTCCTTGTTGAGCATCGGATTAGTATGCTTGGTTTGATGAATCTCCGGTGAGAGATTGTGGCACCTTGAGATTGGTAATCTCGATGGCACGATGCATTCTGAGGAATGATCGCGAGGTCCGGTTGATTTCCCTGAGGAGAGATTGTCGTATTTTAAGCCATGGTAAATCAATTCTGGATAATTCGATAGCCTCCCTGTTTTAGGATTGTTGAATCCTAGGATAAACGAGGGATGGCCAGGATTCGGATTTGTTAGGTGTCGTGGTTGACACGTGTGGCGGGAATGCAATTGATATTCTTGCATGTCCTTTCGAGAACATGAGACCTTGTGGAGTCTCGATAGTGTGTTTGGACCAAGATGTGATTTCCTGGAACACACGGAGGTAGACATCTTTGGAGATGTGTTTTGTGTCGATCGGTGACCGTGAGTTGTCCGAACCGTGTTGCAAGTTGTGCAACTACTCCTCTGTTGGAGATGGATTTGAAAATGGGAATCGGATGTAGTTTATGTACACGGTTGTGTACCGGTGTTTTCCTTGGAAACGATGTAGATTTAACATCGTAGGCTAAATCGTAAAGATGTCATCGAGGCGATATCTATTTTGGAATCACGAATGATTCGTTTGATTAGCAGTTAGGGTTGGCTGACTGCTTTTGAGATGGTTAGCATTGGGGTATCCTAAAGTTTTGTTGCGGTTGTAATGGTTTGGGAGGTTTACTCAATTCCAAGTTTTGGTGCGAGGTCGTTATCCTCGCGGTTGGTGTGTCGTCCATGTTATGTTCATGATTCGACATTGTGGATCCGTTTGGATTGCGTGGTCTCGGCGTTACGTGGAGTACCCATTCGAGGACGAAATTTTATTAGTGGGGGACAATTGTGATGCCCGAGGATTAATGGTGCTAATCCCGGTGTAGTAATAATCCTTAATGGATTTTGATTGTGGCAATTATGAATTAATTGTGGTTTTGGGACTCCCGGGGATTTTAAATCCGGTATTTGGAGTCATTGGATCCAAGGGATAAGATTGTATTCTCGTCGTGGTGATAACCTTGGAATTTGGTCCTTGGTGGGATTTGGGGTCCATAGTACTTTGTACTGGGACTGGTAAGAGAATTAGAGATTGTGAGGTAATTGTTGAAAACAAATGATTTTTAATGAGTCATGATGTATTTGTGGAAGGATTGGTATTTTCGGTTTTGGTACTATATATACCAAGTAGACTCAGTATTCCGTCATTTGGCACGGAACCCTCCCCTCTCTCCCCTCTCTCTACGCCTAACCCTTTCCCCCCATTTCCCCTCTTTTTCCCTTGGAGGAAAAATAATTGGTAGCTTGGCTCGAGAGCCGGTGTAAGGACCCTAATCCTTAAGTGCGGAATCAAGGCATAATAGAGCTAATATAAATGATCAGAGTGAGAAATAACGTGTTGAGTTTATGAGCTTAAGCATTACATGCCAAAAATAAGGACTACCAATTTGATTAATTACATTCCAATCAATGAATGTTCAATTATAGTTTTATACTACTCCTAGAGTAGATACTATCCCAATAATCCCGTCCTTCAAGTCCCAAAAGCATCCTCAAAAGCTCACCATCTCAACCCGTTCAAGCCCTTCTATCATGCCAAAAAGGTACCTACAAGGACAACCCCCAAAAAATGAGCAATAATAATCATTCATATTCAACACAATATGAAGATAAAGCGTAAATACATAATCATAATAAAACACTTCCTGTTTTCCCCATGCATTTCAAACGCTTCCCGTTTGGTTGTCCCTGTACCATAACTCATGAGTATAATCAATAGATTATTTTAAATGGTCTAAACATGTCATGAACATATACCATTTCATCAATACCAAACTGATCACCAATCCCTAGTCTGTCCATCACAATGTATTTTAATGCCCCTCGCTTATTTACATATAGGCGGCATAGGATAACCTCGCTTCAATGGACTGCGGGACTCCCACCCCTCGCCTCTCATTGAGCGGCAAATACCCTTTCCTCGCCCTATATGATAACCACGCTCAAATGTGACATGCGGCGCTCCCACCCCTCGCTTCACATTTAGCGGAACCAAACCAAATAGCGGCAAGCATTAAAATCATCAAGGGATGACCACGACTCATGGGATATGCACCAATAATCATATGCATCTATAAACATCATGCATAACATGTATTTGCATCCACTATGCAATACCACATATATACTTGCATCCACAATGCATAAACAATAAGTATATAAGATACATGTACCGTTGGGGTGCCCGTACGTCCACTACGTACCTTTCCAAAAGTGGAATATGGTAGGACTTCAATTCCTTGGCTGTGTTGCCACCTGGGTTGGTTCTACATATTCACAAATACCAATATTAGAATCCAATAATAGTCCAATACCAAAAATCCTACAAAAATAACCAAAAACACCATTTTTGGTGTCTCGCGATCGATCGCCATAAAGCCCCGATCGATCGCGAGACCTCACTGTCTCGGGCAACAAATTTAAACAATCCGCGATCGATCGCGGAGCTTGCGCCGATCGATCGCGGCCTCGCCGATCGATCGCGCCAAACTCGCGATCGATCGCTGAAGCTCACTGCCTCAGCTCTGTTGCTCGCGATCGATCGCGAGAAGGCGCCGATCGATCGCCGAGCTCTGGGCATGCGGGGTTTGGGCACTATTCACCCATCTTCAACCCCAACTCATACACACCCACATACACCAACATCAACCAAACCCAACAACTCAAAACCAACAATAAACATCTACATAAACTCATATATTTAACATCCACCCAAAATAATACCAAAACCACAACAACTCAACACAAACCCATTTTAAAACCCTTCAAACCATATCAAACTTAAACAAAACCTTACAAAAATAACCATGAGGTACCCATACCTCTTGGGGATCTCAAATCACCCAACAAATTCCACAAATCAAGGTTTTGCAAGAACTTCTCTTCACCCTAAAGCTTGATTTCGAAAATGAGGGGAAAGGGAAGGGGGGTTTGGGTGTTTGTTTGGTAAAGTGAAAAGTGATGGATTGGTAAAGGTGTGGGGTAATAAAAGGTGTTGGTTTAATTAAAATGCATACCAAAATAATTCCATGGTGTATAAAACACCCCAACATGATATTTTTCAAAGCATTTACTCATAATGCACCAAATATCAATTAAACACATGATTTCTAATCAATTGCTACCAATGGCAAATAAATCATGCTTCCAATAATATTTACCCAACATGCACCACATGCACCCTGAAATGCAACCCCGGGTCACCCTATCCACATGACCATGCATTTCCACATAATAAATAAATCCAATGCATAATTAATTACCACATAATTAATCATATAAGCACAATTATTGCCCAAATGCAATTAACCATTTCGGGGATATCACAATACTCCCCTACTTATAAGATTTCGTCCTCGAAATCACATGCACTTACCCCAAAAGGAAACTAAACATAAACACATACCAGAGAATAGTTCCGGGTAGTGCTGCACCATATGCCGCTCCGTCTCCCACGTAGCCTCCTCGACACCCCTGCGATCCCACTGAACCTTGATCATAGGTATCACCTTGTTCCGAAGTCTACGGTCTGCTCGATCCAGAATTCTGACAGGCCGTTCCACATAAGACACATCGGACTCTAACTGAACTTCGGAAGGCTGTAACACATGCGACGGATCCGGCTCATACTTCCGCAGCATAGACACCTGAAACACATCATGTATACCAGATAAAGAGGGCGGCAAAGCCAGTCGGTAAGCTAAGGTGCCAATGCGCTGCAAAATCTCGTACGGTCCAACATACCTCGGAGAAAGTTTCCCGCGCATCCCAAATCGCACAACGCCCCTGAAAGGCGAGATCTTCAAAAAGACCTTATCTCCCAACTGAAATTCCAACGGTCTCCGCCGTTTATTCGCATATGCTGCCTGTCTGTCCTGAGCCGCTTTCATTTTCTGCCTTATCGTCTTTATCTTCTCTTCCATCTCCCGAATCAATTCCGGTCCTCCGACCGATTTGCGGTCCAAATCATCCCAACACAAGGGTGATCTACACCGTCTGCCATAGAGAGCTTCAAACGGAGCCATCTGAATACTCGCCTGGTAGCTATTGTTATAAGAAAACTCTACCAAAGGCACTGAATCCTGCCAAGAGGCATCGAACTCCAAAACACAAGCTCTCAGCATGTTCTCGAGCGTCTGAATAGTGCGCTCGGTCTGGCCATCCGTCTGAGGATGATAAGCAGTACTCAATCTGACTTCAGTTCCCAAGGCTGACTGAAGGCCTTCCCAAAAATGAGACGTGAATCGCGGATCTCGATCCGACACTATGGAAACGGGGATCCCATGCAATCTCACCACATCTCTAATATACAACTGCGCCATCCTCAAAAAGGTGAAAGTCACGCTATAGGGGATAAAGTGGGCTACCTTAGTCAATCTGTCCACAATCACCCAAATAGCATCGAAGCCTGAAGCACTCCTCGGCAAATGAGTCACGAAGTCCATGGAAATGTGCTCCCACTTCCACTTCGGTATCTCCAAGCTTCTCAACTCGCCGCCAGGTCTCTGCCTCTCTGCCTTAACCTGTTGGCAGATCAAACACCTCTTCACAAAAGCGACAACATCAGACTTCATCCTCTTCCACCAAAACTGACCACGCAGATCTCTGTACATCTTCTTCCCGCCTGGGTGGATGCTAAGTCTGCTACTATGAGCTCGCTCCAAGATCCCTTTACGCAACTCCGACGTACTCGGAACCACCCAACGGTTCCCCAATCTCAAGGATCCGTCGTCTGCCACCCTGAACTTCGTTGGCTGACCAAGATGTACTAAAGATAACCACCTCTGAACCTCATCGTCTGACCTCTGAGCTCTCCTGATGTTCTCATAGATGTCTGGCTCAGCTAAAAGAGTCGATACATACACATGTGATGCATCAATGTCAAATTCATAGCCCAGATGACAATAAGAGGTCATCATAGCCGACAATTGAATGACGTTCTCAGCAGAACTCCTCACTTTCCGGCTCAAAGCGTCTGCTGTCAAATTAGCTTTCCCCGGATGGTACTCTATCTCGCAATCATAGTCCTTGAGTAGGTCCATCCATCTCCTCTGCCTCATGTTCAGCTCTGCCTGAGTGAATAAAAATTTGAGGCTCTTGTGATCCGTGTAAATGGTGAACGAAGTACCATACAAATAATGCCTCCAAATCTTCAGGGCGAAGATGATAGCCGCCAATTCCAAGTCATGAACTGGATATCTGGTCTCATGCGGCTTCAACTGCCTCGATGCATAAGCTACCACATGCTTATCTTGCATCAGAACACACCCAAGGCCCTGCAGCGATGCATCAGTATACAGAACAAATCTGGAGTTCTCCGTAGGGATCACTAACACTGGCGCCGTCGTCAAACCGTGCTTTAATTCCTGGAAGCTCTCCTCACAAGCTTCTGACCAAAAGAAAGGTACACCCTTCTGAGTCAACTGTGTCAACGGCTTGGCAATCTTCGAAAAGCCCTCGACAAAGCGCCGATAATACCCGGCCAAACCAAGAAAACTCCGAATCTCAGGCACAGAAGTGGGGGCAGCCCACTCCATCACAGCCTCAATCTTCTTGGGATCTACAGATACCCGCTGCTCGATATGACATGCCCCAGAAACACTACACTGCTCAGCCAAAATTCACACTTACTGAGCTTAGCATATAACTGATGCTCTCTGAGAATCTGAAGCACTGTCCTCAAGTGTTTCACATGCTCTTCCTCACTCCGGGAGTAGATGAGAATGTCGTCAATAAACACAATGACGAACTGATCAAGATACGGCTGAAACACTCTGTTCATCAGACTCATGAAGACCGCTGGAGCATTCGTCACACCGAACGGCATCACTAAGAACTCATAATGCCCGTATCGCGTCCGGAATGCTGTCTTCTGCACATCTTCCTCTCTGACCCGAATCTGATGATACCCGGATCTCAAGTCAATCTTGCTATACACCCTGGTACCTTGCAACTGATCAAACAGATCGTCTATCCTAGGGAGAGGATACTTGTTCTTCACTGTAGCCTTATTCAGTTGCCGGTAATCGATGCACAACCGCATCGAACCGTCCTTCTTCTTCACAAAGAGAACTGGTGCGCCCCACGGCGACACGCTCGGGCGTATATATCCCTTGTCAAGGAGATCTTGCAACTGATCTTTCAACTCTCTCAGCTCAGCCGGTGTCATCCTATAAGGTGCACGAGAGATAGCGGATGTCCCTGGCAATAGCTCGATCCCAAACTCAACTTCCCTAGCCGGTGGGAATCCTGGGATCTCTTCTGGGAATACATCAGCAAACTCTGCCACTACTGGCACATCCTCAACTCTTAGTTCCTTACTCTTCCCAGACGTGTCCACGGCATAAATAAGATAGCCCGTGTGTCCACGTTCCAACAACTGAGTCATCTTGATCGCTGAAATCAACTGAATCTTCGCACGAGAACCGTTGCCATAGAAGGTCCACTGACTGCCCAACTCAGGTCTGAACTTCACTGTCCTCTGTCGGCAATCTACCACTGCCTGATATCTGTTCAGAACATCTATACCCAAGATGCAGTCGAAGTCTGACATACCCAGCACAATCAAGTCTGATCTCAATTCGTTGCCCTCAAAATAAATGAGGCTATCTGCCAAAAACTGATCAGCAACGACATTTCTTCCAGCGGGTGTCGAGACAAGGAGAGGCGTGGGTAAAGAAGACGTGCGCATATGGTGTCTCTCCACAAAACCCACCGATACAAAAGAATGGGAGGCACCTGTATCGATCAAAATAAAAGCAGGGTACGTAAATAAATGGCACGTACCGGCAATCACCTCCTCTGGGGCTGCCTGGGCCTGCTCCCTGGTCAGTGCATACACCTGTCCCTGGGGTGGTCCTACTGTCTGACCTCCCGATGGTCGAGGCCCAAATTGCTGCCTCTGCTGCACTGTCCTATCCTCAAACCTCGGCCTGTTGCCCTGAAACTCAGACTGTCCTCCCCGTGTGGGGCAATACCGAGCGATGTGGCCCATCTTGCCACAGATATAACATGCAGGACACTTGTTTGAAGAATGTGGCCCTCCACAATTGTTGCACCTCGGCTCTCCCGGCCTATCCCCTTGTGAAGATCCTCGATTGGCCGAACCAATTGCCCTTCTTGCCATCCTGTTTCTGACCAAAGTACTTCTTTCCACCAAAACGTGAAGATGAAGAGGCACCACGAGGCTTAAATGGCTCTCCTCGGGGCCTCAAACTATCATTGGTCTGACTCTGTTGCGGTACCGGTGGTGGCATAGTACTAGCATAAGCTCCCACTCCTAGCTCGGCAAGCTCCGCCCTTGTGAGAGCGTCATCAAAAGAAGTTGGGTTATTAGTGATAACCCGGTCATAGAGCTCCGGTCGCAATCCTTTCATAAAGTTCCTCATCTTAGCGTGTCCACTGGTGGCAATGTGGGGAACGTACCTCAACAACGAACAGTACCGTGTGGCATAGTCTGCCACTGTCATGTTCCCCTGCTTCAAACTTGTAAATTCATCCTCCTTCGTCTGTCTTGCTGCTGCGGAGAAGTACCGGTTCAAAAACCTAGTCCTGAAGAGTGTCCAATCAATCACAGCACCCAGTGCTCTCATTTCCATTACTGTGCTCCTCCACCACATCAGAGGTTTCTTGGCTAATTGAAACTCCGCCAGCCTCAGCCAAGCTGTCACAGCACAAGGAGCCGATACAAAGATCTGCTCAAGTCTTTCCAACCACTCTTCAGCCTCTTCTTCGGACTCTGTCCCCTCAAACCGGGGCGGATGATAAGATAGAAATTGCGTCAAGCTAATCTCACCCGGTAGCAATAACTGAACCACTGGTTCCATGCCTACGGCCGGTGGAGGTAGAGGGTTCGCTTGTCCGATACTTGCATTCACACTACCCACATCTCCAACTTCCTCATTAGCAGCCATGCTGTAATACAAATGTTAACAACAATTCCAAAGCAGTATATATGTTATGCCGTTAGATAACAGGAATGAGAATAAGCACGTTAGTATAACATGATATACATTAATATGCACCACATGCATAAACATGCTTCAAATGTAAGCACCTAGCCTATCATGCTAAGGCTACCCTTCACTCGTTCCCGGGTTCTCTAACCACTGCTCTGATACCACTAATGTAAGGACCCTAATCCTTAAGTGCGGAATCAAGGCATAATAGAGCTAATATAAATGATCAGAGTGAGAAATAACGTGTTGAGTTTATGAGCTTAAGCATTACATGCCAAAAATAAGGACTACCAATTGGATTAATTACATTCCAATCAATGAATGTTCAATTATAGTTTTATACTACTCCTAGAGTAGATACTATCCCAATAATCCCGTCCTTCAAGTCCCAAAAGCATCAAAGGCTCACCATCTCAACCCGTTCAAGCCCTTCTATCATGCCAAAAAGGTACCTACAAGGACAACCCCCAAACATGAGCAATAATAATCATTCATATTCAACACAATATGAAGATAAAGCGTAAATGCATAATCATAATAAAACACTTCCTGTTTTCCCCATGCATTTCAAACGCTTCCCGTTTGGTTGTCCCTGTACCATAACTCATGAGTATAATCAATAGATTATTTTAAATGGTCTAAACATGTCATGAACATATACCATTTCTTCAATACCAAACTGATCACCAATCCCTAGTCTGTCCATCACAATGTATTTTAATGCCCCTCGCTTATTTACATATAGGCGGCATAGGATAACCTCGCTTCAATGGACTGCGGGACTCCCACCCCTCGCCTCTCATTGAGCGGCAAATACCCTTTCCTCGCCCTATGATAACCACACTCAAATGTGACATGCGGCGCTCCCACCCCTCGCTTCACATTTAGCGGAACCAAACCAAATAGCGGCAAGCATTAAAATCATCAAGGGATGACCACGACTCATGGGATATGCACCAATAATCATATGCATCTATAAACATCATGCATAACATGTATTTGCATCCACTATGCAATACCACATATATACTTGCATCCACAATGCATAAACAATAAGTATATAAGATACATGTACCGTTGGGGTGCCCGTACGTCCACTACGTACCTTTCCAAAAGTGGAATATGGTAGGACTTCAATTCCTTGGCTGTGTTGCCACCTGGGTTGGTTCTACATATTCACAAATACCAATATTAGAATCCAATAATAGTCCAATACCAAAAATCCTACAAAAATAACCAAAAACACCATTTTTGGTGTCTCGCGATCGATCGCCATAAAGCCCCGATCGATCGCGAGACCTCACTGTCTCGGGCAACAAATTTAAACAATCCGCGATCGATCGCGGAGCTTGCGCCGATCGATCGCGGCCTCGCCGATCGATCGCGCCAAACTCGCGATCGATCGCTGAAGCTCACTGCCTCAGCTCTGTTGCTCGCGATCGATCGCGAGAAGGCGCCGATCGATCGCCGAGCTCTGGGCATGCGGGGTTTGGGCACTATTCACCCATCTTCAACCCCAACTCATACACACCCACATACACCAACATCAACCAAACCCAACAACTCAAAACCAACAATAAACATCTACATAAACTCATATATTTAACATCCACCCAAAATAATACCAAAACCACAACAACTCAACACAAACCCATTTTAAAACCCTTCAAACCATATCAAACTTAAACAAAACCTTACAAAAATAACCATGAGGTACCCATACCTCTTGGGGATCTCAAATCACCCAACAAATTCCACAAATCAAGGTTTTGCAAGAACTTCTCTTCACCCTAAAGCTTGATTTCGAAAATGAGGGGAAAGGGAAGGGTTTGGGTGTTTGTTTGGTAAAGTGAAAAGTGATGGATTGGTAAAGGTGTGGGGTAATAAAAGGTGTTGGTTTAATTAAAATGCATACCAAAATAATTCCATGGTGTATAAAACACCCCAACATGATATTTTTCAAAGCATTTACTCATAATACACCAAATATCAATTAAACACATGATTTCTAATCAATTGCTACCAATGGCAAATAAATCATGCTTCCAATAATATTTACCCAACATGCACCACATGCACCCTGAAATGCAACCCCGGGTCACCCTATCCACATGACCATGCATTTTCACATAATAAATAAATCCAATGCATAATTAATTACCACATAATTAATCATATAAGCACAATTATTGCCCAAATGCAATTAACCATTTTGGGGATATCACAGCCGGTTTTCTCGAAGATAATCAGGTATTAATCTTCCCCTCGTCTTTGTCTTCGATTTGGTAGTAGTATTGTAGAGTTTGGATGAGTTTTGAGTTGGTTATGGAATTTGGGGATTTTTGGTTAAAATCCAAATTTGAGTTTTTGGAGTTTTTATTGGTTTTAAATGGAGTATTTGAGGTGTTGAAGGTGTATGTGGTGTTGGTTTTGAGTTTGGGTGTGAAAAACACCATGTAAGCTCGAATTTTTTTGACAATGTCTACATTCCACTGGGAATGCTATACTTTTAAATGGATTGGTTGGAGCCAAAATTTAATAAACCGGAATTCTCGGTTGAGTTTTTGGCTATCATTTAACTTATAAAATGGTATATTTTGGGTATTATGCATGCTTAACCCGGGGTCTTTTGAAATGGTGAATCGTCATGGATTGACGATAAGTTTGGGGGTTATGAACGTGCTTGGGCACGTGGTTGCATGCTTGTGTTTAATTGTGAGTTATTTTTGTATTAGCACATAATTCATCGGGTCGTGGGACTCAGGCGAGGTCAGACTCGAACTACGGAATTATAAGGTACGTATGACGTACGAGCATAGCCTGTTATCATGTTGCAATTGTGAAATGCATGGTATGTGGTATTTGTAATAAATGGATATTGAAATGCATGGCATGTGGTATTTGTCATAAATGGATATTGAAATGCATGGTATATGGTACTTGCTATAAATGGATAGTGATATGCATGGTAGATGGTAATTGCGTTAAATGGACATACATTGGGAACCATATGGTGCCGCCTTTGAGCGAGCAATGATTGGGATGTTGTCGCCGTTGAGCGACCATCGGTTATGACGCCGCTATTATTGAGCGTGCGTGGGGTTAAAATGCCGCTTTTGCGGAGCGAGCTATGAAATAGAAATATGGAATCATTGGCTAGATACATGTGATATCTGTAGTACTCTATTTGGTGATTTAATCATATTTGGTTATGGAACTGGTATAGCAGGAATGGTTTCAGTTGATCAATGAGATGATCAACTGGCTTTTGAGAATTTAATGGTTTGGTTATTTTGAGAACAGGGACAATACATGGGATCCCGGATGAGGATGATACCATCCAGGGAGTATCATTTAAATTCATGGCATTCACATTCTGTAAATTATGAACTGTAATATTATGATTATTGGATTGGTGGTATTGGTATACTCACCCCGTGTGGGGGCTGTCTCTGTTGGGGC
The DNA here is from genome assembly GCA_907163345.1 of Haberlea rhodopensis. Classification (NCBI taxonomy): domain Eukaryota; kingdom Viridiplantae; phylum Streptophyta; class Magnoliopsida; order Lamiales; family Gesneriaceae; genus Haberlea; species Haberlea rhodopensis. The sequence continues at coordinate 267,718 of CAJQUN010000356.1, read as the reverse complement.
AGGTAATACAGGTGCAACGATAGCTTGGAGTTGAGCTCGGGCTGTTGATTTGAGGTACTTCCAGGATTGAAGTACCAGAGCTGGTTGATTGAGTACGTAGCTCCAGAGTTGAGATCGAGCGGTGCATAAGGGGTGCTTCCAGGATCGAAGTACCAATAACCGCATTCGGTAGAGTATCTTATACATTAGATACACGTTTACTCATTGGGTGCTCTCATGTGAGTAAGCTTTTACGTGTATATGGAATGTATAAATGGGTAATGGCTTTTCTCTCTTCATTTATTGGTTGCATGCAATTGAATACGGAATTGCTAAATGAACTGAGAGCATGTTAGTGTATTATGAGGGTGCATGCTATGTAAGTGATCTTGGTTGGGATTTGAACATTATGTGGATCAAATGCAAGGAATTGTCTGGATAGTATATGATGTTATACTTGAATATGGCTTTTCCCCCATGTAATATGATTGTATGCACTATTGTTATGGATTCACTAATAACGGGTTAAGGGCACCAGTGTCCTTACTCTACCCAAATGGCAAGAATATTGCCATACATATTTAGGATTCACACCAGATATCAAAGATTTTAAAGGTACGAGGTTGAGATTAGTTGTTTTGAAAAATCATTTGCTGCAAAATCCCTTGGAGATACATAGTACGCCAGAGTTTAGACGGGTTTGTGAGTTATTGATGTTAGTGGGAATCATGTGCCCTGATTCGTCAGGCAATTTTGTTAGGTTATTGTATTTAGAGAAGTTGGAGGATATCAACTCTGCCCGTACATATAGTTGGGGCAGTGCTATGTTGGCATACTTGTATCGTGAGTTGTGCACGTCATCAGAGATAGGGAAAAAAGTTATAGGTGGTGCATTGCAACTCTTACAGGTAAACAATATATTTTTTTGTTTTAATAATTAAAATATGTTTCTTGTCAATCTAACTTGTATTATTGATGTCACTACACTAAATGAGATTTGGGCATGGTCACGAATCCCAAGTTTGACTTGGGTAGCCAAAGATCTCATGTTGGGCAAATAATGGTCAGCCCAGACAATGTGTTACATTCTGCTCCATATGATGTAAGGTAATACGAATATGCATTGTTTTATAATTGATTTTATGTATTAATTCATTTAATCATTTATTTGAATATATACAGGTGGTCATGTCATTTAAACTTTACAGAAATTGGGAGTCATTCCGTACGCATCATGAGGGACATCCTCGATGAGCAGCCAGTAACTCAAGTAAACATGCTGTTAAATTAGTTTGTACATAAATACACTCTTTTGCTAGTATGTAAAGCAATGTTGTTTTGCAGTTTAATTGGCAGTCGTACCCTGATGAGTACACTAGAGGAATCACCGAGTTAGGGACATATAACGGTCCGTTGAATTTCCTTGACATAGTTGAAATGCAACTCTGATAGAGTACTTCGACAATTTGGGATGCTACAAGACATCCCAGAAGATCCACAATCGGGGGATGAGGCATTGCATAATGTTGGTCGAAGGGGAAACGTCAATCCGTTGATTTTCTTTGACATGTCTCAAACAAAATCGATGTACTCCACGGGGTGATTTGAAGTCAGGAATACAATCGGCTGCTGCAATGAGGCCTGGATGACGGTCAGAAATCAAACATACACCACCCTCAGATCTTCTCACAATATGCTTGCTAATCATCTCCAAAAACCATCTCCATGACACAAAGTGTTCTTCGTCAACAATTGCAAATGCCAAAGGTAAGACTTGATTATTAGCATTCATTGCCACGACAATCAACATCTTATGTTGATATTTCGTATACAAATGTGTTCCATCCACACTTATTACCCGGCGGCAATGTTGAAATCCTTCTACACATGGATGGAAGGCCCAGAACACGTAATTCAAAGTCTTTTCTCTTGGTCTGGCATTTTCAAGGTGACCCACTCAACGACTGTGCCGGGATTCCATTTTTACAAAGCTCCCATGTAGTAAGGCAATTTCTTCACGGAGTTCTCCCATGTTCCGTACACATTCTCAACAGCACGTCGCAAACTAAACCATCATTTTGCATAGGAGATCTCAAATCCATATTTATCTTTAACTGTTTGAATTACATACTTTATTTCGTAAGCTGGATCACGCCGAACAATTCCTACTAACAAGGTAGCAATCAATTTTTTGTCCAAATTTGCATGATCGATCGACAGTTCACTCAAAAGGCAAGTGTGAGAACCTCCATACTTTTTTATTTTGAATAATCCAACTTTTTTCTTCAACGAGGCCCACAGGTACCATCTACAAGGCATATCTTCTGTACTGTGTTGGCACACCACTTTCCACAATATTTTTGTACTCTTGACAACGCGGTACTCCCGTTTTGCAACACATACAGAGTAATCCTTTACAGCTGCCTGCAGATGAGCTTTATTTTTGAAGACCATATGTAGATGGATATCCCCTTTGGAGTAGTCGTAATAACTCCCCCATCTACCTATTGGAATGTCTACTGATTCTCCAAATACTTCGGGATGTGTCATTGAGAAGAATGGAATTGTTGGATAAACGACATGAGTATTTGTCGTGGTTATGTCTGGTACATTAAATGGCACTTCTTCAATATCAACCTCATCGTCATCAGACTCATCCTCAGATGGAATTCCCTCCGGTTCAGTCTGAATATCATCTCCAAAATCCACAAAACTGTCTGCTAGTGGCTCGGGAATAATATTGTCAGCCACTATAGGAGCATCATCTTGAATCCTAGAGGTAGTTGGTCTTTCTGTATCTACTACAAATGGACCACTACCACTTGTTGGCATTTCTGTATAAAATCATAAGCTCTTCGTTCTGTTTGTATATACATCTCCAAACAACTATAATTTTGTTGAGAATCCAATAACCATGATAAATTGTAATCACTGTCAACGGGAAAAATTGTTTGTTTCATCCCAGAAAAATCACTAAATATATATTTACAATATATTTTTAGAATGAACTGGTTACGGTCGATGCCATTAATATCATATACGTCGTTCAATAACTGCAAATAATTAATAGTGCGAGATATTGTCATGCCTTTCGACGGACCACGATCATATCTAACAGATTCTGAATCTTGTAATATATCGCCTCCCCAATATAACAAAACTTTAATCGACATACCTTAAAAGATAAAGACAAATTTTATAAATTAGTACATTATATATAATGTTGTTAAATTTGATTATTTGTATAACAATGTACCCGCAATGTGCCGATCGGAGGAAACGACTGGAGGAAATAATGAAGATTATGGTTTACGAATTCAGAAGAGAAAATGTTTACGAATTCTGAATAGAATTTTTTTACAGAATTTGTTTACGAATGCGAAGAGATTTTGGTTTACGAAATGAGCAACATTGTGTTCGGTTTTGTAGACGAAGAAACTGATTGTTGTCGCCATCTAAGATGGCGACATCAAATAAAAAATATTTTTTTTCATTTCTCGCCATCTGAGATGGCGACAACGTTTTAAAAAAAAAATTATGTCGTTTTATACCGACATCGATGAAAGAATTATTTTTTTAATAAGATGTTGCCATCTTACATGACGACATTAATTTTTTTTTTTTAAAGATGTCACCATGTCAGATGGCGACTTCACCTGAAGTCACCATCTCACATGACGACATCAATAAAAATAAATTTTTTTAAGAAAGTCGCCATCTGACATGGCGACTTGGGGTAGTTTGCTAATAAAAAAATTTCGGTTATTGTAATACCTCCGAAATGTAATATGATTATGTTCTATGATGATGAATTATGATGTGTTTAAGGGTTATGGTGTATTTAAATTGGGGGCCACGATTTATGTTATGATGATATGATGTGGGGAGCATGTTGGGTATTTTAAGGGATGTATTAATTATAAGAAGTTAGAAAATATCAAGTGAGGATAAATATCGAGTGAGGATATTTTAATACATCGTACTATATACCGGGATACAATTAAACACCACATGGCACCCCAACCACACCACCCCACTCTCGGTCACCACCCATCCCCCCCACTTGTCAACCCACTTGTTTCACACCCATGCCTCCACTTGCCCCAACCCATGCTATGATCATTTTCCTTGCAATCAATTCCCTCCACCTCCTCCTCCCTCTCTTTTCGTCCCTGGAGCTGCAGATTAGAGAAGGAAAGAGGCTGTGAAGCTTTGTGTAAAAGCTTGCCAATTTGAGGAAGAAAAAGGGGGTAAGACTTCATACTCTGTTATAGGGTTGGGTATAGTTATGGTGGGTTGATTTTAAAGCATGTTAAGTATAGGTTTGGGTGGAACCTTGATAGAGATGCTTACAAGGTAGTTTTATGTAACTACTAGCATGGATGTTTGAGCATTTACATGTCTTATGTGATAGATTTCTAGTTATGAAACTATATGCTCGAAAATCTGGGCAAAGGGATACATGCTCTGTTTTTGTAAAAGTTGGTTAAGGATGAAGATTATGATGATGTTATGATGCATGTTAGCTTAAGTTTCGTTAAACCTTTGATTTAAGGGCTTACATGGATATTTTATGAAGTTCTTCACATGTTTGTTTCAGCATGAAAGATGTGTTATGGGGTAGAAAAGATGGTATGAAATGAGGTGCTCAAAAATCTGGGGAAAAATCCCGATTTTCAGAGCTCTCGATCGATCGAGATTTATTTCCGATCGATCGAGCGAGACAGAAGGTCTAAACATGTTTTCAAAATTTTGGTGCCGATCGATCGAAGGATTTCTCGATCGATCGGTGAAGTTCCTCGATCGATCGGTAAAATGTTCGATCGAGCGAGGCAGGAAGCTAAGGCACTTTTTGTGCACAGTGTCTCGATCGATCGAGACATAGGGCCGATCGATCGAGAGAGGCAGAAAGTTGAAAAATATGATGATGTTTTATTTTGTTAAGTTTATGATGTAAGATGGTTTTGAGGCATCTAATATGGTATTATGTGGTCTTGTAGAACCATCCCAGGTACCAGCACCATCAATGAGATAAAGTCTGTTGACTCCTCCTCCTTTTGAAAAGGTACGTAAGAAGCGTACGGGCATCGGACGGTAACACACATCTCTATACTATGACTATGCTTTTATTGCATGAGTATTCACGATGAGACGACGGTGTTTATACGATGTTTACACGATGATGTTTATATGATGTTTATACGATGAAGTTCATATGATGTTTATTGCTTATACGATGCTTATATGATGACATTTACGCGATGTATTATGGTAAGATGCCACGGGGTAAGATGCCCCACATGGTAAGAGGCCATGCGATGTATTGTGGTAAGATGCCATGGGGTAAGATGCCCCACATGGTAAGAGGCCATGCGATGTATTGTGGTAAGATGCCACGGGGTAAGATGCCCCATATGATAAGAGGCCATACGATGATGTTGTGGTAAGAAGCCACGGGGGTAAGATGCCCCATATGCATGATTCTAAATCAGGGACAACAATAAGAAGTGAATGTATAACCAGCATATTACTTAACCAATGTTTCATGCATTTACTATGATGTTTATAATGTTAAGTAAGATTATATATGCTCATGATGTGTTGTCCCTGTAGGTACACTTTTGGACGAAAGGACTAAGGGTCGGGTTGAGGCAATGAGCTACTAGGGACACAGGAATGCATAGGATTCAAGTTATGATTAGTATCTACTCTAGGAGTAGTGTAAATCTAAATGACATTCTTTTGGAATGTAATGAATTATTTTTGAAGTTTGTATTTTTGGCCTGTAATCCTGTTAGCTCGTGTAACAACCAAAACCTTAAGATGTTACCTTAATGCATGATTAGTCCTTCTTATGTCTATTAATCACTGTTAAGGTGGGAAGACCCCACATTAGTGGTATCAGAGCAGTGGTTAGATAACTCGGGAATGAGTGAAGGGTAGCCTTAGCAATAAGTTGGCTAAGTACTTACTATTGAACATGTTTTATGTTTATGTTGCATATGAAGTTTCTATGTTATGCTAACATGTTTAATTTTCTAACGATGTGCTTTATGAACTGCTTTTGGTGTTGTTATTAACCCTTGTGTTGCAGCATGGCAGCAAATATAGAAGTGGGTGACGCCATTAGTGTAAATACAAGTGCTGGGCGTACGAATCCATTGCCACCATCAGCCTTGGGCGAAGAACCCTCTGAACAGCAGTTGCTACCTGGGGAATTGAGCTTGGCTCAGTTTATGATGTATCGACCTCCGATGTTCGAGGGAACTGAATCAGGAGAGAAAGCTGAGGAATGGTTAGAGAGGATCGAACAGATATTTGTGGCAGCGCCTTGTGCAAAGACGGCCTGGATCCGATTAGCAGAATTTCAGCTGTCCAAGAAGGCATTGATGTGGTGGAAAACCACAGTGATTGAGCAAGAGGCTCTGGGACAGGAAGTAAATTGGAAGATGTTCCGAACGCGGTTTTTGAACCGCTATTTCTCAGCCGCTGCAAGACAGGCCAAGGAGGATGAGTTTACCAGTTTAAGACAAGGTACCATGCTTGTATCTGACTATGCTTTGCATTACTGTTCCTTACTACGATATGTGCCACACATTGTTGCAAGCACTCAAGCGAAGATGCGGAATTTCATGAAGGGCTTGAGGCCTGAACTGTATGACAGGGTGATCACTTATGGCCCTGCCTGTTTTGATGATGCACTCTCATGAGCTGAGCTAGCTGAACTGGGAGTCGGTGCATATCCTGATGCTGTGCCACCTCCAGCACCCCCTCAGAGATCTACTTCTGATAATTTGAAGCCCAGGGGTGATCAGTTTAAGCCTAGGGGGAACACTTCAGCATCGAGATTCAGTGGCAAGAGGCCCGAGAATCGATGGAAAGGGAAAGGTAGGAATGATGCTCCATCTGGGAGAGGACCGTCTCAGGGAGACAGATCTGGAAGAGTTCAGTGCACTCTTTGTGGGCAACCACATTTGGCAAAAGACTGCGTAGGATGCTATGTCTGTGGCGACAGAGGCCACTTTGCTCGGCAGTGTCCCAACAGGGGAAGACAGCAGAACTCTACGGGGAGACCTGCGGACAGAACGGCACAACATCGGCCACCTTTTGTGCCAAGACAGTATGGAGGTCAGCCCGCGGGGCCACCTCAGGGGCAGGTGTATGCTTTGACGAGGGAGCAGGCTACAGCGGCTCCGGAGGAAGTTATAGCGGGTACGTGTCTTTTATTTACGCACCCTGCTCTTATATTGATAGACACAGGTGCGTCACACTCTTTTGTGTCGACGAGTTTTGTTGAAAGGCACCACATATGCACTTCTCCGTCCCCCATGCCTCTTACGGTCTCGACCCCCGCTGGAAGAAGTTTGACTACGGATCGGATTGTTTATGATGGCCTCATTTATTTTGAGGATAATGAGTTAAGATCAGATTTGATTGTGTTGGGAATGACAGACTTCGATTGCATTGTGGGCATCGATGTTCTGAACAAGTATCAGGCAGTGGTAAACTGCAGGCAAAGGACTGTCCGATTTCGATCTGTATTGGGAGTCCAATGGACATTCTATGGGGATGGTTCCCGTCCGAAGATTCCGTTAATATCTGCTGTCAAGATGACACAGCTATTGGAACGAGGTCATGCGGGATATCTTATCTATGCTGTTGACATGACGGATAAGAGGGGGAATTAAAGGTTGAGGATGTGCCCGTAGTGGCGGAGTTTCCTGATGTCTTTCCGGAGGAGATTCCCGGATTCCCACCGACGAGAGAGGTCGAGTTTGGGATTGAGTTGCTACCAGGGACGTCTGCAATTTCTCGTGCCCCGTATAGGATGGCACCAGCGGAGCTAAGAGAGCTAAAGATTCAATTGCAAGAGCTCCTAGACAAAAACTACATACGCCCTAGCGTATCGCCATGGGGTGCGCCTGTCTTATTTGTTAAGAAGAAAGATGGATCGATGCGTCTATGCATTGACTACAGGCAGTTGAACAAAGCTACAGTAAAGAACAAGTATCCACTTCCGAGGATCGATGACTTGTTCGATCAGTTGCAAGGTACGAGGCTCTATAGTAAGATCGATCTGAGGTCGGGGTACCATCAGATTCGAGTAAGAGAAGATGATGTTCAGAAGACGGCTTTCAGGACTAGATATGGGCACTATGAATTCCTGGTCATGCCTTTTGGGGTGACGAATGCCCCAGCTGTCTTCATGAGTTTGATGAACAGGGTGTTCCAGCCGTATTTGGATCAGTTCGTCATAGTCTTCATTGACGACATACTTATCTACTCTCGGACGGAAGAAGAGCACGTAAGACACTTGAGGCTAGTGCTTCAGATCCTTAGGGATCATCAGCTGTATGCGAAGCTTAGTAAGTGCGAGTTCTGGTTGGACAGCGTGGTATTTTTAGGCCATGTCATATCTAGCCACGGGATAGCTGTGGATCCAAGGAAGATTGAAGCTGTGGTGGAGTGGGCTGCACCCACTTCTGTACCTGAGATAAGGAGTTTTCTCGGTTTGGCAGGATATTACCGACGTTTCGTCTAGGGTTTTTCGAAGATTGCCAAACCCCTGACGCAGCTGACTCAGAAAGGAGTCCCCTTCTTTTGGTCCGAAGCTTGTGAGGAAAGCTTCCAAGAGCTGAAGCGTCGTTTGACTACAGCGCCTGTACTGGTGATTCCGTCTGAGGATAAGAGGTTCGCCTTGTATACGGATGCGTCATTACAGGGCTTGGGCTGTGTGTTGATGCAAGATAAGCATGTGGTGGCTTATGCATCGAGGCAGCTGAAGCCACACGAGGCTAAGTATCCAGTGCATGATTTAGAATTGGCGGCCATCATATTCGCCTTGAAGATTTGGAGGCATTACTTGTATGGCACGTCTTTCACTATATATACGGACCATAAGAGCCTGAAGTTCTTATTCACTCAGGCAGAGTTGATTATGAGGCAAAGAAGATGGATGGATTTGCTCAAAGATTATGATTGTGAAATTGAGTACCATCCAGGTAAAGCAAACTTGATAGCAGACGCCTTAAGTCGGAAGGTGAAGAGTACTGCAGAGGATGTTATGTGTTTGTCAGCCTTGATGACGTCTTATTGCCAACTGGGCTATGATTTCGATGTAGACACGTCGCCTGTGCGAGTGTCGACCCTATTGGCGGAGCCAGACATATTTGAGGCGATCAGGAATGCCCAGAAGTCGGATAGTGAGGTTCAGAGGTGGACATCATTGGTACTTCAAGGCCAACCATCCAAGTTTAGAGTGGCTGAGGATGATTCCTTGAGACTGGGCAACCGATGGGTAGTCCCAGATACACCAGAACTGCGTAGAGGAATATTGGAGCGAGCTCACAGTAGTCGATTCAGTATCCACCCAGGGGGAAAGAAGATGTACAAAGATCTATGCGATCAATTCTGGTGGAGACGCATGAAGCGTGAGGTAATCGTTTTCGTTAAAAGATGTTTGATCTGCCAACAGGTAAAGGCAGAGAGGCAGAGGCCTGGTGGTGAGCTGAAGAGCTTAGAGGTGCCTGAATGGAAGTGGGAGCATATATCTATGGACTTTGTGACCCACTTACCTAGGACGGCCTCAGGATTTGATGCGATCTGGGTGATCGTGGATAGGCTGACGAAGACGGCTCATTTCATCCCTTACAGTATGTCATATACATACTTGAAGATGGCCCAGATGTATATACGGGATGTGGTGAGGTTGCATGGTATTCCAGTCTCGATAGTGTCTGACAGGGACCCGAGGTTCACTTCACATTTCTGGGAGGGTCTCCAGACAGCTTTGGGCACAGAGGTGAGACTGAGTACGGCCTATCACCCCCAGACAGACGGACAAACAGAGCGTACCATTCAGACGCTCGAAGACATGTTGAGGGCATGTATTTTGGAGTTTGATACTCCGTGGCAGGATTCAGTGCCGCTGGTGGAGTTCTCCTATAACAACAGTTATCAAGCGAGCATTCAAATGGCCCCTTTTGAAGCTCTGTATGGACGACGATGTAGATCACCACTGTATTGGGAGGACTTGACTAGCAAATCGGTCGGAGGACCGGATATGATCAGGGATATGGAAGGTAAGATAAAGTTGATACGCCTGAAGATGAAAGCGGCCCAAGATAGGCAAGCGGTCTATGCCAATAAGCGGCGACGACCGCTAGAATTCCAGTTAGGAGACAGGGTCTTCTTAAAGATCTCGTCCTTCAGGGGCGTGGTTCGTTTTGGGATGCGGGGAAAGTTATCTCCGAGGTATGTTGGGCCATATGAAGTTTTACAGCGTATCGGTACTTTGGCATATCGTTTGGCTCTACCGCCATCCTTGTCTGGCATACACGATGTTTTCCATGTCTCTATGTTGAGGAAGTATGAGCCAGACCCGTCCCATGTCTTACAGCCTACTGAAGTTCAGTTAGACTCAGATGTGTCCTACGTAGAATGACCAATCAGAATTCTGGATCGAGAGGATCGCAGGCTACGAAGCAAAGTTATACCGATGGTCAAAGTTAAGTGGGATCGTCGGGTGTCGAGGAGACTACGTGGGAGACGGAACGGCATGTGGTGCAGCACTATCCGGAACTATTCTCTGGTATGTCTTTATGTTTAGTTTCGATACGATGATGCATGTGGATTTCGGGGACGAAATCTTATAAGTAGGGGAGTAATGTAATACCCCCGAAATTTAATATGATTATGTTCTATGATGATGAATTATGATGTGTTTAAGGGTTATGGTGTATTTAAATTGGGGGCCACGATTTATGTTATGATGATATGATGTGGGGAGCATGTTGGGTATTTTAAGGGATGTATTAATTATAAGAAGTTAGAAAATATCGAGTGAGGATATTTTAATACATCGTACTATATACCGGGATACAATTAAACACCACATGGCACCCCAACCACACCACCCCACTCTCGGTCACCACCCATCCCCCCCACTTGTCAACCCACTTGTTTCACACCCATGCCTCCACTTGCCCCAACCCATGCTATGATCATTTTCCTTGCAATCAATTCCCTCCACCTCCTCCTCCCTCTCTTTTCGTCCCTGGAGCTGCAGATTAGAGAAGGAAAGAGGCTGTGAAGCTTTGTGTAAAAGCTTGCCAATTTGAGGAAGAAAAAGGGGGTAAGACTTCATACTCTGTTATAGGGTTGGGTATAGTTATGGTGGGTTGATTTTAAAGCATGTTAAGTATAGGTTTGGGTGGAACCTTGGTAGAGATGCTTACAAGGTAGTTTTATGTAACTACTAGCATGGATGTTTGAGCATTTACATGTCTTATGTGATAGATTTCTAGTTATGAAACTATATGCTCGAAAATCTGGGCAAAGGGATACATGCTCTGTTTTTGTAAAAGTTGGTTAAGGATGAAGATTATGATGATGTTATGATGCATGTTAGCTTAAGTTTCGTTAAACCTTTGATTTAAGGGCTTACATGGATATTTTATGAAGTTCTTCACATGTTTGTTTCAGCATGAAAGATGTGTTATGGGGTAGAAAAGATGGTATGAAATGAGGTGCTCAAAAATCTGGGGAAAAATCCCGATTTTCAGAGCTCTCGATCGATCGAGATTTATTTCCGATCGATCGAGCGAGACAGAAGGTCTAAACATGTTTTCAAAATTTTGGTGCCGATCGATCGAAGGATTTCTCGATCGATCGGTGAAGCTCCTCGATCGATCGGTAAAATGTTCGATCGATCGAGCGAGGCAGGAAGCTAAGGCACTTTTTGTGCACAGTGTCTCGATCGATCGAGACATAGGGCCGATCGATCGAGAGAGGCAGAAAGTTGAAAAATATGATGATGTTTTATTTTGTTAAGTTTATGATGTAAGATGGTTTTGAGGCATCTAATATGGTATTATGTGGTCTTGTAGAACCATCCCAGGTACCAGCACCATCAAGGAGATAAAGTCTGTTGACTCCTCCTCCTTTTGAAAAGGTACGTAAGAAGCGTACGGGCATCGGACGGTAACACACATCTCTATACTATGACTATGCTTTTATTGCATGAGTATTCACGATGAAACGACGGTGTTTATACGATGTTTACACGATGATGTTTATATGATGTTTATACGATGAAGTTCATATGATGTTTATTGCTTATACGATGCTTATATGATGACATTTACGCGATGTATTGTGGTAAGATGCCACGGGGTAAGATGCCCCACATGGTAAGAGGCCATGCGATGTATGGTGGTAAGATGCCACGGGGTAAGATGCCCCACATGGTAAGAGGCCATGCGATGTATTGTGGTAAGATGCCACGGGGTAAGATGCCCCATATGGTAAGAGGCCATACGATGATGTTGTGGTAAGATGCCACGGGGGTAAGATGCCCCATATGCATGATTCTAAATCAGGGACAACAATAAGAAGTGAATGTATAACCAGCATATTACTTAACCAATGTTTCATGCATTTACTATGATGTTTATAATGTTAAGTAAGATTATATATACTCATGATGTGTTGTCCCTGTAGGTACACTTTTGGACGAAAGGACTAAGGGTCGGGTTGAGGCAGTGAGCTACTAGGGACACAGGAATGCATAGGATTCAAGTTATGATTAGTATCTACTCTAGGAGTAGTGTAAATCTAAATGACATTCTTTTGGAATGTAATGAATTATTTTTGAAGTTTGTATTTTTGGCCTGTAATCCTGTTAGCTCGTGTAACAACCAAAACCTTAAGATGTTACCTTAATGCATGATTAGTCCTTCTTATGTCTATTAATCACTGTTAAGGTGGGAAGACCCCACAGTTATATTGTTAAATACTTTTAAAAAATCGATTATTTAATTATAAAACCTCAACAAAATGCTATTCCATCAATTTTGTTGAGTGACTTAAATCTTTTATAGATACATTTGTCACTACCCCATGATAAAAAATAAAAAAATAAAAAATAAAAACCATGGTTAGGGAGCATTGCCATGGTAGGACACCTATTAATCTTGCATCCCTCTCCATATATAGGCTTCACCTTCCTGAATCCAATCGAGGTATCTCAAAAAAAAAAATTCAATCGAGTCGCCATTAACGGTAAATATTAGAACTCAATACACATAGCATAAAAGAAACACGGATTGCATTGATGCTACTAAAATCTGTAAAATGAATTATTCAGTTCTCGACAAATTACAAATCAGATCCTATTTATACTGTTGCAAAGAATACGACCAACAAAACATAATAAAGGAAAGAATAATGGAACTTGTTTTCAACTAGCACTTGTAATACTCCTCAAGATGAGGACTGATTATTGATGATTATTGTTGGGTTTCCGTGTCCCGGCGCCAGATCCAAACGCAGCGGAAATAATACAATAAACAGATCTGACATGGGGACGGTCGATCGCGCCTGATTCATATATTAGCATGCAAATATCGAATATTAATGCACGAAAAGAGATTACCGTTAACAGCGAAATCAATCTGATGGCGGTGATCCTCGAGTCCAATCAACCTGACCAGATCTACAAGCCCGACACCAGTGCTAGTGTGATGACGACTTTTCTATGAGAATGTGTATTGAATGGAATTGTATGGAATGAAAATTAGTCTCTCAACTAGAATGACATATTTATAGCGTCATTAAGTAACTAATGGGCTTTGGGTGCATAAAGCCCAATAGGCCAACTTTTGGCTTACAGGGCATATATGCTAACAATCTCCCACTTGCCCAAAAGCCAACACATGAGCACTAAACTCATAATCCAAGTAGGTCAATCCAATTGAATAACTTGATGTACAAATGACGTACATAATTATGAGATAAATATATCATACTTTTTAATTTTAGAACTTTCTATAGATTGAACCTTTCCAAACATAGAAACTCTACTAAAGTGAGGAGTTTTCAAAAATTAAACTCATATCATGAATATCAATCACACAATCTTGAGCACTTAAACATTTAAGTCTCAATTCTCATCGATAGATCGGCGGCCGGTTGATTGTGACCCAGCAAGGCTCAAGTGTATCATTGCAGTAGGATCACAACCTTTGTGATTTTAGAAGTCAAACAACTTCTTTGGGCTTACCCTGAATGCCCCATTGTCAATTAAACTCTTTTAATAAACAATTACCGAAATATAATTCAGTAACAACCTACCGATCGTGGGTAGCGCCTAGCATCTGCGCTTCACGAAGACCTAGATACAAATGACTAGCAACGTACGAGAACCCATCAGCCATAGTTAGCGTGCAGTACATTCCTTTCACTCAATATCCCGATTGAATCAAGGGCATTGGTTGCTCGAGACCCTTATGATTTCAATAACTTTGTATTTGTTTCACATTATATGATTCCTTGTGTGCGTATATGAAAAACCCATTTTTCACAAGCACTACCCACTCTGGCCAGAGATTCCTCGAATCATATATAGAAAAACACATAGGACATCCTGGTTCATCAAGACCAGTGGTGAATCCCCAACGACAATCATAGGCCTCTGACAGCATCACTGAATACCCAAAATAACAACTTTATGACTCGCATGTGGTCAGTCATTAAATTAAAGTACACGGCTATCTATCAAGACCTCAATGACGCCTCGGGTCATGAGGAGTAATTGTGCACAACTATGACTAGGAATTCTATACTCGACAAATGGTAACCACTTATAGAATTCCGAATTGGGTCGTTCAGTGAACTCATTCCTAATGAGCACCTATTCATGTGTGCTGACTTCTACAAGCCAACGCCGATGAAACGCGGTGCACTACACTAGACACATCTGAATACCAGTCTCTAACGAGCATATATCGATATCCCATTCTCGAAGGCTCATCGACCAGGAACATTTAGAAATCGCAGTCGAGAATGTATTTCATGGTCACCATCATATGCGTAACCCCATTCTATGGACTATAGCAATCTCAAGGACTTCATCAATGCATCAAGATGCATGGGTAAACAGATGAAGAAGTGCCATATATATTAATATTCAAACAAAGATTTGTCATAATAAGATTACAAGTATAATCAATCAACTATTGATTTACTCAATCATGTATGACAACAGTATCTTTCACTTTCCCAAAGCCAACTACTCATGTGTCTTAAGACCATCTTCCCAAGATTTCTGACAGACACAATCGTTGTAAAGGCTTTGTCAGTGGATTCGCTATATTTTTCTGTTGAAGGGATTTTCTCGATA
The DNA here is from genome assembly GCA_907163345.1 of Haberlea rhodopensis. NCBI lineage: Eukaryota > Viridiplantae > Streptophyta > Magnoliopsida > Lamiales > Gesneriaceae > Haberlea > Haberlea rhodopensis. The sequence continues at coordinate 252,558 of CAJQUN010000356.1, read as the reverse complement.
ATAATGTCGCGTCTACCATCTATCTCATTAGATGGTATTTTCTCAATATATTTTTGGATACTGATGAGATCTTGGCTAATCATAATAGCTCAAATATTGTCACAGTACCAAGGACTGTGTCAATCGCACTAGAAATTACACCCAACTCTTGGATGAAATTTCATATCCAAACTGCCTCTTTGCTGCATCGTATGCTGCAATGTATTCAGCTTCAGTGGTGGAATCCAATGTGGTGTCTTGCTTGGAACGTTTCCAAGAGACATCACCATCATTGAGCTTAAATACAAATCCGAACATCGATATGGTATCATCTACATCCGACTGAAAAACCAGCATCAACTTAGACTTCAACTTTTATTTCTCCACTTACAGATCCAAAAATCATGAACATATCCTAAGTTCTTCATAAGCACTGGAGGATTATTTGCACAATTTTCCAGTGATCTTCACCGGGATCTGTCTGATGTTTGCTCATTACACTAAGAACATACATCAGGCCAATTACATAGCATAGCATACATTATGCTATTAAAGTAGAAATATAAGGTACCAATGTCATCTTTTCTCTCTCCTCATCAATCTTAAAACCTATTGACTCGAGAGATGAATACTATGACATATTATGAAGTAACTCGTTTTTTCGACTATTCTATGCTAAACCCTTTTAGCATAGTGTTTATGTACGTAGATTGAGATATCTCAAGCATCATTTAGATCTATCCCTATAGATCCTTACACTAAACACGTATGATGCTTCCCCCAATCTTACATGGAGAAATTAGTAGATAATCATGCTTTAATTGATTAATCCAATACCATTCATAATGATTATGATATAATCAACTTAAAGCAATGTAACCATGCTCCCACTAACCCTTTTGCACACACATGTCACTTCCGGATTTTTAACAAAACCAAACACTTTGATGATGTTATTGATCGCTTTTATTTTAAACAATTAATTCCAATCTAGCGATTTTAGACCGCAAGTGCACGGTGTCAAGTTTTAGTATAGATAGGAAGATACGGATTGTCGAACCCACAGGGACTAACAAGCAATTACCAAATAAGATTTCTTTTAACTATATTTAACCTACGAAATTGAAGTAATAATTAAACTACTAATTAATTAAATTAACTACTAATCCAACCAAGTCAATAAAAGTTAACGAGAAAAATCCACTAGAGAATATTATCGAAACATTGGCTTACCAATGCAATTTCCTACAATTCTCGATTGAATATTAAAATATTTCTAAGGTGACGAGTTCTACCAATTTATCTAATATACTCTCTCGAGCTATATTAAACCTAACACCGAATTGTAGTAAGTAACTCTCGTTCACTTATTTAACAATTCAATGTTGCATAAGATCCATGAAAACTCCTAGCTTTCAATTACTAGAATCTATGGCTATCACGCATGTATTTGATGTCATCTCTCGATCTCGGTCTTAAATCCATGGTATGAGTTATTAATTCAGTATCATAAAATCATCTCTCGATCTCAATTACGATACTGACATCATTTAAAGGTGATCAATCCTCTAAAAGCATGAAGAACATAAAACATACGCAAAGAACTATAAGAATTCAATCATTGAATCATCAAATCGAAGGTTCATAACAAAGGATTCGCCTAGCCTCGATAAATAAATTAGTTCAACATAGTAAATCAAAACAAATCAAAACTAATATTAAAAGACAAGAATAAACTCCCGATGTCGACTTCGGTTGTAGATCGTCGCTCCTTCTCGTGCTTCCTTCTCGATCGTCTCTTTTTATCGCCTTGTTGGGTTGTTCCAAATCCTAGGATGAAAGGTTAGAAGGTTGAATAATGGTTATAGAAAGGGTGGAGGCTGGACGTGTGAATTGTGGAATTGAAGGAAAGAGATGGGCTGAGATGGAGGCTGTGATGTGTTCCCTAGGTTAAAATCTGATGTATGGGTTGTAATTTTCGTTTGTAATATATAGGGGAAGGAAATCAAGAACTTCCTTGTCGGAAACAAACTCTATAAGGAAGTTATTTTAATGAAAATTCATTCCACCGATCGATCCGGACGAAGTGGCCGATCGATCGAGCCTTCCAATAAGAATTTCGTGGCTTTTTCTGCCCGTCTTGATCGATCGGAAATGCTTGCTCGATCGATCGAGCTTCACAGAAAGTTTCTTCGCCTTTTTTCAGCTTCTGGCGAGTTTCGTATTTTGTTCCGTACACATTCTCAACAGCACGTCGCAAACTAAACCATCATTTTGCATAGGAGATCTCAAATCCATATTTATCTTTAACTGTTTGAATTACATACTTTATTTCGTAAGCTGGATCACGCCGAACAATTCCTACTAACAAGCTAGCAATCAATTTTTTGTCCAAATTTGCATGATCGATCGACAGTTCACTCAAAAGGCAAGTGTGAGAACCTCCATACTTTTTTATTTTGAATAATCCAACTTTTTTCTTCAACGAGGCCCACAGGTACCATCTACAAGGCATATCTTCTGTACTGTGTTGGCACACCACTTTCCACAATATTTTTGTACTCTTGACAACGCGGTACTCCCGTTTTGCAACACGTACAGAGTAATCCTTTACAGCTGCCTGCAGATGAGCTTTATTTTTGAAGACCATATGTAGATGGATATCCCCTTTGGAGTAGTCGTAATAACTCCCCCATCTACCTATTGGAATGTCTACTGATTCTCCAAATACTTCGGGATGTGTCATTGAGAAGAATGGAATTGTTGGATAAACGACATGAGTATTTGTCGTGGTTATGTCTGGTACATTAAATGGCACTTCTTCAATATCAACCTCATCGTCATCAGACTCATCCTCAGATGGAATTCCCTCAGGTTCAGTCTGAATATCATCTCCAAAATCCACAAAACTGTCTGCTAGTGGCTCGGGAACAATATTGTCAGCAACTATAGGAGCATCATCTTGAATCCTAGAGGTAGTTGGTCTTTCTGTATCTACTACAAATGGACCACTACCACTTGTTGGCATTTCTGTATAAAATCATAAGCTCTTCGTTCTGTTTGTATATACATCTCCAAACAACTATAATTTTGTTGAGAATCCAATACCCATGATAAATTGTAATCACTGTCAACGGGAAAAATTGTTTGTTTCATCCCAGAAAAATCACTAAATATATATTTACAATATATTTTCAGAATGAACTGGTTACGGTCGATGCCATTAATATCATATACGTCGTTCAATAACTGCAAATAATTAATAGTGCGAGATATTGTCATGCCTTTCGACGGACCACGATCATATCTAACAGATTCTGAATCTTGTAATATATCGCCTCCCCAATATAACAAAACTTTAATCGACATACCTTAGAAGATAAAGACAAATTTTATAAATTAGTACATTATATATAATGTTGTTAAATTTGATTATTTGTATAACAATGTACCCGCAATGTGCCGATCGGAGGAAACGACTGGAGGAAATAATGAAGATTATGGTTTACGAATTCTGAAGAGAAAATGTTTACGAATTCTGAATACAATTTTTTTACAGAATTTGTTTACGAATGCGAAGAGATTTTGGTTTACGAAATGAGCAACATTGTGTTCGGTTTTGTAGACGAAGAAACTGATTGTTGTCGCCATCTAAGATGGCGACATCAAATAAAAAATATTTTTTTTTCATTTCTCGCCATCTGAAATGGCGACAACGTTTTTTAAAAAAAAAATTATGTCGTTTTATACCGACATTGATGAAAGAATTATTTTTTTAATAAGATGTTGCCATCTTACATGACGACATTAATTTTTTTTTTTTTAAAGATGTCACCATGTCAGATGGCGACTTCACCTGAAGTCACCATCTCACATGACGACATCAATAAAAATAAATTTTTTTAAGAAAGTCGCCATCTGACATGGCGACTTGGGGTAGTTTGCTAATAAAAAAATTTCGGTTATATTGTTAAATACTTTTAAAAAATCGATTATTTAATTAAAAAACCTCAACAAAATGCTATTCCATCAATTTTGTTGAGTGACTTAAATCTTTTATAGATACATTTTGTCACTACCCCATGATAAAAAATAAAAAAATAAAAAATAAAAACCATGGTTAGGGAGCATTGCCATGGTAGGACACCTATTAATCTTGCATCCCTCTCCATATATAGGCTTCACCTTCCTGAATCCAATCGAGGTATCTCAAAAAAAAAATTCAATCGAGTCGCCATTAACGGTAAATATTAGAACTCAATACACATAGCATAAAAGAAACACGGATTGCATTGATGCTACTAAAATCTGTAAAATGAATTATTCAGTTCTCGACAAATTACAAATCAGATCCTATTTATACTGTTGCAAAGAATACGACCAACAAAACATAATAAAGGAAAGAATAATGGAACTTGTTTTCAACTAGCACTTGTAATACTCCTCAAGATGAGGACTGATTATTGATGATTCTTGTTGGGTTTCCGTGTCCCGGCGCCAGATCCAAACGCAGCGGAAATAATACAATAAACAGATCTGACATGGGGACGGTCGATCGCGCCTGATTCATATATTAGCATGCAAATATCGAATATTAATGCACGAAAAGAGATTACCGTTAACAGCGAAATCAATTTGATGGCGGTGATCCTCGAGTCCAATCAACCTGACCAGATCTACAAGCCCGACACCAGTGCTAGTGTGATGACGACTTTTCTATGAGAATGTGTATTGAATGGAATTGTGTGGAATGAAAACTAGTCTCTCAACTAGAATGACATATTTATAGCGTCATTAAGTAACTAATGGGCTTTGGGTGCATAAAGCCCAATAGGCCAACTTTTGGCTTACAGGTCATATATGCTAACAATCTCCCACTTGCCCAAAAGCCAACACATGAGCACTAAACTCATAATCCAAGTAGGTCAATCCAATTGAATAACTTGATGTACAAATGACGTACATAATTATGAGATAAATATATCATACTTTTTAATTTTAGAACTATCTATAGATTGAACCTTTCCAAACATAGAAACTCTACTAAAGTGAGGAGCTATCAAAAATTAAACTCATATCTTGAATATCAATCACACAATCTTGAGCACTTAAACATTTAAGTCTCAATTCTCATCGATAGATCGGCGGCCGGTTGATTGTGACCCAGCGAGGCTCAAGTGTATCATAGCAGTAGGATCACAACCTTTGTGATTTTAGAAGTCAAACAACTTCTTTGGGCTTACCCTGAATGCCCCATTGTCAATTAAACTCTTTTAATAAACAATTACCGAAATATAATTCAGTAACAACCTACCGATCGTGGGTAGCGCCTAGCATCTGCGCTTCACGAAGACCTAGATACAAATGACTAGCAACGTACGAGAACCCATCAGCCATAGTTAGCGTGCAGTACATTCCTTTCACTCAATATGTCCCGATTGAATCAAGGGCATTGGTTGCTCGAGACCCTTATGATTTCAATAACTATGTATTTGTTTCACATTATATGATTCCTTGTGTGCGTATATGAAAAACCCATTTTTCACAAGCACTACCCACTCTGGCCAGAGATTCCTCGAATCATATATAGAAAAACACATAGTACATCCTGGTTCATCAAGACCAGTGGTGAATCCCCAACGACAATCATAGGCCTCTGACAGCATCACTGAATACCCAAAATAACAACTTTATGACCCGCATGTGGTCAGTCATTAAATCAAAGTACACGGCTATCTATCAAGACCTCAATGACGCCTCGGGTCATGAGGAGTAATTGTGCACAACTATGACTAGGAATTCTATACTCGACAAATGGTAACCACTTATAGAATTCCGAATTGGGTCGTTCAGTGAACTCATTCCTAATGAGCACCTATTCATGTGTGCTGACTTCTACAAGCCAACGCCGATGAAACGTGGTGCACTACACTAGACACATCTGAATACCAGTCTCTAACGAGCATATATCGATATCCCATTCTCGAAGGCTCATCGACCAGGAACATTTAGAAATCGCAGTCGAGAATGTATTTCATGGTCACCATCATATGCGTAACCCCATTCTATGGACTATAGCAATCTCAAGGACTTCATCAATGCATCAAGATGCATGGGTAAACAGATGAAGAAGTGCCATATATATTAATATTCAAACAAAGATTTGTCATAATAAGATTACAAGTATAATCAATCAACTATTGATTTACTCAATCATGTATGACAACAGTATCTTTCACTTTCCCAAAGCCAACTACTCATGTGTCTTAAGACCATCTTCCCAAGATTTCTGACAGACACAATCGTTGTAAAGGCTTTGTCAGTGGATTCGCTATATTTTTCTGTTGAAGGGATTTTCTCGATAATAATGTCGCGTCTACCATCTATCTCATTAGATGGTATTTTCTCAATATATATTTTGGATACTGATGAGATCTTGGCTAATCATAATAGCTCAAATATTGTCACAGTACCAAGGACTGTGTCAATCGCACTAGAAATTACACCCAACTCTTGGATGAAATTTCATATCCAAACTGCCTCTTTGCTGCATCGTATGCTGCAATGTATTCAGCTTCAGTGGTGGAATCCAATGTGGTGTCTTGCTTGGAACGTTTCCAAGAGACATCACCATCATTGAGCTTAAATACAAATCCGAACATCGATATGGTATCATCTACATCCGACTGAAAAACCAGCATCAACTTAGACTTCAACTTTTATTTCTCCACTTACAGATCCAAAAATCATGAACATATCCTAAGTTCTTCATAAGCACTGGAGGATTATTTGCACAATTTTCCAGTGATCTTCACCGGGATCTGTCTGATGTTTGCTCATTACACTAAGAACATACATCAGGCCAATTACATAGCATAGCATACATTATGCTATTAAAGTAGAAATATAAGGTACCAATGTCATCTTTTCTCTCTCCTCATCAATCTTAAAACCTATTGACTCGAGAGATGAATACTATGACATATTATGAAGTAACTCGTTTTTTCGACTATTCTATGCTAAACCCTTTTAGCATAGTGTTTATGTACGTAGATTGAGATATCTCAAGCATCATTTAGATCTATCCCTATAGATCCTTACACTAAACACGTATGATGCTTCCCCCAATCTTACATGGAGAAATTAGTAGATAATCATGCTTTAATTGATTAATCCAATACCATTCATAATGATTATGATATAATCAACTTAAAGCAATGTAACCATGCTCCCACTAACCCTTTTGCACACACATGTCACTTCCGGATTTTTAACAAAACCAAACACTTTGATGATGTTATTGATCGCTTTTATTTTAAACAATTAATTCCAATCTAGCGATTTTAGACCGCAAGTGCACGGTGTTAAGTTTTAGTATAGATAGGAAGATACGGATTGTCGAACCCATATGGACTAACAAGCAATTACCAAATAAGATTTCTTATAACTATATTTAACCTACGAAATTGAAGTAATAATTAAACTACTAATTAATTAAATTAACTACTAATCCAACCAAGTCAATAAAAGTTAACGAGAAAAATCCACTAGAGAATATTATCGAAACTTTGGCTTACCAATGCAATTTCCTACAATTCTCGATTGAATATTCAAATATTTCTAAGGTGACGAGTTCTACCAATTTATCTAATATACTCTCTCGAGCTATATTAAACCTAACACCGAATTGTAGTAAGTAACTCTCGTTCACTTATTTAACAATTCAATGTTGCATAAGATCCATGAAAACTCCTAGCTTTCAATTACTAGAATCTATGGCTATCACGCATGTATTTGACATCATCTCTCGATCTCGGTCTTAAATCCATGGTATGAGTTATTAATTCAGTATCATAAAATCATCTCTCGATCTCAATTACGATACTGACATCATTTAAAGGTGATCAATCCTCTAAAAGCATGAAGAACATAAAACATACGCAAAGAACTATAAGAATTCAATCATTAAATCATCAAATCGAAGGTTCATAACAAAGGATTCGCCTAGCCTCGATAAATAAATTAGTTCAACATAGTAAATCAAAACAAATCAAAACTAATATTAAAAGACAAGAATAAACTCCCGATGTCGACTTCGGTTGTAGATCGTCGCTCCTTCTCTTGCTTCCTTCTCGATCGTCTCTTTTTATCGCCTTGTTGGGTTGTTCCAAATCCTAGGATGAAAGGTTAGAAGGTTGAATAATGGTTATAGAAAGGGTGGAGGCTGGACGTGTGAATTGTGGAATTGAAGGAAAGAGATGGGCTGAGATGGAGGCTGTGATGTGTTCCCTAGGTTAAAATCTGATGTATGGGTTGTAATTTTCGTTTGTAATATATAGGGGAAGGAAATCAAGAACTTCCTTGTTGGAAACAAACTCTATAAGGAAGTTATTTTAATGAAAATTCATTCCACCGATCGATCCGGACGAAGTGGCCGATCGATCGAGCCTTACAATAAGAATTTCGTGGCTTTTTCTGCCCGTCTTGATCGATCGGAAATGCTTGCTCGATCGATCGAGCTTCACAGAAAGTTTCTTCGCCTTTTTTCAGCTTCTGGCGAGTTTCATATTTTGGCCGTAACTTTCTCATACAAGCTCCGAATTTGATGAATCAGCTGTCCACACGAATATAAGAGAAAGTTCTACAACTTTTATATGAACCACATTTCCAAAACTTGGATCGAACATATAGTAATTTGAGGAGAAAGGAGCAACATGTGTCTTGGATTCTGGTTTTTTCCTCTTTTCTTCAACTTTATTCATTTTTTCATCATTTTAGCTTGATTTCTTCCCCTTTTATGAATTTAACATTGATTCCTGAAATATAAAAATATATACCATAAAACGTAAAATAACTCAAGAATCAACACGAAAACATATACATATCATAGCATAAAAACGCGTAATAGTCAGCCCTATCAACTCCCCCAAACTTGTCACTTAATCGTCCTCGATTAAGCATTAAAATCATACGGTAGAGTTCATTCTTGATACTTGAAACAATTATTTCATGACTCGCACTTTCTCAGAAATCTCATGCACATATACTAAAGTTGAACAAGACATGGTTTCTCCTAAGTCAAGCAACACATCTCAAAAGCGGAACGTGTGTGTGTGATATAGTTAGTCTCAAGTTTCATGCACATATTCAAGATCAAATCATGTTAATCAACTCAAAGTCGAGATTATCATCAAGCACCCTATAAGCCTATTTTCAAACAACTTCTCCACTAATGATAGTTACTCCCTAGACTTGGATCAAAAGGACTTTTTAAGCTTGTAATGTAAGGCCTTTGGTGTTGGCTTCAAAGAAAAGATAGGATAATGTGATGACCAGGGATTATAGGTGTTAATCCCGGAGTGTTAATAACCCGTAAAGTTGTTTTACGTGGCGAATTGGAGTTTAATCGAGGTGTCGGGCCTTCTGGGCTCGTCTATTTGAGTAGTTGGGATCGTTGGATCCCGAGGTTGAGATCGTATTCTCGTTTCGGTGAAAACCTGTGAGTTGGGTTTTTAGTAGGACTCAGAATCTCGGGTGCTGTGTGTGGGCACCGGTAGGGAGTTTTTGAGTTAGAGAGAGAATTATTGAAAACAGATGATTTTTAATGAATCATGATGTATTTGTGGGGATATTAGTATTTCGGGGTATTTTTGCTATAAATACCAGTTGAACCCGAGATTTTTATTATCGGAACCATTTTCTTCCCCTCCTTCTCTCTCCCCGTAGCCGCGCCATTCTCGATCCCCTTTTGACCCACGCCGCTTCCAGGCGTGCGCCCGCCGCCGTCCGGCCGCCGTTCGGCGCGTCCGACCCGCCGCCGTGATCGTCTCTTCCAGGCGCTTCTATACGTACCAACAATTTGAAGTTTGGTCAAGAATCGAGCTCGGATTTGCCAGAAAAGCGTAGGGTTCAAAAACTGGATTTCATCCGATTTTGGGGCGCGATTTTGGTATGATTTTGGTACGATTTTTCTGATGTTTTTGGGGCGTTTTTATGCTGCTTTTGAGACGATGATTTCATACTTTCATGGGTCGAAAATTTGTTGCTTATGGTTTCGAATTTGAACACTGATTTCGTGACTTAGGGTTTCGAAAATTTGGGTTTTTGGTATGAGGATGATGATTCATGTTGTTATTCGATTATTTCATGTTTAAATGCATTATGATGCTTGATTGTGTTCGAAATTGAGGAATCGGATTTGAAGTTAGGGCTTGAATTCGAATTTTGGGGGTTTTGGCATGTGGGGCGATTATTGTTGTTGTTAAATGATTAATTCATGTGTTAGATGAATTATGGTGATTATTCGGGTTTGATTTGTGTTGGTTGGGTTCGAATTATTGAAGGTGTTCTTAGGCAATTTTTTCGATATGCCGCATTCGTTTTCCCTCCCTGCATGTACCCTGCCCCGGGTCTTTTAGATGTTTAATTGTCGTGTGTCGACAATATTTTGAGGGTTATGGATGTGCTTGAGCATGGGTTGCATGTTCGTAAATAATTGTGAATTATTTACCGTGTTAGCACATCGTTCCTCAGGGCATGGAACTCGAGCAAGGTTTGACTCGGACTTCGAGGATTTAAGGTACGTTTAGCGTACGAGCATAGTTTAAATGATGTTTTACAAGTATGATGCATGATTTAAGATATACGATATGTTTTACTATGATGGTATCGGGACTTGGTTACGTTATGTTGATTCACATGGTGTAATGCTTAGTGCCGCTATGAAGCGAGCAAATGATGAGGTGTGGTTGCTACGGAGCAAACACCGAAAGTATGACGTTACCTTGAAGTAAGAAATGAAAAGGTGGTATTTGATTAGATATCTAGGATATCTGTATTTTATTCCCTATTGGTAATAAATAGGAACAGAGACGTAGTTAATCAGAGAAGTGATTAACCAGTATCGGAAGTTAAGGAAATCTCAATACGATATCTAGAATTATGATCATTGCTAGATTAAGTAAGATGTTATGAAAAGATGTTATGAAGCGATGTTATGAAACGATGTTATGAAATGATGTTATGAAATGTTACTAATCATTGCCAAATAAAATAAGATGTTATGAAAGGTTACTGATTTGAGACTGGCTAGGGTTAACCAATATCATGATTAACTGCATATTTAAGATTTGATGATTTATCTGTTTTGAGAACAGGGTTATTACAGGGGTACGTTATGATGAGGATGATACCATCCAGGAAGTATCACATATGTTCCACAATATTTACATTCCGTAAATTATGTATTATGTCATTTTGATTATGAAATTGTGGAATTGGTATGCTCACCCCGTTGGGGGCTGTCTCTGTTGGGACAGGTGAACAGGTACATCGATGGCTTTGGAGATGAGCTCGAGCTGTTGATTGGATGTACTCCCAGGATTGTGGTACCAGGGCTTGATGGAGCACGGTATCGTATAGAGTACCCATATACCCATGATGGTTTTATGCATATTCATGATGCTCGCATGTGAGCACGATTATACTTGTATATGAGTCTTTCTCTCTTTCATTCTATGTTGCATGCAATTAGAGGTAGAATTGCTAAATGATAAGAAAGTCATTGGTGTATTATGTGGGTGTTGAAACCCACTTTTGTCGTCATATGTGTGGTGTCTTCCCTGGCTGGGAATTTACTTGTATTACTGCTTTCTGATGAGTATTGTGTATTCCCTGGCCGGGAATTATATTATGTGATGTGCTTGTGTTTTGGGATAGCTCAATTTTATGGGGAGACTCTGCCCAAATTTTTATAAAAGTCCACAATGTGAAAAGTGGCAAAATGGGATGGTAATGGGCAACTCTATGAGTCTATATGTTAGTAGAGATGATTCTATAACGTTGATCATTAGAGAAATTTTAGAGTTGCCATTCAATGGTAAAGTATCATCTGAGCTTCCCGATTGGCTTTTTATTGAAAGCATGTGCCACACCTAATGATTAATACACTAATCAAGGGTTAAGTATATGGGGTCCTTACATTAGTGGTATCAGAGCAGTGGTTGCTCGTTGGGGCTGTTGAGGGCCTAAGAAGTTATTGATAGCACATCTTTATGCATGATGGCATTAATGTTATACGACATGACTAATTGTTTATGTGCTTTTATGTTATGAAAAGTGGTATTGCTAACCATTGTGGTTGCAGGAATCGTGTGGAACACGATAGGATGACATTCATAGTGATGTCTAACACTCTATATGCTACGTGCCGAGGAACCTGATTTTGGAAGAAAATCAGGGAAAAGAAAGATATGACGTATTGTCTGAGGACAGACTGGGTAGACAACCGACAGTGGATTACTTCGGTATGGTCTCAATTATTATTGAATATACTAATGTGTTTGTTCATATAATGTTCAAGCAAGGAAAGTACGTAAGAAGCGTACGGCATCGGACGGTAACACACTCCTAACTTTGACTATGCATTGGATGCATAAGTATTTATGATGTTTATGATGATGATGATTATGATGATAATGTTATGATGATAATGATTTTGATAAGTAGGTTTATGACGAATATGCTATGATGACGATGTTTATGACAAGTTTATGATGATGTGTTACGATGTTATGATGTGGTAAGATGTCCATATGGTAAGAGGCCATACTCCTATATTATGATCATACTATGACTGCATGAGAATTTACGATGCCATGATGATGTGTTTAATGAATGAAAAAGTGATAAGATGTTTAAGATGATGTTATGATAAGTAAGTTCACGGTGAAGATGATTTTATAATGAATAAAGATGACAAGATACTTACGATGATGTTATGATAAATGAAGATGATATGACGTTTACGATGACGACTATGATAAGTAATGATGATGTTAATATGATGTTTATAGAATGATATGATGTTTATAAGGTGGTAAGATGCCACAGGGTAAGATGCCCATATGCATGAATATGAACTAGGGAAAATGAAAAGAAGTTAATGAATAACCAGCAAGCTTACTCAACTATGATTTCGTACATTTACTGTTTTATCTCTAAGATAATGATGCTATAAGATGATGATGCTTATATGATGATGATGTTACAAGATGATAATGTATGTTTCACTATGTTACTTAGAATGGTTGAATGTCCGGTGGTTATTATGGGCAAGCGAGGAAGGTCTTGCCGCTCACATAGCTGATGAGCGATGGGGTACATCCGCTATCAAGGTGTAGCGATGGGTATCATCCGCTGATGAGCGATGGGGTACATCCGCTATCAAGGTGTAGCGATGGGTATCATCCGCTGAGCGATGGGGTACATCCGCTATCAAGGTGTAGCGACGGGTATCATCCGCTGTATAAGAGATACATCCGCTATCAAGGCGTAGCGATGGGTATCATACGATGTGCTATGTCGAGCGAGGGGGCCAATTGTGCCGCTGTCATAATGGAACCGGGACAGTCCCATTTCTAATTAACATAGTTTGTTGTGAGTATATATGTGAATATGATGTTTATGATGATGTTTATGATGAGTAAAGATGATATGATGATTATGATGATGTTTATGATGATAGCGATGCCTCATTCCGCTATGTTACGATGACTCACTCTTTTATGAGGATTGGCGATGATTTATGCCGCCGGATATGATGATAGCGATGCCTCATTCCGCTATGTTACTATGACACACTCTTTTACGAGGATTGGCGATGATTTATGCCGCCGGATATGATGATAGCGATGCCTCATTCCGCTATGTTACTATGACACACTCTTTTACGAAGATTGGCGATGGTTTATGCCGCCGGATATGTTAATAGCGATGTCCCATTCCGCTATTATGTGGATTTACGATGACTCATTCTTCTATGAGGATTGACGATGATTGGTGCCACCAGATATGTTGATAGCGATGCCTCTTTCCGCTGTTATGTAGACGATGATTCAGGCTCAGGTGTATAGCGAGGTTTCATGCCACTTATTATATGACGAGGTATCATGCCGTCGATTCTATAGCGATGGATAGTGCCGCTATGTACTCAGCACAGGATTATGCCGCCTTCGAGCGATGAGTGCTGATTTCGCACTATTATCTAGCGACGGAGACAGGTATGCCGCTATCTTGTTAGCGATGAGGTACGAGATATTGCTATTCTATTAGCTTTATTGTAGCTGTATTGCGTTGATATACATGTTTTATTATGCCTATTTTACTAGCATGATGGTGGATGACATACGCTGATGTGCATGGACCGTCACGAGTTGACTGGGTTGTTTAGATGTCATTGTTGACATGTATTGTCACTAGTTGGCAATGCCTTAGATACCATGAGTTGGCCTGTGTCGTCACAGGATGACGATGACGATAGTGTAGGAGATGTCTTATTAGACATGCATCATCATTACGATGAACAATGCGTTGAGTATACGTTTTCAGTTGTATGCCTTGGGTGCCAATGTCGGGCACAAGGTGGTGTGTGCGTCACCGATTAACGTGGCCCTTATACCGAGCGGGTTGCTCGAGGAATGGATGGACGCACTGTACATGTGATTGTACCGCAGATATTGTTTGAAGTAATCGTATTTCGAGTGGTGATACCCTTGAGGTAGGCTCGTTGGAATGGCTTTTGGCCATGTTTTTGACGACAGGAGTAATCGTGGAGGAATTACTCGCTTGCTATTGATAGGACATATGGTAGACATGGTCACACCAACCATGAGAATGTAAGATGGGTCCTAAGGAAGTAGGATCAGGTTATGTTAAGTGCATGGGGACATTGGAGTGTCCAGGGTATTTCAGCATTGGAGGAATGTTGGGTAAAGACCCACTACTCTATTGATTTTCTTCCCATGGTATGGTATGCCGTGCGGAAACGTCCATCTGATTGGTAGGTTTGAGGTGAAACCTAGTGAGGCAGCGACTAGTTTGTCTGCCGCGTGTATGTAGCACCATGATGGGCTTGCTAGAGCCGTTATACTGCTCGTTGGAACCAAGTTTGGTAAATCGTAAGGTTATACGAGGTGGATTGTGGTGGACTCTGGTAGTCACCACATCATTTGAAGTTGAAGTTGAGTATGCCTCACTGAACGTATAGATGTTTATGTTTAAATCTTGGTGAGACTTGTCTGGGACAGCTCATGATGTTGAAGTACCAACAAGAGAGCCATCAAGTCGTCGTTGTTTTGGCCTGGGAATCCATGTATTTGGGATGCATTGGGTTTATTGCATGTCCTTTCAAATTTGAAACTCTGAGGAGTCTCGATTGTTTATTTATGATCAGGATGTGATTCTTAGGATATCCGGAGGTGGACATCTTGTGAGATGTCTTTTATGTGAATCTGTGGCCGTGAGTTGCCCAAGTTGAGTTGCAATGATGCGACTGATCATTTGATGGAGGAGGTTTGGAAGTGGAACCAGGCTTGGTATGTGTACACCGTGGTATGCCAATGTTTCCCTCGTAACGATGTATGTTAGACATCGTGAGTCATGATAAGAGATGTCATTGAATGATATCTACGATGGAATCGGGAGCGATTCAGATCCTCGCAGTTTCAGTTGACTAACTGCTTTTGGATTGTTAGCGTTGGGTTGCGCTGACGCTTTTTGACGTTATGATGGATTTGGAAGTCTATTCCACTTCAGAGTTGACACGAGGTCAACATTCTCACGGTTGAGGTGTCATTCATGATGCGTTCTTACTAGTGGTATTAGAACGAAGGATGACTGTCCGATCTACGGTCATAAGTATTGGTTGTTTTACAGTCATGAGGGACTGACTTTTGGGATGAACCGCATCGAGGTACGTTTTGCCTCTTGGGTGATGAGTTGGTGTTGGTTTTGTTATGTCGCTCTGTTTCAGAGTTTGATGTGAGGTATTCTCAAGGTTTTTAAGACGATTCTGATATGGTCAGGAATCGAGGTTATGGCTTCAGGTTGTTGTGTAGCCTGGGTGTTACGTGATACACCGGTGCTAATTTCGAGGACGAAATTCTTTTAGTGGGGGATAATGTGATGACCAGGGATTATAGGTGTTAATCCCGGAGTGTTAATAACCCGTAAAGTTGTTTTACGTGGCGAATTGGAGTTTAATCGAGGTGTCGGGCCTTCTGGGCTCGTCTATTTGAGTAGTTGGGATCGTTGGATCCCGAGGTTGAGATCGTATTCTCGTTTCGGTGAAAACCTGTGAGTTGGGTTTTTAGTAGGACTCAGAATCTCGGGTGCTGTGTGTGGGCACCGGTAGGGAGTTTTTGAGTTAGAGAGAGAATTATTGAAAACAGATGATTTTTAATGAATCATGATGTATTTGTGGGGATATTAGTATTTCGGGGTATTTTTGCTATAAATACCAGTTGAACCCGAGATTTTTATTATCGGAACCATTTTCTTCCCCTCCTTCTCTCTCCCCGTAGCCGCGCCATTCTCGATCCCCTTTTGACCCACGCCGCTTCCAGGCGTGCGCCCGCCGCCGTCCGGCCGCCGTTCGGCGCGTCCGACCCGCCGCCGTGATCGTCTCTTCCAGGCGCTTCTATACGTACCAACAATTTGAAGTTTGGTCAAGAATCGAGCTCGGATTTGCCAGAAAAGCGTAGGGTTCAAAAACTGGATTTCATCCGATTTTGGGGCGCGATTTTGGTATGATTTTGGTACGATTTTTCTGATGTTTTTGGGGCGTTTTTATGCTGCTTTTGAGACGATGATTTCATACTTTCATGGGTCGAAAATTTGTTGCTTATGGTTTCGAATTTGAACACTGATTTCGTGACTTAGGGTTTCGAAAATTTGGGTTTTTGGTATGAGGATGATGATTCATGTTGTTATTCGATTATTTCATGTTTAAATGCATTATGATGCTTGATTGTGTTCGAAATTGAGGAATCGGATTTGAAGTTAGGGCTTGAATTCGAATTTTGGGGGTTTTGGCATGTGGGGGCGATTATTGTTGTTGTTAAATGATTAATTCATGTGTTAGATGAATTATGGTGATTATTCGGGTTTGATTTGTGTTGGTTGGGTTCGAATTATTGAAGGTGTTCTTAGGCAATTTTTTCGATATGCCGCATTCGTTTTCCCTCCCTGCATGTACCCTGCCCCGGGTCTTTTAGATGTTTAATTGTCGTGTGTCGACAATATTTTGAGGGTTATGGATGTGCTTGAGCATGGGTTGCATGTTCGTAAATAATTGTGAATTATTTACCGTGTTAGCACATCGTTCCTCAGGGCATGGAACTCGAGCAAGGTTTGACTCGGACTTCGAGGATTTAAGGTACGTTTAGCGTACGAGCATAGTTTAAATGATGTTTTACAAGTATGATGCATGATTTAAGATATACGATATGTTTTACTATGATGGTATCGGGACTTGGTTACGTTATGTTGATTCACATGGTGTAATGCTTAGTGCCGCTATGAAGCGAGCAAATGATGAGGTGTGGTTGCTACGGAGCAAACACCGAAAGTATGACGTTACCTTGAAGTAAGAAATGAAAAGGTGGTATTTGATTAGATATCTAGGATATCTGTATTTTATTCCCTATTGGTAATAAATAGGAACAGAGACGTAGTTAATCAGAGAAGTGATTAACCAGTATCGGAAGTTAAGGAAATCTCAATACGATATCTAGAATTATGATCATTGCTAGATTAAGTAAGATGTTATGAAAAGATGTTATGAAGCGATGTTATGAAACGATGTTATGAAATGATGTTATGAAATGTTACTAATCATTGCCAAATAAAATAAGATGTTATGAAAGGTTACTGATTTGAGACTGGCTAGGGTTAACCAATATCATGATTAACTGCATATTTAAGATTTGATGATTTATCTGTTTTGAGAACAGGGTTATTACAGGGGTACGTTATGATGAGGATGATACCATCCAGGAAGTATCACATATGTTCCACAATATTTACATTCCGTAAATTATGTATTATGTCATTTTGATTATGAAATTGTGGAATTGGTATGCTCACCCCGTTGGGGGCTGTCTCTGTTGGGACAGGTGAACAGGTACATCGATGGCTTTGGAGATGAGCTCGAGCTGTTGATTGGATGTACTCCCAGGATTGTGGTACCAGGGCTTGATGGAGCACGGTATCGTATAGAGTACCCATATACCCATGATGGTTTTATGCATATTCATGATGCTCGCATGTGAGCACGATTATACTTGTATATGAGTCTTTCTCTCTTTCATTCTATGTTGCATGCAATTAGAGGTAGAATTGCTAAATGATAAGAAAGTCATTGGTGTATTATGTGGGTGTTGAAACCCACTTTTGTCGTCATATGTGTGGTGTCTTCCCTGGCTGGGAATTTACTTGTATTACTGCTTTCTGATGAGTATTGTGTATTCCCTGGCCGGGAATTATATTATGTGATGTGCTTGTGTTTTGGGATAGCTCAATTTTATGGGGAGACTCTGCCCAAATTTTTATAAAAGTCCACAATGTGAAAAGTGGCAAAATGGGATGGTAATGGGCAACTCTATGAGTCTATATGTTAGTAGAGATGATTCTATAACGTTGATCATTAGAGAAATTTTAGAGTTGCCATTCAATGGTAAAGTATCATCTGAGCTTCCCGATTGGCTTTTTATTGAAAGCATGTGCCACACCTAATGATTAATACACTAATCAAGGGTTAAGTATATGGGGTCCTTACAGATAAGCGCAAAGAAGAGAGTATAATCATTTACAATTCCAATGTTTCGCACACATCGAGCTTCTCTTCTTTTTCTTTTATAGCCTTGGCCACTTTGGGTCTTATAGTTTATTTATTTTTTCTTCTTTTCAAGGCTCTTTGTCTATCTTTTTCTTTTCTCATTCATCAATATTTTTCAATAAGCTCATCAGGATATAACAATTTACGTGCATCGAATGGAATTCATTATACTCTCTTAGGGTAAGGATAACTGTTTTCATTTAGGCTCAAATAAGGGTAAGTATAATGAGTTTGCCAAGAATGTCGAATGGGGTCTAATTATATGCAATGCATATACCATTCTTTTTTCAATAAAGCTCAAATGGGACACTAGGGATTGATATGAATCATGGTAAGCTTGAAAGGCTCAAACGTGTCAAAGATCGCCTAGATCATTTCCAAGTCGAGTTTGTAACTATAAAATTTCGCCTCAAAGTGTCATCATCAAATAAGTTCTAGGATAACTTTAAGGTGCTCAAGACAAATCATCAAGTTCACAACAATTATCACTATTCAACATGCAATCCACAAGATCATGACTCATTGTGCTCAAAGTATTCCTCATTCTTGACATGCTAACTCAAATTAGGATATTCATGTACAAGTCCAATAATCATCACAGATCAAGTTCATATGCATAGTGAGATCAAAAATCCTCATTGAATAGTCACTACTATAATTCATTCTTTTCTCAAGTTTGAACTCATAAAAAAAAAATTTTAGCTCATAATAATCGGACGATTCAAGTGTCACACAACATGTGGTTAAAACAAGTAAAACATGCAAGCTACTACTCCCCCAAACTTAAATCAAACATTGCCCTCAATGGTTAAAAGAATCAAAAGGGAAAAAGTGAACTCCCCTGATCAAGACGCTTGCATGAGGGTTGAGGAAGATTTGCTTTTGAAAGCTCCACTGTTGTAGGGGTTCATCGCTCCAACCAAGTACCTAGCAAGAGAAGAATGCATATGGTAAAATATTCGACTTGAGAGATAAACAAAACTAAAAACAAAAAAACAAAACTAAATAACAAAAGGATACGCTTGGGTTGCCTCCCAAGAAGCGCTGATTTTAGTCGTCAGCTTGACCATCAGAAGCAACCATCAAAGAGCGGCTGCCGCCCATAGTAAGTATCGTATGATACCACTAATGGGTCTTCATTCAATATGCCCTCAAGATTGGCAAGATTGTAATAGTGTAAGCTCGTCGCTCCAACAACATTCTTGAATTGGTAGGCATGGGAGAATGATTCTCGACTTGGCTTCATATGGAGGATGTAGTGCGGTGAAGTTGGCATCGACGGAGAATATGGATCCACATATGGTATAGAACATGTCTCCATCGATGGGCTCAAATCGGAATCTTCGAAAGTTTCTTCCTTCTCCAACATCACACTCGATTCATCTTCATATGGGAACTCCTGGGATGACATCTCTGAAGTAGGCTCAATCTCTTGAAGAGGCTCAAGTTCCCATGACTTTTCCACATGAGTCGGATCACTCCCCCAAACTTGGTTGGTTGAGTAGTCATCATCATATAACCAAACTCGATTCGTCGCCTCTTGATTTGTTTCTCTCGTCTCTTCCTCCTGGCAGCTAGTTGAAATTGTTTCCATGAGGGTCGCCATTTGCTGCTCCAGGTGGCGCATAGAGTTGGTTTGGCACTCCAAATTGTTCTCAGTTGATGCCATGAATCTCACTAAGGTATCCTCTAACTGAGTTGTGACATTTGCAGAACTATCTCCCCTCTCTTCGCGATGTTCAAATGGTTGTGGCGTATCAATAGGGTAGTGAGGTTCGGGTGGGTATTGGTGACTCCAACCTTGTAGTGAAGGATCACAATACCAGTGATAATCGAAGCGCCATATCGTTGAACAGGTGTAACACACTGTCCTCATCTCTATCAACCAGGGGACTCCCAGTCACCAGTGCTCCGCTAAATACCCATTCTCGTGTCTGTGCATCCAAACCTTTGAAGAAATATTGCAGAAGAGTATAGTTCGAAAAGTTGTGATACCAGAATATGTCTGCCAATTCATTGAATCTTCCCCACGCTGCATAAAACGGCTCGGAACGTTGTTGGGCAAAGCTTGTGAAGGCTTGTTGATGTAGCATCTCCAAGTACCTCACAAGACACACAAAACAAAACAAAATAAATATATATAAATATATATATATTTTTTCGAAGAAAAAAAAATGGTTATATTATTGTCAAAGAACCTAGCATGATATTACTAAAGTTAGTCCCCGGCAACGGCGCCAAAAACTTGATCGCTTTTATTTTAAGCAATTAATTACAATCTAGATATTTTAGACCGCAAGTGCACGGTGTCAAGTTTTAGTATAGATAGGAAGATACGGATTGTCGAACCCACAGGGACTAACAAGCAATTACCAAATAAGATTTCTTTTAACTATATTTAACCTACGAAATTGAAGTAATAATTAAACTACTAATTAATTAAATTAACTACTAATCCAACCAAGTCAATAAAAGTTAACGAGAAAATTCCACTAGAGAAGATTATCTAGACTTTGGCTTACCAATGCAATTCCCTACAATTCTCGATTGAATATTCAAATATTTCTAAGGTGACGAGTTCTACCAATTTATCTAATATACTCTCTCCAGCTATATTAAACCTAACACCGAATTGTAGTAAGTAACTCTCGTTCACTTATTTAACAATTCAATGTTGCATAAGATCCATGAAAACTCCTAGCTTTGAATTACTAGAATCTATGGCTATCACGCATGTATTTGACGTCATCTCTCGATCTCGGTCTTAAATCCATGGTATGAGTTATTAATTCAGTATCATAAAATCATCTCTCGATCTCAATTACGATACTGACATCATTTAAAGGTGATCAATCCTCTAAAAGCATGAAGAACATAAAACATACGCAAAGAACTATAAGAATTCAATCATTAAATCATCAAATCGAAGGTTCATAACAAAGGATTCGCCTAGCCTCGATAAATAAATTAGTTCAACATAGTAAATCAAAACAAATCAAAACTAATATTAAAAGACAAGAATAAACTCCCGATGTCGACTTCGGTTGTAGATCGTCGCTCCTTCTCTTGCTTCCTTCTCGATCGTCTCTTTTGATCGCCTTGTTGGGTTGTTCCAAATCCTAGGATGAAAGGTTAGAAGGTTGAATAATGGGTATAGAAAGGGTGGAGGCTGGACGTGTGAATTGTGGAATTGAAGGAAAGAGATGGGCTGAGATGGAGGCTGTGATGTGTTCCCTAGGTTAAAATCTGATGTATGGGTTGTAATTTTCGTTTGTAATATATAGGGGAAGGAAATCAAGGACTTCCTTGTTGGAAACAAACTCTATAAGTAAGTTATTTTAATGAAAATTCATTCCACCGATCGATCCGGACGAAGTGGCCGATCGACCGAGCCTTCCAGTAAGAATTTCGTGGCTTTTTCTGCCCGTCTCGATCGATCGGAAATGCTTGCTCGATCGGTCGAGCTTCACAGAAAGTTTCTTTGCCTTTTTTCAGCTTCTGGCGAGTTTCGTATTTTGGCCGTAACTTTCTCATACGAACTTTGAATTTGATGAATCAGCTGTCCACGCGAAGATAAGAGAAAGTTCTACAACTGTTATATGAACCACATTTCCAAAACCTGGCTTGAACATATAGTAATATGAGGAGAAAGGAGCAACATGTGTCTTGGATTTTGGTTTTTTCCTTTTTTCTTCAACTTTATTCATTTTTTCATCATTTTAGCTTGATTTCTTCCCCTTTTATGAATTTCAACATTGATTCCTGAAATATAGAAATATATACCATAAAACATAAAATAACTCAAGAATCAACACGAAAACATATACATATCATAGCATAAAAACGCGTAATATTCAACCCTATCAGTTATCAAACGGAAGTTCAAACTTCGGGATGCCTTCTTAGGCCCATAAATGGACCTCTGGAGTTTGAAAACATTTTTCTCACTCCAAGAAGTTGTAAACACGTTTGACTGCTGCATTTCTACCTCATTGCCACCACTGAGAAATGTTGTGTTCACATCCATTACTCATATCCCATATTCATAATATAAAGATATAACTAATAAAATCTAAATAGACTATAGCATCATAACCGATGAAAATTTTCTCATAAACAACTCTTTGCCTATGAGAATAACTGTTTCTCACCAGTCAAGCTTTGAAGGTCACTACCTTCCCATCCACTCCAAGCTTTCACTTGTAAATCCATGCGGCCAATGGGAACAATTCCCAAAGATGATCTACTAAGGCACATACCTTATTGGTGTACATGGAGTCCATTTCAGATTTCATGGCATCTTGCCAATGTCCCGAATCAATATCTGACATTGCCTCCTTGAAAGTCCAATGATCATATCCATGGTCTATTTCTTGACTATTTTCAAGGAGTAGATCATTCTATCAGGAGCTCTTGAAACATTTTCAAATCTCCTTGGTGTGTGTAAATCAAAGGTTGTGATTGACTAAATTAATTTCACCATTTTCACTTTTCTAGTGGTTTGTGGTTCTTGAACCCTTTCAAGTTATATTATGTTGTCATTCTTTCTAATAGAAACATTTTCTCTAGAACGATTGCACTTGCGAAACAAACTCTTTGCCTTCAATTGATAACATAAATTTCCACAAAATAACATAAGATGGATCAACTATCCAACTCATCTCCCACTGGCTGCTTCACATAAGCAGAACAATCTCAAAATAAAAATTTGGATTATTTTTCAGTCCATATCATATATGGAGTTTTGGTCACTGCATTTGTATGAATTATATTCAACAAATATGTAACTTTAAAGAGTTACTCAGAGAGAATCACATTCTCTTTAAGATAACTCAACATCATCTTGCACTAACATTTAGTGCTCCACATACGTCCATATGAATCAAATTCAATGGATATTCAACACATGCTAAATATATGTTGGATTTAAGTTATCATTTTTTTTATATTCTTTGAATACAATCATACTAATCATTCATAAGTTCACCAGATTCAATAAAACATGCATTCTTAAAAATACTGCAAATCACATTCGCATATTTAAAAGAATATCATTCTCTATCAAAATAGGAACAATGTTCATGATTAAATCTAGAGCAAATAAATAATTGTTCAAACCAAGGTTTCACCTTCCTATGGCTCTCTACTTCTTCACATCACATGCAACTCTTTACAAAAATGCGAGCACAACTGGCATCATATACCAAGGAAGTAGAACCAATAGAAACATTTAATTTTAATATATAACATACCATTTCTAGAACGCTTCTAGTATAGGTATTCATTACAATTTTGCACCACTGACCAGCAGTGAAAACATAGATGTCTCTCATTTCTTAGTTGCTACTATACCCTTTTTCGTCTTTTGAGGTTGGGAACCATTTCCCTTCCTCTTCTTTATCCTTGAACTCTTCCTACCATTGGTAGAAGATTCGACAAGAAGAACACATTTCTCCTTTTGAATCAAGGACTCATGTGTTTCCAACATTTTGACTATAAGATCAAATATATAGCCAGTTAATAAGGATTTGTCACATTCAGATTTTCCAATTTCTCAACAAGAGATTATTTTCTTACACCATGCTCATAGACCGAAGCCCCATCTCGCATGTGAAATGAAAATAGCTCTTTTGAAATCGCGAGTCTCAGTAATCGCGTCCGTTCACCAAACAACATTTGTAGGTGTTGGAAAATATCAGCAATGTGAACGAATTTCTCATATTATTGTTGAAACTCATTGGTGACATTGATGCTATCATATAGCACCTAGTCTAGAGATCATCGTCCCATCACTTCTCAAGTGTGGCAATCTCTTCATGAGACGAACCGGGAGACACTTCAACAGGAGGCTCCCACCAAGGGTATATAGCCACCTTTTAGAAGCAAGCACTATTTTAAAATTAATAGTCAATTAGAATAATTTGGTGCGGTTACTTTGTTTGTATCGAGAATTGATGCAATCAGATTCACGGCAATCACAATACTGAGAATAAACAGAAAAATATAAGCAAACCGTTTGATTATTAATTAATTCAAAAACTATGGACTTTAGTTATTGAATGCTCCCACTAAATTTTTCGAATTCATCACCCTCATGACAAATGAACGGAAAATCATATTTTCTTAGTAGGCTTGGAGTCCAACTAGCTCATGAAAACCCCGGACGTGGGCCCACCGGCTTCATGATACTAAAGGTAGATCACAATTGCATCATATGCAACCCCCAAGATATTTGTCTCACGATTGGCATAACCCTACGTGGGCAGGACAGTTATGCATTCTCACGTCAAACTAACCCATCCCACGGATGGAAATGTCACGCCCAAAAGACCCCACGTGGGTGAGTAATCCAGAAGGTTAACATAACCACACCCTTAATTAAGTGGCAGTTAAACGCACAACTTTCTCATGCCAGATGCCCCCACGTGGGCGAGTAAGGCAATATGACACAAGTAGCGTCTCATGGCTTAACTGTTGATGGAAGACAGGAAGCAACAAACCCTTTTGAGCTCCTTTATCAGTTTGATATTATAAGTTTTGAATCATATTCAAAAGAGGGATTTAATTTATTTTAAAATCTCATCAATTGCTTGTTTGTTTGTTTGTTTGCCGGATTCATGCAACTATGTTTTATTCATGCAATCATATGTACTAATGAAACATACAAACAAACATTTATCACACATCAAATGCATGATAAAATTAAATATGGACGATTACGGCCTTTTCCTAATTGACCCACGTGAGCCATACGTGGATCACAAGTCTGTCTAAGGTGATGCAGGTATGTAATGCAATCATATTACATTTTTGCTTCCATTATACATGTCTTGATTCTTGGTGCTACGTCTTCAATCTCGATCTCCCACTAATTCTAAAGATTTTACATTTAAATCATGCAACAAGAGAATATGGATACAAATACGGGGTGGGATACATCAGAAAATAGAGAGAGCAGACTCGCAGGCCTGATAACCAAAAATCACAATAATAATGAAACAATAAAAACCTAAACATTCACCTAAACACATTGGTCAAGGCCCGTAATCATCCATCATGCAATCACAACATATGTAATTAAACATTAAACTAAACAATTACATCATATGTAATTGTACTAATTACATCACATGTAATTAGAGCACAATAATTAATTTATTCTATCATTTCCCACTAATCGCATCATTAATTGAAAATAAAATTAATAAATTAAATAAAACTATTTTAATTTAATTTCTAATTAATTAAATTTCAATTAATTCGTAAAATCTCTATTTTTACCTTTAAATCATATTAATCGAAAATAAAATTAACAAACTAAATAAAACACTTTCATTTAATTTCTAATTAATTAAATTTCAATTACTAGGTAAAATCCCTATTTTACCTCAAATCATAATATTAGCAAAAAAATAAAATTAACAAATTAAATGAAACATTTTCATTCAAATTTCAATTAATTAAATTTTTTAACTAATTGTAAAATCTACATTTTACACCTAATAAATTAAAAATCACATTTTTAATAAATTAAGTATTATGATTTATTATTTCAAAAATAATATCCGGATAAAACTTCTAAAATTACCCAAAATAATTTATGGCCTCCAAACCAATTTGGATCCAAAAAATTAAAAATGCAATTTCAACCCAAAACTTACCCTCATTTTTCGGATTTATCAAAAATAAATAAATTTTTTTTTATTTATATTTTCGAAAAAATAATTCGAGTCTACTGTTCATCATCCCCCACATTTCAAAAACTAGGGTTAGCTGTTCATCATCTCCTTTGATGAATTGCGGCGGCTAGGGTTTCCGAAATCCTAGCCCGCGCCGCCACCCTTGCTCTGAAAGGAGATCTGCAATGCTTCGCTCCCTTCACGTCCAGCCGTTCACCAGCGTCTCACACACTGAGACTTTTTCATCGCATCTGAACACAAATTTCAGTCGCGAAAACACCATGGCGCTCCCATATGCAACAATTGCAGAGGTTCGCACAAAATTCCTTCAAGCCGCACCGTTAGCTGCTGAACAGAGAGGTGCGAACGTTTCGCGAACATCCCTGTGCGATTTTGTGCGCGTCCAGCCATGGATTATGTTCGGAATTCTTGGTGAAGGTGGGGTGTCGGAAACAGTTTCCTGACAAGGTCGATTTTTGGGTCTCGATTAAAACTCTTTTTGATCAATTTTCTATATTTTTCCGGACTCAAAATTTCTGAAATCTCAAACACGATTAGAATCGATGGGAAACGATCTAATAATATTAATCATCAAAAATATGAATCAAAGCGACAACCTGGCTCTGATACCACTGTTGGGTTTCCGTACCCCGGCGCCAGATCCAAACGCAGCGAAAATAATACAATAAACAGATCTGACCTGGGGACGGTCGATCGCGCCTGATTCATATATTAACATGCAAATATCGAATATTAATGCACGAAAAGAGATTACCGTTAACAGCGAAATCAATCTGATGGCGGTGATCCTCGAGTCCAATCAACCTGACCAGATCTACAAGCCCGACACCAATGCTAGTGTGATGACGGATTTTCTATGAGAATGTGTATTGAATGGAATTGTATGGAATGAAAATTAGTCTCTCAACTAGAATGACATATTTATAGCGTCATTAAGTAACTAATGGGCTTTGGGTGCATAAAGCCCAATAGGCCAACTTTTGGCTTACAGGGCATATATGCTAACAATTCTCACTTGAGACTAATACATCTCACGGATGATAATGTCCCGTCCAAAAGACACCATGCGGGTGAGTAATCTAAAAGGCTAACATGACCGCTCCTTAATTAAAAGACAGTTAAACACATAATGTGGGGTCCTCGTTACTTAATTCGTTATGTATCAAGTCATTATACATACGTGAGTAGGAATTAAGTAATACAACACACTGAGTTAAGAGTTTTACTAAGCAGGTTGTTACAACAGTAACAAAATCCGTACAGAATTTACACCACATATACATGCAAAACAACCTAACAAGAAGTACAACTCATATGCAGTGGTTCAGCTCGCAGCGGAATTCAACTCACAATCTCGTCCTCCCCCACATCTATGAGTCCCTACAGAAACAATCACACAACATGAGTATATATAAACAACTATCCCAGTGCTATATCAATAAGCAACAGAAACCGACAAAGAACTATCATAAAACTATCAATTGTGATTGTTCTGTATCATACATTATCAAATGCAAATATGTCATGACATGTCTTATCTAACACCCTGTTATAACGGGACAAATATGATTTGTCTATCTCAGCTCAATATGTCAGTGGAACCTCCTCACATCTTCATATTAGCAGCACAACCATATTTCCATGAACACACATTATAACAGTCCAAGCATATACTCAATCGGAGTATACCTCTCATGCCAAAGCATATGCCCAACATTGGCATACCTATCGTGGCATCACTCTCAACACATGCATGTACATCAGCATATCAATGTATACACATATGAGATCATCAATCATATAACCAACCTCAATATCATCATCACAATCATATCAATACTCGTACGTCAACACGTGCCTGTTATGCGACACAAAAGATAGAAATCAGGCGTCAATGTTTAACCGCCTCGTTGTCCCGTCCCCTGTGATGATGCTACATAAATACCAACAATGTATAATGTCATCAACCATGCTATGAAACCATTACTAAGAAAATACAACAATTTTCATAAACTGGGTCTTGCGATTGATCGGTCACTCCTAGCGATCGATCGCTCACCCTAACGATCGACCGGTACAAAGCTGGCGATCGATCGATATTAAATCTGAATTTCATACAGAAGCTACGGCATTCAAGCGATCGGTCGGTACATCTAACGATCGATCGGTCGATACCAAAAATTCTATACTATGCGATTTTGAGCTTATCTTCATGGTTCTCCTTCTCTACATCACCACATACCATCAAAACTTGTTTCAAGTAATACTTAACAACATATGAACTCATTTCCATACCCTCTACAACTTAGTTCATTGAGTTTCATCTCTTATTTAATCAAGACATAGAGATTACAAAGCATATCTTCACATAGATGAACTACGACGTACAAACATCATATGCTATGAAATTCTTACCAAGAAGTTATGAATTCCCTTTTCTCAACTTTCTATCTTTTTTCTATCTTGATTGCCAAGTGAAATCAAAGAAAAGAGGCAAGAGCAAGTAAGGGTTTTGAGAGGTTCTTGTGTAGAGATTCTTAGGTGAAATATGGTGTAAGTATGTGTTCTCAATCTGATTTTCTCTTTAAATATGGACACTCAAATCCATCTGAAATTCCATGCGCATGTACATCACATTTCAAACTCAAATTCAAATGTATGGGGTAAATAATAATAAACAAGATGTACTCATGTCATTCCTATACATAACATAGCTCCCTTGCTACATGTTTAACAAGCCATAAGTTGATTATGTAGTCTCAACTAATAACCATTGCACATAACATGAGCACTCATATCTTGTCATATTCGTATCATACTCGGTTCAATCCGAACTCGAGTCCATGTCAGACTGTAATGCTCACACAATTATGTCATAATCATATTCAATACATGTTTAAGTCATATCGAGGCATTACACATAATTTTCTCATGCCAGATGCCCCCACGTGTATGAGACAAGACACCATAATATAAGTATCATCTCATGTGTTAACTGTTGATGGAAGACAGAAAGCAACAAACTCTTTTGACATCTCAGTTTGATATTAAAAAAATTGAATCATATTCAAAATAATGATTTAATTTATTTTAAAACCTCATCAAATGCCATTTTCTTTGTTTGCTGAATTCATTCAACTAGTTTTATCCATTCAACGCCATTTGTACTAATAAAATATACAAACAAATAATTATTGTTTAGACCCGAATCTGTAGCTAACATCAGCTCAAAATGCACTATAATCAGCTAAACAGATTCGTTTTTATTAGCTCAACAGATGTAATGAATAAGCACAACTGATTCTTCAATCAGCTTAATTTACAATCTACTCAACATTTCAATCTGCTCAACTATGAAGGAACCAATCTGTTGACTTGTAGAATCAGCTCGGCTTGTGACAATCTTGTAGGACCCCAACTCCTAATCCAGTCATTAGTGCATTTATGACGTTTATTAGTGCATACATTTATATCAATTGGGAAATCTCATTACATGTTTCTTACTATGGTGAAACCTCAATAAAATTTCTCGACAGAAATCCCTCGTAACCCGATTCCCAACACATCACAGATGTACACACTTTATAACGCACTAGTCATATTCTCAATTCATTATGCAAATATGTTCATAACTAAATTTGCATGCAATACCCAAATGAAATGAGAAATATCAATGACATTTATACAACCCATTTGTATATACACATCATTATGCTCACATGCAAGCATTCAATAAATAAGTGTAAATGTGGTCGTATAATCACCTTACCATTACCAATGTTGGTAAATCGCTCCCAGAAGCATCCTCATTCAATAGCTCAAACTTGTTTCCAGAATCAATATGTACATGTTCTACACGTTTCAATAGAAACAGTCCCCACACGGAGTGACATACCAACAACATGAACTCAATATCATCAATACACATTTAATAATTTACAGAACATAATGTTGTAATTTAAGTAAATACTCCATGAGTATACCATGTCCATAAATATCTCTCACAGTATTCCTGTTCTCATAACATCCTAAATCATCATTTCCAAATTCAATTAAATCATCACAAGAATGATTTAATGAACCAATATTCAAAACCATCAATTCCACCGTCAACAATAAATAAACCATGATAACAATGATTTACATAGATCAGATACATTTTGGTTATCAATTTATGTAAGACCCCGTTATCTATACAAGATTCTAAGGTGCAATTAAGAGAACTAATCATTCATAAATCAGAGTATTAGGCCGTGTTGATAAACCCGAGCTTAAGAGATTACAGTACCAAAAGTTCAAAAAGGAATTATACATATTCCTAACAAAAGGTACGAAATTATAACTTTACTCTACTCTTTGTAGAAACTATACAAAAGGAATTTCTGTTCTGCTAATCCTGTAGCACTCTTTACAGCTCAGCGTATCAACCCCGACCCTGGTTCTCCATGTCAAAAGCACCTACAAAGACAACCCCCCAACACATGAGCACATCATAGTTCATATCAATCATAATATGAATGTAAAGCATAAATGCATAAATCATAGGCATATGATACTTCCTGAATTTCCAATGCATTTAAAACGCCCATTTTGGTTGTCCCTGTACCATAACTCATAATCAAATCAATATATGATATTATGGTTTCTTTGAATAAATGTCATGACATAACTTCACTTCTTAAATCTTTACTTAATCCTTAGTCAGTTTATCACCAGTGTATTTTAATGCCCCTCGCTTCATAACTTTAGAACAAGCGGTCCTGCCCTCCCTCGCTTCTTCATACAAGCGGTATTTCTATCCTCGTTTCGTATGGTAAACCTCGCCTCCATGTGCAAGCGGACCTACACCCCTCGCTCCACATTTTTAGCGGTATAATAGCGGTAAGCATTAAAATCATCACTGTGATAACCGTGACTCGTGGAATCCACACCAAATGTTCCACATCATACATATGCAACAACAATGCATAACAACATGTATCGTACTCATAATGCACAAACTTGCATTTATCGCATGTCAAATCGACAAACATGTAATACACGTTACCGTTGCATGCCCGTACGTTGCTTACGTACCTTTCCAAAATATCTTCAGTTGCAGGGCTCTATCCCATGCGTTGTGTGGCTACCTGTGATGGCTCTACACAAGTGTACAACACAATATTAGATGCCAATAATAGCCCAATACCAAAAATCCCACAAAAATACTTAAAAACACATGTTTTGGCTTCTCGCGATCGATCGCCAAAATGCCCCGATCGATCGCGAGATGCTACTACCTCAACATTCAAAATTCTGCCTTCCGCGATCGATCGCTGATGTTGTGCCGATCGATCGCGTCAAACTCGCGATCGATCGCTGAAGTGTTCTGCCCCACCTAGTGCTCGCGATAGATCGGTAAAATGCACCGATCGATCGCCAATGTTCTGCAAATCGCGAATAACATGCATTTTTGGACACCAGCCAAAAGCTACCATGTAACACACCATAAACCATTATACTCCAACAATTTAACATCCAAAATACTTCAATATACTACCATATAGCTACACAAAACAATAACCTCCACACAAAGACACTATACATGCCATTTCTACACAACAACATATCACAACTTAACCAAAAATTAACCAAAACAAGATTATGGTTCCTTACCCCTTTTGCTCATCTTTTCTTGCAAGAATTTGATCAACAAATCATCAAATCTCTCATCCTACAAGCAGCTGGTATGTTGGACGATTTTTGGGTGAAAGAGGGGGAGGGTTTCTGAGATGAGAAGGTTGAGTGGGAGAGTGGAAAAGAGGTATGGGTGAGCAGTTGTAGCAGCATGGGTTGGGAGGATGGTTGGGTGGTGGGTTATGTGACATGTTATGTTTTGATCCCGGTATTTAGCATGATGTATTAAAATATCCTCACATGATATATATAGTATTTAATCAATAAAATACGTCAAATAACAATTAAACATGCTTCACCACCCACCCCAAATAATCATGCCATAACCCATATTCCCAACTTATATCACATACACCCTGAAATGCATTTCCCAATATAAACAAATCAACTCCATAATTTAACACCATAATCCTCATAACATTATTAATGTTTAAAAGCACACAATCATTTCGGGAATATCACAATACTCCCATACTTATAAGATTTCATCCTGGAAATCAGCATGCACATACCCAATACAAAACAAAACATAAATCACATACCAGAAAACAATTCCGGATAGTGCTGCACCATGTGTCGCTCCGTCTCCCACGTGGCCTCCTCGACACCCCTACGATCCCACTGAACTTTGATCATAGGTATAACTTTGTTTCGTAGTCTGCGATCTGCCCGATCCAGAATCCTGATAGGCCGCTCCACATAGGATACATCGGACTCTATCTGAACCTCAGAAGGTTGCAACACATGAGAAGGATCTGGCTCGTACTTCCGCAACATAGATACGTGGAATACATCGTGTATGCCGGACAGAGAGGGTGGTAAAGCCAATCGGTATGCCAGAGTACCAATACGCTGTAAGATCTCGTACGACCCAACATATCTCGGGGATAACTTCCCCCGCATTCCAAAACGTACAACACCTCTGAAAGGTGAGATCTTCAAAAAGACCCTGTCGCCCAACTGAAACTCTAACGGCCGACGCCGTTGATTAGCATACGCTGTCTGCCTGTCCTGGGCTGGTTTCATCTTTCTTCTGATCACCTTAATCTTTTCTTCCATTTCTTGGACCAATTCTGGTCCTCCGACATTTACGGTCCACATCATCCCAATATAAAGGCGACCTACAACGAAGGCCACTGAGTCCTACCACAAAGTATCGAACTCCAACACACAAGCCCGTAACATATCTTCGAGCGTCTCTATGGTACGCTCGGTCTGTCCGTCCGTTGGGGGATGGTATGTTGTGCTCAACCTCAATTCTGTACCCAGAGCTGACTGAAGACCTTCCCAAAAGTGAGATGTAAACTGCGGATCTCGATCAGACACAATCGAAACAGGGATCCCATGCAGTCTCACCACATCTCTGACATATAACTGAGCCATCCTCAAGTACGTGAAGGTCATATTGTATGGAATGAAGTGAGCCACTTTAGTCAGTCTGTCCACGACTACCCAGATAGCATCAAAACCTGAAACAGTCCTCGGTAAGTGGGTCACGAAGTCCATAGATACGTGCTCCCACTTCCATTCCGGTATCTCCAAACTGCTAAGCTCACCACCAGGCCTCTGCCTCTCAGCCTTCACTTACTAACAAATCAGACATCTCTTGACGAATGTGGTGACATCTTGTTTCATTCGTCTCCACCAAACTGGCCACATAAATCTTTGTACATTTTCTTTCCGCCCGGGTGGATACTCATCCTGCTGCAATGAGCCCGCTGTAATATTCCTCGACGCAACTCTGGCGCATTCGGGACCACCCATCTGTCACCCAGTCTCAAGGAACCATCCTCAGCCGTCCTGAACTTCGACGACTGACCCAGACAAACCAATGACAACCATCTCTGGACCTCTTCGTCTGCCCCCTGAGCCTTCCGGATGTGTTCATAAATGTCTGGCTCAGCTAATAAAGTCAATACCTGTACCGGTGAAGCAGGCACATCATAATCAAATCCCAACTGGCAGTAGGAAGCCATCATAGCGGACAAACACATGACATCCTCTGCCGTGTTCTTCACTTTCCGACTCAAAGCGTCGACTGTCAAATTTGCTCTACCCGGATGGTACTCGATTTCACAATCATAATCCTTCAGTAGGTCCATCCATCTCCTCTGTCTCATATTCAACTCAGCCTGCGTAAACAAGAACTTCAGGCTCTTGTGATCAGTGAAGATGGTGAATGAGGTACCGTATAAATAGTGTCGCCATATCTTCAAGGCAAACACTATAGCTGCTAGCTCCAAATCATGGACTGGATACCTCGTCTTGTGTGGCTTCAATTGTCTCGAAGCGTAAGCCACAACGTGCTTATCCTGCATCAGCACGCATTGTGATGTCCCCGAAATGATTAATTGCAATTAAGACATTAATTATGTTTATATGATTAATTATGTGGATAATTGATTTACGTGTTGAAATTAATTATCATGATGAAATGCTTAGTCACATGATAGGCATGACCCGGGGGTTACGTTTTAAGGTGCATTTTATGCATGATAGAAAATGGGGTGTTAACATGATTTAATTGTGTTGATTGTTAATTATGAGGAAAGTATGGATTTAATGAAGTTGGTTGCATTTTTGTAAAATGCTTTTAAAATACCATGTTGGGGTATTTTATACATCATGTTAATTTTTGGGTACAATTTAATTAACCCATATACCCCACTATACCCTCTTTCCCCTCACTTTACCCTTTTCACTCTTAAATCCCCAAATTCATCCCAACCCTATCATTTCATCCCATTTTCGTCCAAGCCAAGGAGGAGGAGGAGAAATCCTTGCACACTCTCCATTTGTTGAAATCTTAGTAAGATTTTGGATCCTCAAGAGGTATGGAACCAATCCTAAAGTTTTTAGATGTTTGGTTTTGAAATGGGATGATTTTGAAGTGATTTATGTGGGTTTGTTTGAGTATGTGTTGTATGTTGTTGGGGTATGATTTTTGAAGTGTTTTATGTGGGTTTTAGTGAGTTATGATGATGTTAGTGTTGTTGGAAAGTTTGGGTTTGTATGGTATGGGATTGAGCTTGGAAGATGCTCAAAAAAATGGTGGAAATCGCGCACCAGCAGGTGGCGATCGATCGCCATAAATGAGGCGATCGATCGCCGAAGGCCAGTAGCCATTTTACGCAGCAGGCGATCGATCGCCTCAAATGAAGCGATCGATCGCCGCAAGGCAAAAAGTGAGGCGATCGATCGCCTCGTGCAGCGATTGATCGCCGCTATTTAAAACATGGCAAATGATGATTTTCGATGAATTTTTGGTATTTGGCTATTATTTGGCTTCTAATATTGATTTGTATGGTTGTGTGGAACCATCCCAGGTGCCAACAACATCAAGAAGATAGAGTTCTTCAATTTCTCCACTTTTGGAATTAAGGTACGTAAGAGACGTACGGGCATCGGACGGTAAACCATACTCCTACACTATGATAATGCTATAATTGCATAAGTATTTACGATGTTTATGATGATGATGTCTATGATGAATAAATACGACAAGATGTTTACGATGATGTTATGATAAATGAAGATGATTTCTTGATGAATAAAGATGACAAGATTTTTACGATGATGTTATGATAAGTAAGTTTATGATGATGATGTCTATGATGAATAAAGACGACAAGATGTTTACGATGATGTTATGATAAATGAAGATGATTTCTATGATGAATAAAGATGACAAGATATTTACGATGATGTTATGATAAGTAAGTTTATGATGATGATGTTTATGATGAGTAAATAGAATACGATGTCTATGAGGACGATTATGATAAGTATTGATGATGTTAATATGATGTTTATAGAATGATACGATGTTTATGATATGGTAAGATGCCATACGAAAGGGTAAGATGCCCACATGGTAAGATGCCATGCGATGTTTATGACATGGTAAGATGTCATACAAAAGGGTAAGATGCTGTAAGGACCCTAGTTCCTTAAGTGCGGATTAAAGGCATAATTAGAGCTAATATAAATGATCAGAGTAGAATAATCGTGTTGAGACTATGAGCCTTAAGAATTACATGCCAAAAATAAGGACTATCAATGGATTAGTTACATTCCCAAATCAAATGAATGTTGTCAATTATAGTTTTACACTACTCCTAGAGTAGATACTATACAAAATTAATCATGTCCTTCCTTTCTCAAAAAGAATTCTTCACAAGCTCACCACCTCAACCCGCTTAGCCCTTCTTATCATGCCAAAAGTGTACCTACAAGGACAACCCCCAAACATGAGCAATGATATCATTCATATACAACACAATATGAATATAAAGCGTAAATGCATAAATCACAATAAAACACTTCCTGTTTTCCCATGCATTTCAAACGCTTCCAGTTTGGTTGTCCCTGTACCATAACTCATGAGTATAATCAATAGATTATTTAATGGTCTAGACATGTCATGACACAATACCATCTCATCAAAATCAAATACCAGTCACCAATCCCTAGTCTGTCCATCACAATGTATTTTAATGCCCCTCGCTTATTTACATATAGGCGGCATAGAATAACCTCGCTTCAATGGACATGAGGCGCTCCCACCCCTCGCTTCACATTGAGCGGCAAATATTCTTTCCTCGCCCTATATGACAACCATGCTCAAATGTGACATGCGGCGCTCCCACCCCTTGCTTCACATTTAGCGGAAACAAACCAAATAACGGCAAACATTAAAATCCTCAAGGGATGACCACGACTCATGGGATGTGCACCAATAACCATCATATGCATATACAATCATCATGCATAATTCAACATGTATTTGCATCCACAATGCATAATCACATATATACTCGCATCCACAATGCATAAACAATGAGTATAGTAGATCCATGTACCGTTGGGTGCCCGTACGTCCTCTACGTACCTTTCCAAAAGTGGAATTGATATGGCTTCAGTTCCTTGGTTGCGTTGCTACCTGGGATGGTTCTACACAATCACACAACCCCATATTAGAAGCCAAATAATAGTCGAATACCAAAAATTTGTCAAAAGAAATCATTTTTCAAAATTCCACAGCTGGCGATCGATCGCCTCAATTTTTTTCCTTCGCGGCGATCGATCGCATCAAACATGGCGATCGATTGCCTAACCCATGAATTGGCTACTGCCTCTCGATGATCGGTCGCCTCTTTTCAGGCGATCGATCGCCTGCCCTGTGATTTTGGTACTGCCCATCGACGATCGGTCGCCTCATTTCAGGCGATCGATCGCCTAGCACAGACTCGCGATTTTTCCACCATTAATGCATACCAAAACCTTCCCAACCCATACCAAAACTTAACCATCAAAACCCACAACAAAATAACATCATAATCCTCCAAAATACACCTCAAAACAAGCATAAATCCAACCCTCAACCAAAACAACACCAACCCACAACAAACCCATTTCAAAATCATTCAAAACCATTTCAAAACTAAACCAAACACCACAAAAATGACATGGAGGCATCCATACCTCTTGGGGGCCTCAAATCTCCCAATAAACTCCACAAATCAACTTTTTGCAAGAATTTCTCTTCACCCTTAAGCTCAAAAACGAAAATGAAGAGAAAAGGAAGGGTTTGTGTGGTGTTATTTGGGAAAGTAAAGTGAAGGTGAGGTGGGGGTTGGGGTATAAGGGTTGGGTTAAATTAAAATGCATCCCACAATACCATGGTGTACAAAACACCCCAACATGATATTTTTAAAAACATCAATCCAAAATGCACCAAAATACCAATTAAACTCATGATTTCCAATTAATTGCTAACCATGGCAAATAAATCATGCTAACAACAATTTTCCCCAACATGCACAACATGCACCCTGAAATGCTCTCCCGGGTCACTCTATCATGTGACTAAGCATTTCCAAATGATAAATAATTCCAGCACATAATTAATTACCACCATAATTAATCATATAAACACAATTAATGCCCAAATTGCAATTAATCATTTTGGGGATATCACAATACTCCCCTACTTATAAGATTTCGTCCTCGAAATCACATGTACTTACCCCCAGAAGAAACTAAACATAATCACATACCAGAGAATAGTTCCGGGTAGTGCTGCACCATATGCCGCTCCGTCTCCCACGTAGCCTCCTCGACACCCATGCGATCCCACTGAACCTTGATCATAGGTATCACTTTATTCCGAAGTCTACGGTCTGCTCGATCCAGAATTCTGACAGGCCGTTCCACATAAGACACATCGGATTCTAACTGACCCTCGGAAGGATGCAACACATGAGATGGATCCGGCTCATACTTCCGCAGCATAGACACATGAAACACATCATGTATACCAGATAAAGAAGGTGGCAGAGCTAGTCGGCAAGCTAAGGTGCCAATGCGCTGCAAAATCTCGTACGGCCCAACATACCTCGGAGACAGTTTCCCGCGCATCCCAAATCGCACAACGCCTCTGAAAGGCGAGATCTTCAAAAAGACCTTATCTCCCGACTGAAATTCCAACGGTCTCCGCCGTTTATTCGCATAAGCTGCATGTCTGTCCTGGGCTGCTTTCATTTTCTGCCTTATCATCTTTATCTTCTCTTCCATCTCCCGAATCAACTCTGGTCCTCCGATCGATTTGCGATCCAAATCATCCCAACATAAGGGTGATCTACACCATCTGCCATATAGAGCTTC
Source organism: Haberlea rhodopensis (assembly GCA_907163345.1). Taxonomy (NCBI): domain Eukaryota; kingdom Viridiplantae; phylum Streptophyta; class Magnoliopsida; order Lamiales; family Gesneriaceae; genus Haberlea; species Haberlea rhodopensis. Next base: position 213,861 of record CAJQUN010000356.1, on the reverse strand, counting down.
AAAAGGAGCCATCTTAATACTCGCATGGTAGCTGTTATTATAAGAGAATTCTACCTAGGCCACTGAATCTTGCCAAGAGGCATCGAACTCCAATACGCAAGCTCTCAACATGTCCTCGAGCGTCTGGATGGTACGCTCGGTCTGGCCATCTGTCTGAGGATGATAAGCAGTGCTCAATCTAACTTCAGTTCCCAAGGCTGACTGAAGACCCTCCCAAAAATGAGATGTGAATCGTGGATCTCGATCCGACAATATGGAAATGGGGATCCCATGCAATCTCACCACATCTCTAATATACAGTTGAGCCATCCTCAAAAAGGTGAAAGTCATGATGTAGGGGATAAAATGAGCTACCTTAGTCAATCGATCCACAATCACCCAAATAGCATCAAAACCTGAAGTACTCCTCAGCAGGTGAGTCACAAAGTCCATGGAAATGTGTTCCCACTTCCACTTCGGTATCTCCAAGCTTCTCAATTCGCCGCCAGGTCTCTGCCTCTCTGCCTTAACCTGCTGGCAGATCAAGCACCTCTTAACAAAAGTGATGACATCAGATTTCATCCTTTTCCACCAGAACTGACTACGAAGATCTTTATACATCTTCTTCCTGCCTGGGTGGATGCTAAATCTGCTACTATGAGCTCGCTCCAAGATCCCTCTACGCAACTCCGGCGTACTTGGAACCACCCAACGGCTACCCAATCTCAGGGATCCGTCATCGGCCACTCTGAATTTCGTTGGCTGACCAAGATGTACTAATGATAACCATCTCTGAACCTCACCATCTGACTTCTGAGCTCTCCTAATGTTCTCATAGATATCTGGCTCAGCTAACAAGGTCGATACATATACAGGTGATGCATCTATGTCGAAATCATAACCCATATGGCAATAGGAGGTCATCATAGCCGACAAATGGATGACGTCCTCAGCAGAACTCCTCACTTTCCGGCTCAAAGCGTCTGCTGTCAAATTAGCTTTTCCAGGATGGCACTCAATCTCACAATCATAGTCCTTGAGTAAGTCCATCCACCTTCTCTGCCTCATGTTCAGCTCCGCCCGAGTGAATAAAAACTTGAGGCTCTTGTGATCCGTGTAAATGGTAAATGAAGTACCATACAAATAATGTCTCCAAATCTTCAGGGCGAAGATGATAGCCGCCAATTCCAAGTCATGGACTGGGTATCTGGTCTCATGCGGCTTCAACTGCCTCGATGCATAAGCTACCACATGCTTATCTTGCATCAGTACACACCCAAGGCCCTGAAGTGATGCATCGGTATACAGAACAAATCTGGAGTTCTCCGCAGGGATCACTAATACTGGCGCCGTCGTCAAACGATGCTTCAACTCCTGGAAGCTCTCCCCACAAGCTTCTGACCAAAAGAAAGGTACTCCATTCTGGGTCAACTGTGTCAACGGCTTGGCAATCTTCGAAAAAGCCCTCGACGATGCGTCGATAATATCCGGCCAAACCAAGAAAGCTCCGTATCTCAGGTACAGAAGTGGGTGCAGCCCACTCCATCACAGCTTCAACTTTCCTGGGATCCACAGATATCCCGCGGCTAGATATGACATGCCCCAGAAATACTACACTGCTCAGCCAAAATTCACACTTGCTAAGCTTCGCATACAACTGGTGGTCTCTGAGAATCTGGAGCACTGTCCTTAAATGATTCACGTGCTCTTCCTTGCTCCGGGAATAGATGAGAATATCGTCAATAAATACAATGACGAACTGATCAAGATACGGCTGAAACACTCTGTTCATCAGATTCATAAAGACCGCTGGAGCATTCGTCACGCCGAACGGCATCACTAGGAACTCATAATGTCCATATCGAGTCCGAAATGCTGTCTTCTGTATATCTTCCTCTCTGAATCGAACCTGATGGTACCCGGACCTCAAATCAATCTTGCTATATAATCTGGTACCTTGCAACTGATCAAACAAATCATCAATCCTTGGGAGAGGATATTTGTTCTTCACTGTAGCCTTATTCAGTTGCCGGTAATCGATGCACAGCCGCATCGAACCATCCTTCTTCTTTACAAACCGGTGCGGCCCATGGCGATACGCTCGGGCGTATATATCCCTTGTCAAGGAGGTCCTGTAACTGTTCCTTTAACTCTCTCAACTCCGCCGGTGCCATCCTGTAAGGTGCACGAGAGATAGCGGATGTCCCCGGTAACAACTCGATCCCAAACTCAACTTCTCTCGCCGGTGGAAATCCTGGAATCTCCTCTGGGAATACATCAGCAAATTCTGCTACTACTGGCACATCCTCAACTCTCAATTCTTTATTCTTCCCAAACGTGTCCACGACATAGATGAGATAGCCCGTGTGGCCACGTTCCAACAGCTGAGTCATCTTGATCGCTGAAATCAACGGAATCTTCGCACGAGAACCGTTGCCATAAAAAGTCCACTGACTACTCAAATCAGGTCTGAACTTCACTGTTTTCTGCCGGCAATCTACCACTGCCTGATATCTGTTCAGAATATCAATACCCAAGATGCAGTCGAAGTCTGACATTCCCAACACAATCAAGTCTGCCTTCAACTCGTTGCCCTCAAAATAAATGAGGCAATCTGCCATAAACTGATCAGCAACGACATTTCTTCCAGTGGGTGTCGAGACCAAGAGAGGCGTGGGTAAAGAAGACGTGCACATATGGTGTCTTTCCACAAAGCCAACAGATACAAAAGAGTGGGAGGCACCTGTATCTATCAAAATAAAAGCAGGGTACGTAAATAAATGACACGTACCGGCGATCACCTCCTCTGGGGCTGCCTGGGCTTGCTCTCTAGTCAGTGCATACACCTGCCCCTGGGACGGTCCCCCTATCTGACCTCCCGATGGTCGAGGCACAAACTGCTGCCTCTGGTGTACTGTCCTGTCATCAAATCTCGACCTGTTGCCCTGAAACTCTGACTGTCCTCCCCGGGTGGGGCAATACCGAGAGATGTGGCCCATCTTGCCACAGCTATACCAGGCAGGGCACTTACTCGAAGAATGTGGCCCTCCACAATTGTCGCACCTTGGCTCCCCCGATCTATTTCCCTGCGTAGACCCTCGGTTGGCGGACCAATTGCTCTTCTTGCTCTCCTGCTTTTGACCAAAGAATTTCTTCCCACCGAACCGTGAAGATGAAGAGGCACCACGAGGTTTAAATGGCTCTCCTCGGGGCCTCAAGCTATCAATAGCTTGCCTCTGCTGTGGTACTTGTGGTGGCACAGCACTAGGATAATGTGAGACCCCGTTATCACATCAAGATATAAAGGTGCAATATAGAGAACTAATCATACATGTGATTATATCAGAGTAATGTGCCGTGTTGATTAACCTGAGCTTTAGAGATTACAGTACCAAAATGTTCCAAAAGGAAAGACATACTTCCTACAAAGGTACTACATCATAGTCTTACTCTACTCAGTAGAAGCTATACAAAAACTCTAACATGCTAATCCTGTAGCACTCCTTACAGCTCAGCATATCAACCGCGGCCCTGGTTCTCGTCAACAAAAGCACCTACAAAGACAACCCCCCAACACATGAGCATAACACAATTCATATTTAACATAATATGAAAGTAAGGCATAAATGCAAATCTTAAACACAAGTCCTTCCTGTATTTCCAGCATTTATATCGCCCATTGGTTGTCCCTGTACCATAATTCATAATAGAAACACATTATATGAATGTATGGATATGCATTGTCATGACATTCCTTTTCCCTTAAATCCTTATTTCATCCTGAGCCCTTATCATTAGTACATTTTAATGCTTCTTGCTACTCCATGTAAGCGGAATTCTTCATCGCTTCCAATGGACTTTAGCGTTGCTACTCCATGTAAGCGGAATTCTTCATCGCTTCCAATGGACTTTAGCGTAAGCCATTAAAATCCTTACTAAGATAACTTTGACTCGTGAAATACACCTCTTATATTTCACAACATACATATGCAAAAACAATGCATAAAAACATGTATCATAACCATAATGCACCACATTGCATTCATCATGTGTCATAAAGACAAACATAAAGTACATGTTACCGTTGGGATGCCCGTACGTCGCTTACGTACCTTTCAAAAAAGTGGTGTGTTGCAGGACTCTATCCCCTGCGTTGTGTAGCTACCTGTGAAGGCTCTACACCAGTGTATAACACAATATTAGATGTCTCATTACAATCCAATATCAAAACTTTAACAAAATATAACAAATTACATTTTTCAACATTCTGGGTCTCTCGATCGATCGGCCCCTCTTCCCGATCGATCGAGAAGACGCCTAAAATCAAAACCAAGATTCTGCCTCGCTCGATCGATCGGGATGAAATGTCGATCGATCGAGACGCTCTGTTCGAGAAATACCAGTCCAGAATTCTCGAACACCTGAAATCACATCCTTAAATCTAACATGTAAAACATACAACATGCCAAAACCAACATGCTAGCAGTTACAACACACTCCCCTGAGTGTATTCATACCAAAATTACACCCTGAGCATAAACCTACATGCATAAACATCGATCATTTAAACAAGTACTGGATCAACTTTTTCTGGAAACAGGGCACATTTTCATTTCCAGAATTCGTGAGCACCACTTTTCAAGCTATTAAAACTAACACATATAACATAAATCGTGCTCAACTAAACATTCCAAGGGCTTCAAAAAACTACCATGCATATTTTTACATCAGAGGTTCTCCAAAATATAAGCTTATCATGCATGATAACACCTCCTCAAAAACACTCCCAACCCACGTTTTCCAGAAAAACAGAGGAAATCTCTACCCAGATTTTTGAGCACTACGTTTCACAAGCTTAAATCTTCCACATAAAACATGCATCATGCTTAAGGAAAATTACAGAGAGACTCATAAAAACACCATGTAAGCATTTAAATCACAGGTTTCAAGAAACATATGCTAACATGCCGTTTTTCACCATGCTCAAAAGTAGAACCAAACCAGTTTTCCAGAAAGAAACAGGGTAGGTTTCTCACCCTACTTTGCCCCGATTTTTGAAGGATTTCCAGGCGATGGAAATGGAAGGGCTCCTCCTAAAATTGCTTAGCAGCTGCTGGATGGTATTTTGGAAGAGGAGGTTCGAAATTTGGAGTGCTGGAAAGGTGTTAAATTATTGAGCCAAGTGGAAGCATGGCCAGCTCATGCTGAGTCAAAGTATGGGTTGGGGGGGGTGGTTAAGTGTTGGGTGGTTTGATGTGTTATGTTTTGGTCCCGAATTAGCACGATGTGTTTAAAATATCCCCACATGATATTTATAGTATTTTCTCAACAAAATACTTCAATTACCCTTTTGCATGCTATACCAAAACAAACAATACACACCCCAAAAACCCAATACATGTTACATGCACCCTGAAGTAAATCTCCCCAAATAAAATTTATCCAATCCCATGAATTAACACCTTAACATCACAATATAACTTAAATGATTAAAATCACATAATCATTTCGGGGATATCACAATACTCCCCTACTTATAGGATTTCGTCCCGAAATCAAACATGCTGCTAACCAGAAATAAAACAGTATATAAACGCATACCAGAAAATAACTCTGGATAGTGCTGCACCATGTGTCGCTCTGTCTCCCACGTGGCCTCCTCGACACCCCTACGATCCCACTGTACCTTGATCATAGGAATAACCTTGTTACGAAGTCTGCGGTCTGCTCTATCCAAAATCCTGATAGGCCGTTCCACATAAGAAACATCGGACTCAATCTGCACCTCTGAAGGCTGCAACACATGTGAGGGATCTGGCTCATACTTCCTCAGCATAGACACATGAAAAACGTCGTGTATGCCAGACAGAGAGGGCGGTAAAGCCAACCGGTACGCCAGAGTACCAATACGCTGTAAGATCTCATACGGCCCCACATACCTCGGGGATAACTTCCCTCGCATCCCAAACCGTACTACGCCTCTGAAGGGTGAGATCTTTAAAAACACTCTGTCGCCTAACTGAAACTCCAACGGTCTACGCCGCTGATTGGCATATGCTGCCTGTCTATCCTGAGCTGCCTTCATCTTTGTTCTGATAACTTTAACTTTCTCTTCCATTTCCTGAACCAACTCAGGTCCTCCAACCGACTTACGGTCCATGTCATCCCAACACAAGGGTGACCTACAACGCCTACCATAGAGGGCCTCGAAAGGAGCCATCTGAATACTTGCCTGGTAGCTGTTGTTGTAAGAAAATTCCACCAAGGCTATCGAGTCCTGCCATGAAGTGTCGAACTCCAGCACACAAGCCCTCAACATATCTTCGAGCGCTGTATCGTACGCTCGGTCTGTCCGTCCGTCTGGGGATGATAGGCTGTGCTCAACCTCAACTCTGTACCTAGAGCTGTCTGCAGACCCTCCCAAAAGTGAGATGTAAACCGCGGATCTCGATCTGACACAATCGAAACAGGGATCCCGTGCAGTCTCACCACATCTCTGACATATAACTGCGCCATTCTTAAGTGTGTGAAGGTCATACAGTAGGGAATGAAATGAGCACTCTTAGTCAATCTGTCCACGATTACCCAGATGGCATCAAAACCCGAAACAGTCCTCGGCAAGTGGGTCACGAAATCCATAGATACGTGCTGCCACTTCCACTCGGGTACCTCTAAACTTCTTAGTTCACCTCCAGGCCTTTGTCTCTCAGCTTTCACTTGCTGACAAATCAAACAACGCTTGACAAAAGAGGTGACATCCTGTTTCATACGCCTCCACCAGAACTGGCTGCGTAGATCCTTATACATCTTCTTCCCACCTGGATGGATACTCATCCTGCTGCAATGAGCTCGCTGTAATATACCTTGGCGCAACTCGGGTGTATCTGGAACCACCCATCTGTCGCCGAGCCTCAGAGAGCCGTCCTCAGCCACTCTGAATCTCGATGGCTGACTTGAATGAACCACTAACATCCATCTTTGAACCTCTGCATCGGTCCCCTGAGCCTTCCTGATGTGATCAAATATAACAGGCTCAGCTAGCAAGGTCAAACCTGTACTGGTGAAGAAGATACATCATAATCGAATCCCAAATGGCAGTAGGAGCCAAACATAGCTGACAGAGACATAGCATCCTCTGCTGTGCTCCTCACCTTCCGACTCAAAGCGTCGGCTGTCAAATTTGCTTTTCCCGGGTGATATTCGATTTCACAATCGTAGTCCTTCAGCAGGTCCATCCATCTCCTCTGCCTCATGTTCAGCTCAGCCTGTGTAAACAAGAATTTCAGGCTCTTGTGATCAGTGAAGATGGTAAATGAGGTACCGTATAAGTAGTGTCGCCATATCTTCAAGGCGAACACTATAGCTGCCAACTCCAGATCATGGACTGGATACCTCGTCTCATGTGGCTTCAACTGTCTTGAAGCGTAAGCCACTACATGTCTGTCCTGCATCAGCACGCACCCTAATCCCTGTAGAGATGCATCGGTATAAAGGACAAATCCTTTGTTCTCCTTGGGTATCACTAGAACGGGTGCAGTAGTCAGTCTGTGCTTTAATTCCCGGAAGCTCTGCTCACAAGCCTCTGACCAACAAAATGGGACTCCCTTCTGAGTCAGCTGTGTAAGTGGCTTGGCGATCTTTGAGAAACCCTCGACGAAACGTCGATAATAGCCAGCCAGACCAAGAAAACTTCGAATCTCACTGACTGAAGTAGGGGTAGACCAATCCATAACTGCCTCTATCTTCCTCGGGTCTACTGATATCCCCTCTCGTGATATGATATGGCCCAAAATGCAACACTGTTCAGCCAAAACTCACACTTGCTGAGTTGGTACAACTGATGATCTCTGAGGATCTGGAGTACTATCCTCAGATGATCGGCATGATCCTCCTCATTCCTCGAATAGACCAGGATGTCATCAATAAACACGATCACAAACTGATCGAGGTACTCCTGAAATACTCTGTTCATCAGGCTCATAAAGACTGCAGGTGCATTTGTCACACCGAACGGCATCACCAAGAACTCATAGTGCCCATACCGATTTCTAAAAGCCGTCTTTTGGACATCACCAGCTCTAACCCGCACTTGATGATAGCCTGACCTCAAGTCTATCTTGGAGTACACCTCTGTACCCTGAAGCTGGTCGAACAGATCATCAATCCTCGGAAGCGGATATCTGTTCTTCACTGTAGCCTTGTTCAGTTGCCTGTAGTCAATGCACAAACGCATTGATCCATCCTTCTTTTTCACGAACAAGACTGGCGCGCCCCAAGGCGATACACTAGGACGGATGTATCCCTTGTCGAGGAGCTCCTGTAACTGTACCTTCAGTTCCCTCAGCTCTGCCGGTGCCATCCTGTATGGGGCACGAGAAATGGCTGATGTCCCTGGCAGCAGCTCAATAGCAAACTCCACATCCCTGACAGGCGGAAATCCCGGAATTTCATCTGGAAACACATCACTGAACTCCGCCACAACTGGAAGGTCCTCGGCTCTCACTTCCTTCTCCTCTGAAGCATCCATAGCATAAATAAGGTACCCAGTATGGCCACGTTCCAATAACCGCGACATCTTAACCGCCGAGATTACTGGTATCTTTGGACGAGAACCGTCCCCATAAAAAGTCCACTGGAACCCCTGATCAGACAGAAAACGAACCATCCTCTTTTGGCAATCTACCATAGCTCGGTATCTGCTCAACACATCAATGCCGATAATGCAGTCAAAGTCTGCCATCTCTAACTGAATCAAATCGGCCCTCAGATCATTGCCCTCAAAATAAATGAGGCAATCAGATAACTGTCGATCCGCAATCACATGCTTCCCCGTGGGTGTCGAGACCATGAGAGGCGTGGGTAACAGAGACGAGCACAAATGGTGTCCTTCCACAAAGGCAGTAGATACAAAGGAAGCACCTGTATCTATCAATATAAGTGCAGGGTACGTAAGTAAATGACACGTACCAGCAATGACCTCCTCTGGGGCTGCCTCGGCCTGCTCCCTGGTCAGTGCATACACCTGTCCCTGCGGCGGTCCTGTCGTCTGACCTCCCAGGGGTCGTGGTGCAAACTGCTGCCTCTGTGGTGCCCTCCCAGCATCAAACCTTGGCCTATTCGGCCCTGAATCCGTCTGAACTGCCCGATTGGGGCAACCCCGAGCTATGTGGCCCACTTGCCACAGATATAGCAACCTCGACAGTCACGTAACAAATGCCATCCTCCACAGTTGGTACACCTGGTTACCTCTGTCCTGCTTCCCTGTGTGTGCCCCCGGGTGTTCTGCTTCTGTCCATGAGACTTCTTCCCACTAAACCTGGAAGATGATGAGGCCCCACGAGCCTTAAACTGATCCCCTCATGGCCTCAGACTATCAGTAGTAGGCCTCTGTGATGGTACAAAAGGGGGTACAACATCCTTGTATGCGCCTACGGCAATCTCTGCTAACTCTGCCCGTGTCAGGGCGTCGTCAAACGAGCTGGGGTTGTTAGAGATAACCCTATCGAATAGCTCCGGCCTCAGACCTTTCAGAAAGTTCCTCATCTTGGCATGGCTGTTGACAGCAATATGAGGTACATACCTCAGCAGTGAGGAATACTGCATAGCGTAGTCTGCTACGGACATGCTACCCTGCTTCAAACTGTTGAACTCATCCTCCTTCAATTGTCTGGCAGCTGCAGAGAAATACCGGTTAAGGAACCGGGTCCGGAATACAGTCCAGTCAACTGCCATACCTAGAGCTCTCAGCTCCATCACGGTGGTCTTCCACCACATAGCAGGCTTCTTAGCCAGCTGAAACTCTGCTAACCTCAGCCATGCCGTGAGTGCACAAGGTGCAGTCACAAGTATCTGCTCTATACGTTCCAACCACTCCTCAGCTACTTCACCAGACTCAGTCCCCTCAAACATGGGCGGATGGAAACTCAGAAACTGCTTCAAACTGAGCTCCCCTGGCAGTAATATCTTTACACTGGGCTCCACGCCCACAGCAGGTGGTGGTAAAGGGTTCGGCTGAGCAATACTTGCATTTCTACTGTCCACATCTCCTACCTCTTCATTGAGGTTCGCCATGCTGCAACACAATAGTTAACAACAATACCAAAAGCAGTTCATAATATAAGCCGTTAGATAACAAGAGTAAAATATTCAAAGCATGTTAGTATATCACGTATACAACCATATGCATCACATGCATAAGCATGCCTAAATGAATACCTAGCCAACTTGTCTCTAAAGGCTACCCTTCACTCTTCCCTGGTTATCTAACCACTGCTCTGATACCACTAAATGTGAGACCCCGTTATCACATCAAGATATAAAGGTGCAATATAGAGAACTAATCATACATGTGATTATATCAGAGTAATGTGCCGTGTTGATTAACCTGAGCTTTAGAGATTACAGTACCAAAATGTTCCAAAAGGAAAGACATACTTCCTACAAAGGTACTACATCATAGTCTTACTCTACTCAGTAGAAGCTATACAAAAACTCTAACATGCTAATCCTGTAGCACTCCTTACAGCTCAGCATATCAACCCCGGCCCTGGTTCTCGTCAACAAAAGCACCTACAAAGACAACCCCCCAACACATGAGCATAACACAATTCATATTTAACATAATATGAAAGTAAGGCATAAATGCAAATCTTAAACACAAGTCCTTCCTGTATTTCCAGCATTTATATCGCCCATTGGTTGTCCCTGTACCATAATTCATAATAGAAACACATTATATGAATGTATGGATATGCAATGTCATGACATTCCTTTTCCCTTAAATCCTTATTTCATCCTGAGCCCTTATCATTAGTACATTTTAATGCTTCTTGCTACTCCATGTAAGCGGAATTCTTCATCGCTTCCAATGGACTTTAGCGTTGCTACTCCATGTAAGCGGAATTCTTCATCGCTTCCAATGGACTTTAGCGTAAGCCATTAAAATCCTTACTAAGATAACTTTGACTCGTGAAATACACCTCTTATATTTCACAACATACATATGCAAAAACAATGCATAAAAACATGTATCATAACCATAATGCACCACATTGCATTCATCATGTGTCATAAAGACAAACATAAAGTACATGTTACCGTTGGGATGCCCGTACGTCGCTTACGTACCTTTCAAAAAAGTGGTGTGTTGCAGGACTCTATCCCCTGCGTTGTGTAGCTACCTGTGAAGGCTCTACACCAGTGTATAACACAATATTAGATGTCTCATTACAATCCAATATCAAAACTTTAACAAAATATAACAAATTACATTTTTCAACATTCAGGGTCTCTCGATCGATCGGCCCCTCTTCCCGATCGATCGAGAAGACGCCTAAAATCAAAACCAAGATTCTGCCTCGCTCGATCGATCGGGATGAAATGTCGATCGATCGAGACGCTCTGTTCGAGAAATACCAGTCCAGAATTCTCGAACACCTGAAATCACATCCTTAAATCTAACATGTAAAACATACAACATGCCAAAACCAACATGCTAGCAGTTACAACACACTCCCCTGAGTGTATTCATACCAAAATTACACCCTGAGCATAAACCTACATGCATAAACATCGATCATTTAAACAAGTACTGGATCAACTTTTTCTGGAAACAGGGCACATTTTCATTTCCAGAATTCGTGAGCACCACTTTTCAAGCTATTAAAACTAACACATATAACATAAATCGTGCTCAACTAAACATTCCAAGGGCTTCAAAAAACTACCATGCATATTTTTACATCAGAGGTTCTCCAAAATATAAGCTTATCATGCATGATAACACCTCCTCAAAAACACTCCCAACCCACGTTTTCCAGAAAAACAGAGGAAATCTCTACCCAGATTTTTGAGCACTACGTTTCACAAGCTTAAATCTTCCACATAAAACATGCATCATGCTTAAGGAAAATTACAGAGAGACTCATAAAAACACCATGTAAGCATTTAAATCACAGGTTTCAAGAAACATATGCTAACATGCCGTTTTTCACCATGCTCAAAAGTAGAACCAAACCAGTTTTCCAGAAAGAAACAGGGTAGGTTTCTCACCCTACTTTGCCCCGATTTTTGAAGGATTTCCAGGCGATGGAAATGGAAGGGCTCCTCCTAAAATTGCTTAGCAGCTGCTGGATGGTATTTTGGAAGAGGAGGTTCGAAATTTGGAGTGCTGGAAAGGTGTTAAATTATTGAGCCAAGTGGAAGCATGGCCAGCTCATGCTGAGTCAAAGTATGGGTTGGGGGGGGGGTGGTTAAGTGTTGGGTGGTTTGATGTGTTATGTTTTGGTCCCGAATTAGCACGATGTATTTAAAATATCCCCACATGATATTTATAGTATTTTCTCAACAAAATACTTCAATTACCCTTTTGCATGCTATACCAAAACAAACAATACACACCCCAAAAACCCAATACATGTTACATGCACCCTGAAGTAAATCTCCCCAAATAAAATTTATCCAATCCCATGAATTAACACCTTAACATCACAATATAACTTAAATGATTAAAATCACATAATCATTTCGGGGATATCACAGATAAGCTCCTACTCCAATCTCGGCAAGCTCCGCTCTTGTGAGAGCATCATCAAAAGAAGTTGGGTTATTGGTGATAACCCGGTCAAAGAGCTCCGGTCGCGCAAGTGAACGTGTACGAAAAAGCTGTCGTAAAGTTTCGTTGTTCGTTCCGTCGTTGACCCTATCTATGTTTCTATGATGGCCCAAGAACACGCTTATTCTTCAGCCGGAGCTCGCAACCCCTTCATAAAATCTCATCTTTGCGTGCCCATTGGTGGCAATGTGGGGAACATACCTCAGCAACGATGAGTACTGCATGGCATAGTCCGACACTGTCATGTTCCCTTGTTTCAAGCTTGCAAATTCATCCTCCTTTGTCTGTCTCGCCGCTGCAGAGAAGTACCGGTTCAGAAACCGGGTTCTGAAGAGTGTCCAATCAATCACAGCACCCTGTGCTCTCAGTTCCATTACCGTGCTCCTCCACCACATTAGAGGTTTCTTTGCCAACTGGAACTCCGCCAGCCTCAGCCAAGCTGTAACAACACAAAGAGCCGATACAAATATCTGCTCAAGTGTTTCTAGCCACTCCTCAGCCTCCTCTCCTGATTCTGTTCCCTCAAACCGGGGCGGGTGGTAAGACAGAAACTGAGTCAAGCTAATCTCACCAGGTAGCAATAACTGAGCCACTGGTTCCATGCCTACTGCTGGTGGAGGTAGAGGGTTTGCCTGACCAATGCTAGCGTTCACGCTCCCAACATCGCCGACCTCTTCATTAAGGTTCCCCGCATTCATAGCAGCCATGCTGTAACACAAAGGTTAACAACAATTCCAAAACAAGTATATATGCTATGCCGTTAGATAACAGGAAGGATAATAAGCATGTTAGTATAACAGAATATACATCAATATGCACCACATGCATAAACATGCTTCAAATGTAAGCACCTAGCCAATCATGCTAAGGCTACCCTTCTCTCGTTCCCGGGTTCTCTAACCACTGCTCTGATACCACTAATGTAAGGACCCTAGTTCCTTAAGTGCGGATTAAAGGCATAATTAGAGCTAATATAAATGATCAGAGTAGAATAATCGTGTTGAGACTATGAGCCTTAAGAATTACATGCCAAAAATAAGGACTATCAATGGATTAGTTACATTCCCAAATCAAATGAATGTTGTCAATTATAATTTTACACTACTCCTAGAGTAGATACTATACAAAATTAATCCTGTCCTTCCTTTCTCAAAAAGAATTCTTCACAAGCTCACCACCTCAACCCGCTTAGCCCTTCTTATCATGCCAAAAGTGTACCTACAAGGACAACCCCCAAACATGAGCAATGATATCATTCATATACAACACAATATGAATATAAAGCGTAAATGCATAAATCACAATAAAACACTTCCTGTTTTCCCATGCATTTCAAACGCTTCCAGTTTGGTTGTCCCTGTACCATAACTCATGAGTATAATCAATAGATTATTTAATGGTCTAGACATGTCATGACACAATACCATCTCATCAAAATCAAATACCAGTCACCAATCCCTAGTCTGTCCATCACAATGTATTTTAATGCCCCTCGCTTATTTACATATAGGCGGCATAGAATAACCTCGCTTCAATGGACATGCGGCGCTCCCACCCCTCGCTTCACATTGAGCGGCAAATATTCTTTCCTCGCCCTATATGACAACCACGCTCAAATGTGACATGCGGCGCTCCCACCCCTTGCTTCACATTTAGCGGAAACAAACCAAATAACGGCAAACATTAAAATCATCAAGGGATGACCACGACTCATGGGATGTGCACCAATAACCATCATATGCATATACAATCATCATGCATAATTCAACACGTATTTGCATCCACAATGCATAATCACATATATACTTGCATCCACAATGCATAAACAATGAGTATATTAGATACATGTACCGTTGGGTGCCCGTACGTCCTCTACGTACCTTTCCAAAAGTGGAATTGATATGGCTTCAGTTCCTTGGTTGCGTTGCTACCTGGGATGGTTCTACACAATCACACAACCCCATATTAGAAGCCAAATAATAGTCGAATACCAAAAATTCGTCAAAAGAAATCATTTTTCAAAATTTCACAGCTGGCGATCGATCGCTTCGCTGAGGCGATCGATCGCCTCAATTTTTTTCCTTCGCGGCGATCGATCGCGTCAAACATAGCGATCGATCGCCTAACCCATGAATTGGCTACTGCCTCTCGACGATCGGTCGCCTCTTTTCAGGCGATCGATCGCCTGCCCTGTGATTTTGGTACTGCCCATCGACGATCGGTCGCCTCATTTCAGGCGATCGATCGCCTCGCACAGACTCGCGATTTTTCCACCATTAATGCATACCAAAACCTTCCCAACCCATACCAAAACTTAACCATCAAAACCCACAACAAAATAACATCATAATCCTCCAAAATACACCTCAAAACAAGCATAAATCCAACCCTCAACCAAAACAACACCAACCCACAACAAACCCATTTCAAAATCATTCAAAACCATTTCAAAACTAAACCAAACACCACAAAAATGACATGGAGGCATCCATACCTCTTGGGGGCCTCAAATCTCCCAATAAACTCCACAAATCAACTTTTTGCAAGAATTTCTCTTCACCCTTAAGCTCAAAAACGAAAATGAAGAGAAAAGGAAGGGTTTGTGTGGTGTTATTTGGGAAAGTAAAGTGAAGGTGAGGTGGGGGTTGGGGTATAAGGGTTGGGTTAAATTAAAATGCATCCCACAATACCATGGTGTACAAAACACCCCAACATGATATTTTTAAAAACATCAATACAAAATGCACCAAAATACCAATTAAACTCATGATTTCCAATTAATTGCTAACCATGGCAAATAAATCATGCTAACAACAATTTTCCCCAACATGCACAACATGCACCCTGAAATGCTCTCCCGGGTCACTCTATCATGTGACTAAGCATTTCCAAATGATAAATAATTCCAGCACATAATTAATTACCACCATAATTAATCATATAAACACAATTAATGCCCAAATTGCAATTAATCATTTCGGGGATATCACAGATGCCCACATGGTAAGATGCCATGCGATGTTTATGATATGGTAAGATGCCATACGATAGGGTAAGATGCCCATATGCATGAATGTGAATCAGGGTCAACAAAAAGAAGTTAACGAATAACCAGCAAGTTTACTTAACTAAGATTTCGTACATTTACTGTTATATTTTGTTATGATGTTATAAGATGATGATGCTTATATGATGATGATGTTTATAAGATAATGATGTTATATGATGATGATGTTTATAAGATGATGATGTTATAAGATGATGATGTTTATATGATGATGATGTTTACAAGATGATGATGTCTATAAGATGCTATGATGTTTATGATAAATATTAAACTATGTTACCAGAAATGGTAGAATGTTCGGTGGTTGTATGGGCAAGCGAGGAAGGTACTTGCCGCTGACATAACTAGCGAGGAGATACATCCGCTGTCAAGGCGTAGTGAGGGGTATCACAATTCCGCTTTATGTCGAGCGAGGGGCCCAATTGTGCCACTGCCATAATAGAACCAGGACAGTCTCATTTCTAATTAACATTGTTGATTATGAGCATATATGTGAAATATGATTTTAATCATTTATGTCAAAAACTAATGATTATATGCATGACTATGAAACAGGGACAACCA
The DNA here is from genome assembly GCA_907163345.1 of Haberlea rhodopensis. Classification (NCBI taxonomy): domain Eukaryota; kingdom Viridiplantae; phylum Streptophyta; class Magnoliopsida; order Lamiales; family Gesneriaceae; genus Haberlea; species Haberlea rhodopensis. The sequence continues at coordinate 197,638 of CAJQUN010000356.1, read as the reverse complement.
AAGAGGGTTAATGCGATTAACCAGGAAGTATACGTTACCAATTACTTTCATGCATTTATTTATATGCCATTACCCTATGATGTTAAGTGATGATGTACATGCTCATGATGGGTTGTTCCTGTAGGTACACTTTTGGACCGAAGGGCTAGGGTCGGGTTGAGGCAGTGAGCTAAAAGGAGCATGAAAGAAGATATGATACAGGACTTTTGGATAGTCTCTACTCTAGGAGTAGTATAATTCTATCGCTTTAACATTCATTATTGAGAATGTAATTAATTAAGTTTTGAAATTTCATTTTTGGCCTGTAATCTTATTAGCTCAAAACTACAACCGGGACCCTAAGACGTCATATATGCATGTTTAGCCCATAATACGTTATTAATATGACGATAAGGTAGGAAGACCCTACACGCATCATAGACCCTGAAGCGATGCGTCAGTATAGAGAGCGAACCCCTTGTTCTCCCTAGGAATCACCAATACTGGCGCTGAAGTCAGTCTATGCTTCAACTCCTGGAAGCTCTGCTCACAAGCTTCCGACCAAAAGAATGGAATTCCTTCTGAGTCAGCTGTGTCAGTGGCTTGGCAATCTTTGAAAATCCTTCGACAAATCGTCTATAATACCCAGCCAAACCAAGAAAACTTCGGATCTCAGTAACTGAAGTCGGCGCAGACCAGTCCATAACTGCATCTATCTTCCTGGGATCTACTGATATCCCCTCTCGAGAGATAATATGACCCAAGAACGCTACACTGTTCAGCCAGAACTCACACTTGCTGAGCTTGGCGTACAACTGATGATCCCTCAGGATCTGTAGTACCGTCTCAAGTGATTGGCATGCTCCTCCCTACTTCTCGAGTAGACAAGAATGTCGTCAATAAACACGATCACGAACTGATCAAGATAATTCTGAAATATTCTGTTCATCAGGCTCATAAATACAGCAGGGGCATTCGTCACCCCGAATGGCATCACTAAGAACTCATAGTGCCCATACCGAGTCCGAAAAGCTGTCTTTTGTATGTCATCAGCTCTAACTCGTACCTGGTGATAGCCTGACCTCAAGTCAATCTTCGAGTAAAGCTCCGTGCCCTGAAGCTGATCAAATAAGTCATCAATCCTCGGAAGGGGGTATTTGTTCTTAATCGTCGCTTTATTCAATTGACGGTAATCGATGCACAGACGCATCGAACCATCCTTTTTCTTTACGAACAAGACTGGCGCACCCCAAGGTGATACACTAGGACGAATGTATCCTTTGTCGAGGAGCTCCTGCAACTGCACCTTCAGCTCTCTCAGCTCTGCCGGTGCCATCCTATAAGGGGCAGGGGAAATAACAGATGTCCCTGGCAGTAATTCAATCTCAAACTCAGCATCTATGATCGGCGAAAATACTGGAATCTCATCCGGAAACACATCGGTGAATTCCTCAACTACTGGTATATCCTCGATCCTCAACTCTTCCTTTTCCTCTGACACGTCCACGGCATAAATAAGATAGCATGTGTGACCGCGTTCTAACAACCGCGACATCTTAACTGCCGAAATCAACGGAATCTTTGGACGAGAGCCGTCCCCATAGAAGGTCCACTGAAACCCCTGATCAGACAGAAAACACACCATCCTCTGTCGGCAATCAACCACGGCCTGGTATCTGCTCAACACATCAATACCGATAATACAGTCAAAATCTACCATATCCAACAAAATCAGATCAGCCCTCAGATCATTGCCCTCAAAATAAATGAGGCAATCAGATAACAGTCGATCCACAATCACATGCTTTCCAATGGGTGTCGAGACCATAAGAGGTGTGGGCAACAGAGACGAGCACAGATGGTGTTTCTACACAAAAGCAGAAGATATGAAAGAATGAGAATGTGATGCCTCGAAATTAATTAATTGCAAGTAAGGCATTAATTATGTTTATATGATGTATCATGTGTTGATGGATTTATGTGTTGGGTATTAAGATGTTAACATGATTTAATTGTGTTAATTATTAAATATTAGGAGGATGTGTTTTTAGATGAAGTTTGGAGCACTCTTGTAAAATGCCTTTAAAATACTATGTTGGAGCATTTTATACATCATGTTAAGTTTGGGGTACAATTTTAATTTAAGTTAAAGTAACCCCCTTTTTAAATCCCCTACCCATCACTTTAACCCCTTTTACCTTTCACTTTATTAAAAATCCCCAAATCACTTCCCAAACCCCAAACCCTACCCATTTTCGAGTTCCACCAAAAGAGGAGAAGAAAAGTTCCACAAAAACTTTGTTTGTGTGATTTTTGCTAGGATTTGGAGCCTACAAGAGGTATGGAACCATTCCTATAAGTTTCATGATGTTTGGTGTTGAAATGGGTTAAGTTTTTGATGTTTTATGTGCGTTTGTTTGGGTATGTGATGTTTATGGTTGGGGTATGATTTTTGAAGTGTTTTATGTTGGTTTTAGTGGGTTATGATGTTATTGAAGTTGTTAAGAAGTTTGGTTTTGGGTGGCATGAGGAAGAGCTTGAAAAATGAGCATTAATGGCGAATTTTCGAAGCACAGCACTCGGCGATCGATCGCCCGTTCTTGGCGATCGATCGCGAGCCTCCAGTGCCCGCCAGTAGCATTTGGCGATCGATCGCCACTCTTGGGCGATCGATCGGCGAGGCTGGCGATCGATCGCGCCAAAAGTGGCGATCGATCGCCAAGGAAGGAATTTTTGCCCCTCGTCCAGTGCGATCTCGCGATCGATCGCGCCTGGGCAGCGATCGATCGCGAGCTGTAAAAAGATGGATTTTGATATTTTTGTGGGATTTTTGGATATTGGACTATATTTAGCTTCTAATATCAATTTGTATGGTTATGTAGAACCGTCCCAGGTACCCACGACTTCAAGGAGATAAAGTCTACGATTTCTCCTTCTTTTGGAATTAAGGTACGTAAGAGACGTACGAGCATCTGACGGTAAACCATACCCTTACCTATTATGATGATGTTTAAGATGATGTGATGATGATGATGTCTATGATGATATTTATGATGATGATGTCTATGATGATATTTATGATGATGATGCTTATGATGATGTTACGATGATGATGCTTATGATGATGTTACGATGATGATGCTTATGATGATGTCTATGATGATGATGTGTATGAGGACGTCTATAATGACGAAGTTTATGATAAGGTCATACGACGTGTATGATTGGGTAAGACGCCCATGTGGTAGGATGCCACCCAAAGTACGTGAGTGGGTAAGATGCCCCCGTGGTAAGATGCCACGCAATGTTTATGATATGGTAAGACGCCATATGACTGGGTAAGATGCCCACGTGGTAAGATGCCACACGATGATTATGACGTGGTAAGATGCCACACGATGATGATGAGATGGTAAGATGCCATACAATGGGGTAAGACGCCCTAATTTACGAATAAGAGTCAGGGATAACAAGGAAGTCGAAGGACGACCAATAACCTTTACTTAACTAAGATGTTATGCATTATTGTATGCTTTTATATAATGTTAAGTAAATATGTGTATGCTCATGATGTGTTATCCCTGTAGGTACACTTTTGTACCAAGGGCCTAGGGTCGGGTTGAGGAAGTGAGCTAAAGGGAGCATGATGAACGTAGGATGCAGGATTTTGATAGTCTCTACTCTAGGAGTAGTGTAAATCTATAGCTTTAACATTCTTTATTGGGAATGTAATTAAATAGCTTTTGAAAACTTTATTTTGGCCTGTAATCTCCTTAGCTCAAGCTACAACCGGAACCCTTAAGAGGTTATAAATGCGTGTTCTGTCCAATTTATGTGTACTAAATGATATTAAGGTAGGAAGACCCTACAGAGAAGCACCTGTATCTACCAAAATAAAATGCAGGGTACGTAAGTCAGTAGCATGTACCAGCAATCACCTCCTCTGGGGCTGCCTCTTCCTGCTCACGCGTCAATGCATATACTTGACCCTGCGGCGGTCCTGCCGCCTGACCTTCTTGTGGTCGAGGTGCAAACTGCTGTCTCTGTGGTGCCGTCCTGGCGTCAAATCTTTGCCTATTCGACCGAGAGTCTGCCTGACCTCCTCGATTGGGGCAAACCCGAGCCAGGTGGCCCACCCTGCCACAAACATAACAGCCTCGACAGTCACGTGTCAAATGAAATCCCCCACAGTTGTCACACTTGTTCCCTCCTGTTCTATTTCCCTGTGCTGGTCCCCGATTGCCTTGCTTCTGATTCTGAAATTTCTTCCCACCAAATCTAGAAGATGAAGAAGCCCCACGAGGCTTAAACTGGTCTCCTCGTGGCCTCAGTCTGTCAACAACCGATCTCTGTGATGGTACGAAAGGGGGTACAGCTTCCTTGTACACGCTAACCCCAATCTCTGCCAGCTCTGCTCTAGTCAGGGCATCATCGAATGAGCTGGGGTTGTTAGAGATAACCCGGTCAAAATACTCTTGCCTCAGTCCCTTCAGAAAATTCTTCATCTTGGCATGACCATTTACAGCGATGTGAGGCACATACCTTAGCAGTGAAGAATACTGCATGGCATAATCTGATACAGTCATGCTGCCCTGCTTCAGGTTGGTGAACTCATCTTCTTTTACTTGTCTGGTAGCGGCGGAGAAATACCGATTAAGAAACCGGGTCCTGAACACAGTCCAATCTATTGTCATACCCTGAGCCCTCAGCTCCATAACTGTTGTCTTCCACCACATGGAAGACTTCTTCGCCAACTGAAACTCTGCCGACCTCAGCCAGGCAGTCCGTGCACAGGGTGCCGATATAAATATCTGTTCCAGTCTTTCCAGCCACTCCTCAGCTGCTTCCCCGGACTCATTTCCCTCAAAGAGCGGCGGATGGTAGCTCAAAAACTGAGTCAGACTGAGTTCCCCTGGTAGCAGTATATGTGTACTGGGCTCCATGCCCACAGCAGGTGGCGGTAAAGGATTCGTCTGAGCAATACTAGCATTTATACTGCCCTCATCTCCTACCTCTTCGTTGAGGTTCTCCGAATTAATACCCGCCATGTAACATAAAGGTTAACAACAATACCAAAAGCAGTTCGTAATATAAGCCGTTAGATAACAAGAGTAATCATATTCAAAAGCATGTTAGTATAACAACTTATTCAAAAATATGCACCATATGCATAAACATGCCCACCAATGAATACCTAGCCAACTTGTTTCTAAAGGCTACCCTTTACTCGTTCCCTAGTTATCTAACCACTGCTCTGATACCACTGAATGTAAGGCCCCGTTATCTATACAAGATTCTAAGGTGCAATTAAGAGAACTGATCATTAATAAATTAGAGTATTAGGCCGTGTTGATAAACTTGAGCTTAAGAGATTACAGTACCAAAAGTTCAAAAATGAATTATACATATTCCTAACAAAAGGTACTAAATTATATCTTTACTCTACTCTTTGTAGAAACTATACAAAAGGAATTTCTGTTCTGCTAATCCTGTAGCACTCTTTACAGCTCAGCGTAACAATCTCGACCCTGGTTCTCCATGTCAAAAGCACCTACAAAGACAACCCCCCAACACATGAGCACATCATAGTTCATATCAATCATAATATGAATGTAAAGCATAAATGCATAAATCATAGGCATAGGATACTTCCTGAATTTCCAATGCACTTAAAACGCTCATTTTGGTTGTCCCTGTACCATAACTCATAATCAAATCAATATATGATATTATGGTTTCTTTGAATAAATGTCATGACATAACTTCACTTCTTAAATCTTTACTTCAATCCTTAGTCAGTTTATCATCAGTGTATTTTAATGCCCCTCGCTTCGTAACTTTAGAACAAGCGGTCCTCCCCTCCCTCGCTTCTTCATACAAGCGGTATTTCTATCTTCGCTTCGTATGGTAAACCTCGCCTCCATGTGCAAGTGGACCTACACCCCTCGCTCCACATTTTTAGCGGTATAATAGCGGTAAGCATTAAAATCATCACTGTGATAACTGTGACTCGTGGAATCCACACCAAATGTTCCACATCATACATATGCAACAACAATGCATAACAGCATGTATCGTACTCATAATGCACAAACTTGCATTTATCGCATGTCAAATCGACAAACATGTAATACACGTTACCGTTGGATGCCCGTACGTCGCTTACGTACCTTTCCAAAATATCTTCAGTTGCAGGGCTCTATCCCCTGCGTTGTGTGGCTACCTGTGATGGCTCTACACAAGTGTACAACACAATATTAGATGCCAATAATAGCCCAATACCAAAAATCCCACAAAATAATTAAAAACACATGTTTTGGCTTCTCGCGATCGATCGTCAAAATGCCCCGATCGATCGCGAGATGCTACTGCCTCAACATTCAAAATTCTGCCTTCCGCGATCGATCACTGGTGTTGTGCCGATCGATCGCGGCTTCGCCGATCGATCACGCCAAACTCGCGATCGATCGCTGAAGTGTTCTGCCTCGCACCTAGTGCTCGCGATCGATCGGTAAAATGCGTCGATCGATCGCCAATGTTCTGCAAATCGTGAATAACCTGCATTTTTGAGCACCAGCCAAAAGCTACCATGTAACACACCATAAACCATTATACTCAATTATACTACCATGTAGCTACACAAAACAATAACCTCCACACAAAGACACTATACATGCCATTTCTACACAACAACTTATCACAACTCAACCAAAAATTAACCAAAACAAGATTATGGTTCCTTACCCCTTTTGCTCCTCTTTTCTTGCAAGAATTTGATCAACAAATCATCAAATCTCTTCTCCTATAAGCAGTTGTTATGTTGGACGATTTTTGGGTAAAAGAGGGGGAGGATTTCTGAGAAGGTTGAGTGGGAGAGTGGAAAAGAGGTATGGGTGAGCAGTTGTAGCAGCATGGGTTGGGAGGGGTGGTTGGGTGGTGGGTTATGTGATGTGTTATGTTTTGATCCCGGTATTTAGCATGATGTATTAAAATATCCTCACATGATATATATAGTATTTAATCAATAAAATACGTCAAATACCAATTAAACATGCTTCACCAAAACGAACAACACCCACCCCAAATAATCATGCCATAACCCATATTCCCAACTTATATCATATACACCCTGAAATGCATTTCCCAATATAAACAAATCAACTCCATATTTTAACACCATAATCCTCATAACATAATTAATGTTTAAAAGCACACAATCATTTCGGGGATATCACAATTTATCAGTCATAACTCATCATGTCACATCGCTCGCTCAACCGACAGCACCATCACCAACGCACTCTCAATAGCGGCAGCACAATAATCATCGTACGCTCAACATCGGCGGCATCATAATCCACAACACGCTCAATAGTGGCATCACAAGAGTTCATAGCACCATTCATTGGTGCTCCCAATACTAATCAACACATTATTCAACAATTAGATTAATAAATATAACATTCGAAAATGGTACGTCTCTACGTACTAATTCAAATACAACATGAATGTATTATTCATGACACATAACAATAATATATTTACATATGCTCGTATGTCACACGTACCTTAAAGTCGACGACATGATTTGAACATCCTTGACAACCTGAGGCACGGACCATATCTATATTGAATATCAATTCAATATCAATAACTCATTAATCCATTAAAACATAGATTTGTCATGCCTCACAATAGAATCAATCACGATTCGACATACTTCGTATACTACTCAAACCACCACATTCTAACCTTTATTCATTGAGTTATCAATTAATTCTAACAAGTAGTACATTCATTTCTAAGGTTCTACATGAATTTAACGATCCCTAGAACTCATTAATAAAGCCGATAATTCTTAGAACCAAATTCTTAGCATAACATTTATGCTCACACAGAAAACTCATGACCAATAATTAATCAACAATAGACCAACAAAAATCCCTCAAAATTCAAAGGAGAACCACATTTTCATTTCCAGATCGGTGGCTCCCCTACCGATCGATCGGTAAAAGTCTGAATTTTTTGCTTTGGCTACGGCCTTCGACCAATCGATCACTCACCTCCACCGATTGATCGGTCGGTCCTCCCGATCGATCGGTAAACGTCCAAAAATTCACCCTTAGCTACGTCTTTGCAATGATGGATCAGTACAACGCTAACGATCGATCGGTCACTACACAGACCCGAAAATCGCCATTTTTAAACACTTCAAAACCTCAACCAACAAGACCACACCTCCCTCCAACTCAAGTTCAACAACAATTAAGGTAAAGCACATTTTAAATCAAGAACAACAAGAATCCAAGATTCTTCAAAATTCACTAAATCCACCCAACTCAAAACTATAACAAAATCCTACGAAAGTACTATCAAAACATAGATAATCTAGAGGGGATTACCCAATAATTTGCTCAAGAATCTTACCCATAATCGAGCTCCATCGATTTCTCTTCAACATATCAGCCCTACTCTCTTTGGGGTAACGTAACACACAAGCTATCCGTGGTATGTCCACCACAACACATAGTACGCAGCTACTCGTGGTATATCCACCACAATATATACGCAGCACGCAGCTACTCGTGGTATATCCACAACAACACATATGTAGCACACCGCTACTCGTGGTATATCCACCACACATACGTAGCACGTGGTATATCCATCACAACACATATGTAGCCCACCGCTACTCGTGGTATATCCACCACAAATCATATGTAGCACACCGCTACTCGTGGCATATCCATCACAACATATATGTAGCACACAGCTACTCGTGGTATATCCATCGCCACACATATGTATACTCATCATGGGTAACCGCTTACCAAATCTCCAAATCATTAATTGTTAATTTGAATATGTCCATGTAAAAAAAATCAAAAATTCTTTTAGCTAAGACTCATCTCAATATGACTATTCATTTATCACATAATGATTAACATTTAAACAATATGCGGTATACATAACTGAATTACTTCATAATTTATGTCATATCTCAATGATTCAAAAATAATTACATCGGTGTTCATCAAACACCTGTTGTACTAGTAGTACTAGTTTAGTAAACACAATACATATTACCAACAATGGCACGTATAACCTCGTCGCCAACCGCCAATAGTGGCACACAAAATCTCATTGCTAACACAATAGCGGTACAACGCCAACCATGGCACACATATAATCTCAACGCTAACACAATAGTTGTACATCACCAACAATAGCACACATAAGCTCATCGCTAATACAATAGCGGTACATCGCCAACAATGGCACACACAATATCATCGCTAACACAATAGCGGTACATCGCCAACAATGGCACACATAAGCACATCGCTAACACAATAGCAGTACATCGCCAACAATGGCACATATAAAATCTCATCGCTAACACAATAGCGGTACATCGCCAATATTGGCACACATATAATCTCATCGCTAACACAATAGCGGTACATCTCCAACAATGGCACACATTTTATCTCATCGCTAGCACAATAGCGGTACACCGCCAACCATGGCAAACATATAATCTCATCGCTAACACAATAGATGTTCATCACCAATAGTGGCACACAAAATCGCATTGCTAACACAATAGCGATACAACGCCAACTATGGCACACATATAATCTCATCGCTAACACAATAGCGGTACCTCGCCAACAATGGCACACATATAATCTCATCGCTAACACAATAGCGGTACATCGTCAACAATGACACACATAAGCTCATCGCTAACACAGCGGTACATCGCCAACAATGGCACACAATAATATTCATAATCACAATGAATAAAATTACATACTTAAAACAATAAGATGTAATAACACTTCATGTACACAGTAGATCCACACTTGATCCTTATGTTCTCAACAAAAATATTTGATATACTCGTCGCTAGTATCATAGCGGTCCAATAATACTCAATAACATGACGGTTCAATTATACTCATTGTCAATAACATGACGGTCCAATAATACACATCATCAATAACATGACGGTCCAATAATACTAATATATCACAATCACAATGTGAATTTCAATGCACGTGTATAAACTAGTATATACATGCATTCTCATATTCATAATATAATCAAAACTGATCATTACACTCTCCATAGACTCATATCAACAGTACAACATTATCCACTATTTCCTGTCATCAGATATCATTTCTCGTTCTCAATTTCTGATTTGTCCTACAAAATCAGGCTTCTCAAAACCGTATATAAATATATAACGAGTGCACACTCTCAATGACAACTCATGTAGTCATGTACTAGGAACAACATCAAATCATCATTAGGACTAAATACTGTCAAAATGATATACCATAACATTCACATAAGCATGTAAATGTTGTGTCACAGTAACACTGACACCAAACCGCAATCATGCATAAATTATGTGCTATTCATTTTTCTCAATTCAACCTAGGCCTATAAACAACCCCAAAGAGCTAACCTGGCTCTGATACCACTAATGTAGGACCCCAACTCCTAAATCAATCATTACTGCATTTATGATGTTTCTTTATCAATTGGGAATTCTCACTACATGTTTCTTAATTATGGTGAAACCTCTATAAAATTTTCTCGACAGAAATCCCTCGTAACCCGATTCCCAACACAACTTAATTCACAGATGTACACACTTTATAACGAACTAGTCATATTCTCAATTCATTATGCAAATATGTTCATAACTAAATTTGCTTACAATACCCAAATGAAAAGAGAAATATCAATGACATTTACACAACCCATTTGTATATACACATCATTATGCTCACAGGAGAGCATTCAATAAATAAGTGTAAATGTGGTCGTATAATCACCTTACCAATACCAATGTTGGTAAATTGCTCCCAGAAGAATCATCATTCAATAGCTCAAACTTGTTTCAAGAATCAATAGGGCCAATGTTCTACCTGTTTCAACAGAAACTGCCCCCACACTGGGTGTGCATAGCAACAACATGAACTCAATATCATCAATACACAATTAATAATTTACAGAACATAATGTTGTAATTTAAGTAAATACTCCCTGAGTATACAACGTCCATAAAAGATCTCTCACGAAGTTCATGTTCTCATAATATCCTAAATCATCAATTTCAAATTCAATTAAATCATCACAAGAATGATTTACTTTACCAATATTCAAAACCATCAGTTCCACCGTCGACAATAAATAAACCATTATAACAATGATTTACAGAGATCAAATATATTTTGGTTATCAATTTATTAGTCATAACTCATCATGTCACATCGTTTGCTCAACCGGCAACACCATCACCCATCACATACTCAATAACGACAGCACAATAATCACCGCACGCTCAACAGTGAAGGCATCATAATCCACAACACGCTCAATAGCAGGATCACAAGAATTCCTAGCACCATTCATTGGTGCTCCCAATACTAATCAACACATTACTCAAAAATTATATTAATAAATATAACATTGAAAAATGGTACGTCTCTAACACGAATATATTATTCATTACACTTAACAATAATATATTTACATATGCTCGTACGTCACACGTACCTTAAAGTCGATGACATGATTTGAACATCCTCGACAATCGGAGGCTCGGACCATATCTATATTGAATATCAATTCAATTCAATAACTCATTAATCCTTTAAAACATAGATTTGTCATGCCTCACAATAGAATCGATCACGATTCGACATACTTCGTATACTACTCAAACCACCCAATTCTAACCTTTATTCATCGAGTTATCAAATAATTCTAACAAGTAGTACATTCATTTCTAAGGTTCTACATGAAATTAAGGATCCCTAGAACTCATTAATAAAGCCGATAATTCTTAGAACCCCCAAATTCTTAGCATAACATTTTTGCTCACACAGAAAACTTGACCAATAATTAATCAACAAAAGACCAACAAATCTCCTCAAAATTCAAAGGAGAACCCAAATTTTCATTTCCAAAAACTCGACCTTACCGATGGATCAGTGGCTCCCCTACCAATCGATCGGTAAAATTCTGAATTTTTGGCTTTGGCTACGGCCTTCGACCGATCGACCGCTCACCATCACAGGTCGATCGGTCGGTCCTCCCAGTCGATCGGTAAAAGTCCGAAAAATCCCCCTTTGCTACGTCTTTGCACCGATCGATCGGTGTGAGGGCCGATCCTATCATGCGTTTAATTATCATACAATGATTATCTTTACGTTAACAATGGAAGTTATTTGTAATATTCCATATGTCTCATGTTTAATTAATAAAGGACTAACAAATTGATTTGTTTAGACTTTAAGGACTCATTTACAATGTAGGGTCTTCCTACCTTAACATCATTATAATAACGTATTATGGACTAAACATGCATTAATAACAACTTATGGTTCCGGTTGTAGCTTTGAGCTAATAGGATTACAGAACAAAAATGAAGTTCCAAAAGCTAAATAATTACATTCTCATTAATGAATGTTAAAGCTATAGATTTACACTACTCCTAGAGTAGAGACCATACAAAATCCTGTGTCCTAAATTCTTAATGCTCCTTGTAGCTCACTGCCTCAACCCGGCCCATAGCCCTTCTGTCCAAAAGTGTACCTACAGGAACAACCCATCATGAGCATGTACATCGTTACTTAACATCATAAGATAATGACATATAAATAAATGCATGAAAATAATCGTTATCATATACTTCCTGGTTAATCTCATTAACCCACTTTTGTTGTCCCTGTTTCATAGTCATGCATGAAATCATTAGTTCTTGACATAAATGATTAAATCGTACTTCACTTATATGCTCATAATCAACAATGTTAATTAGAAATGGGAATGTTCGGGCCTTGTTATGTCAGCGGCACAATTGGCCCCCTCGCTCGACATATAGCGGTACTGTGATACCCCTCGCTACACCTTGATAGCGGATGTATCTCCTCGCTAGCTATGTCAGCGGTAAGTACCTTCCTTGCTTGCCCATAACAACCACCGGAACACTCTACCATTTCCAATAACATAGTTTAACATACATCATCATCATCATATCATCTTTACTTATCATAGACATCATAACATCTTTACTTATCATAAACATCATAGCATCAACATATTACATAATTACTTATGCAATCATTGCATAGTCAGTATAGAAGTGTGTTTTACCGTCCGATGCCCGTACGTTTCTTACGTACCTTAATCCCAATAGTGGAGAAGAACTTTATCTCCTTGATGTTGTTGGTACCTGGGATGGTTCTCTTGAGGACTCCAAATCCTAACAAAGATATCACAACCAAAGGTTTTGAGAAGATTTCTCCTTCCTCTTTTGCTCAAAATCGAAACTGAGAGGTGGGTTAGGGTTTGAGAGTGAAATTGGGAATTTAAAAGTGATGGGTAAAGTGAGATAAAGTGGGGGGTATAAAGTGGGGGGTATAGTGGGGTAATGGGTTATAAAGTTAATTACAATTGAACCACAAAATTAACATGATGTATAAAATACCCCAACATGGTATTTTAAAAGCATTTCACAAAAATGTAACAAACTTCCACTAAATTCATATCTTCCACATAATTAACAACCAATACAAATAAATCATGTTAACACCCCATTATCTAACATGCATAACATGCACCCTGAAATGCAACCCCCAGGTCACGCCTACCATGCGACTAAGCGTTTCAACAAGACAATTAATTTCAACACATAAATCAATTATCACCATAATTAATCATATAAACATCATTAATGCCCAAATTGCATATAATTAATTTCGGGGCATCACAATACTCCCCTACTTATAAGATTTCATCCTCGAAATCAAGAATTCTGATTGGCCTTTCTACGTAGGATACATCTGAGTCCAACTGTACTTCAGTAGGCTGTAATACATGAGACGGGTCTGGCTCATACTTCCGTGACATAGAGACGTGAAAGACATCATGAATACCAGATAAAGACAGTGGTAGAGCCAAACGGTAGGCCAAAGTACCGATACGCTGCAATACTTCATACAGCCCAACATACCTCGGAGATAACTTCCCCCGCATACCAAAACAAACCACACCCATGAAAGGTGAGATCTTCAAGAAGACCTTATCTCCCACTTGTAATTCTAGCGGTCGTCGTCGCTTATTGGCATAGGCTGCTTGCTATCCTGGGCCGCTTTCATCTTCTGGCGTATCAACTTAATCTTTCCTTCCATATCCCTAATCATATCCGGTCCTCCGACCGCTTTACTAGTCAAGTCCTCCCAATACAGCGGTGACCTACATCGTGGTCCGTAGAGAGCTTCGAACGAAGCCATCTGAATGCTCGCCTGATAGCTGTTATTGTAAGAGAACTCTACTAGTGGCACTGATCTTGCCACAGAGTATCAAACTCCAAACACATGCCCTCAACATATCTTCGAGCGTCTATATAGTACGCTCTGTCTGACCATCTGTCTGAGGGTGATAAGCTGTACTCAGTCACACCTCTGTGCCCAAAGATGTCTGGAGACCCTCCCAGAAATGTGAAGTAAACCTTGGGTCTCTATCAGACACAATCGAGACTGGAACCCCATGCAACCTCACCACATCCCGTACATATAATTGGGCCATCTTTAGATATGTGAAAGTCATACAGTAAGGGATGAAATGAGCCACCTTTGTCAGCCTATCCACGATCACCCAAATCGCATCAAATCCAGAGGCCGTCCTTGGCAAGTAGGTCATGAAGTCCATAGATATGTGCTCCCACTTCCATTCAGGTACCTCTAAACTCTTCAGTTCGCCACCAGGCATCTGTCTCTCCGCTTTTACTTGCTGGCAGATCAAACATCTTTTAACAAAAGTGATCACATCACGCTTCATCCGCCTCCACCAGAACTGACCACATAGGTCCTTATACATTTTTCTTCCTCCTGGGTGGATACTAAATAGGCTACTACGAGCACGATGCAAGATCCCCTGACGCAACTCTGGTGCCCTCGGCACTACCCAACAGTTACCAAGCCTCATCTTCTGCCACTCTGAACTTTGATGACTGTCCCTAAAGTACTATCGATGACCATCTCTGGACTTCATCATCCGACCTCTGGGCTTTCTTGATAGCCTCAAATATGTCTATCTTAGCCAATAAGGTCGACACTCGCACCGACGACGTGTCCACATCGAAATCATAGCCCAGATGGCAATAAGAAGTCATCATAGCTGATAAGCCACCACGTGCTTATCTTGCATCAACACACAGCCCAAACCCTATAGTGATGCATTTGTGTACAAGGCAAACCTCTTATTCTCAGAAGGAATCACCAATACAGGTGTCATAGTTAATCGACGCTTCAATTCTTGGAAGCTTTCCTCACAAGCTTCGGACCAATAGAACGGGACTCCTTTCTGAGTCAGCTGTGTCAACGACTTAGCGATCTTAGAGACCCTCGACGAAACGTCGGTAATAACCCGCTAAACCAAGGAAGCTCCGTATCTCGGGTACAGAAGTGGGTGCAGCCCACTCCATCACAGCTTCAACCTTCCTGGGATCTACAGATATCCCGCTGCTAGATATAACATGACCCAAGAACACCACACTGCTCAACCAGAACTCGCACTTGCTGAGCTTTGCATATAACTGATGATCCCTAAGGATCTGGAGTACTGTCCTCAAGTGCTTCACGTGTTCTTCTTCGGTCCGGGAGTAAATGAGTATATCGTCAATGTAAACAATGACAAACTGATCCAAATATGGTTGAAATACTCTGTTAATCAGACTCATAAAGACTGCTGGGGCATTTGTCACCCCAAAAGGCATGAAGAATTCATAGTGCCCATACCTAGTCCTGAAAGCTGTCTTCTGAACGTCATCTTCCCTTACCCGAATCTGATGATACCTGATCTCAGATCGATCTTACTGTAGAGCCTCGTACCCTGCAACTGGTCAAACAAATCATCGATCCTCGGAAGTGGATACTTATTCTTCACTGTGGCTTTGTTCAGTTGCCTGTAATCGATGCACAGACGCATCGAACCATCTTTCTTTTTTGACAAATAGGACTGGTGCACCCCAGGGTGATACGCTAGGGCGTATGTAGCCCTTATGAAGGAGTTCTTGCAATTGAACCTTTAACTCCCTTAACTCCGCTCGTGCCATCCTATACGGGGCACGAGAAATGGCAGACGTCCCCGGTAGTAACTCAATCCCAAACTCGACCTCTCTCGTCGGTGGGAATCTGGGAATCTCTTCCGGAAAGACATCAGGAAACTCCGCCACTACGGGCACGTCCTCGACCTTTAATTCTTCCCTCTTTTCAGTAACATCAACAACATAGATGAGATATCCTGTATGGTCCCTGTTAGGATCGGTCCGGAGTGTTTAGAGGGGGGGGGGTGAATGACCACTCCTCTTTAAAAATTAATCCTTTGTGATTTCTCTCGGGTTAGTGAAAGAAATCTGTTTCTTAATCAACTCTTCTGCAGAACAGACCACTGAATATTTTAGTGCGGAACGGTATGTTCTTAGATTAGTATGAACGGCTCGATGGCTTGAATAGTATAGCGAGTGCAGAATGATAAAAGACAAAATATGTTTCTGGAAGTTCGAAGGTGGTGTAATCCTTCTACGTCTCCCCTTCTTCCAATTAAGGAAGGATTCCACTAGAAGACTTTGATTTATACAACCCTGTTGTACAAACTCGATTCAGCTGGATTTACCTCACTACCAGACTGAAACTTTCTAGTCTCTCGATCTGTTCAGACACACTCTATCTGACAGTTACAATAAATTCTCACTTCTTCTTCTTAGTATAGAATACAAAAGATAGACTAAATTAGTCTATGCACACAATGATCCTAATATGATCAAATGTTACAATATACTTGTGCTTATGAAGATTTTCAGCTCGAGAATGTCTGAGCTTGTAAGCTTGTGCTGTTTGGCTTTCTTTTGCGTTTTTCGATTGATCAGACTCTCTCTTGAGCTCTTCTGTTGCATCCTTATATAGTTGCATGTACCAACGACATTATTTCCCTTTATGTGCAACTCTTGACTCTGCTTAAACTCTGAGTAAGCTGCAGTCTTGATCTTTTGGGCACTTGCCATTCTGGTTCATGCTTTCGACGACTGTCAGGTAAGCTCTTCTTTGTCTTCTTACCTTTTATGGTAATTTTCAGTCCTTGGTCTTTTTCAGCATTAATTGCAACATTAAGTGCTTCAATAAATAGCCGTTAATGATTCAGACTGAAGTGCAAATCTTATTCAGCCTTGACTGCTCTTTCTGATAATTGTTGAGGTCGATCTGAAGCTTCGATCTGGCCAGGCTGATTTCCATCGATCCGATCTGATTTGCGATATACCATATCAGCTTGATCTGCTTTGAGCGATCGATCTGGTCAGTCTGATATCCATCGATCCGATCTGATTTGTTTTGTCATCTTTAAAATCCGGAACTAACAAATTCCCCCTTTTTGATGATGACAAAACCTAGCTTCTATATCTCTTTATTCAGTCTTTTAAGAACTCTGAAGCGTCTACTTGCGGATCAATTACTTCTTTTTGTTCTAATGAACACATTTGAGTTGAAGTTCGGATTGATTAAGTCATTTAGTTCAAAATAAATGAACAAGGACTTAACTAAGAACTTAGATTTTTTATTGAGCAAAAAAATCTTATTACAATTACGGACAAGTCTGACTTATAAAGACTGCTACTTTCGTGCTGAAGACTCAGGTGGCTTGAAGTCTTTTCTCTTTTCCCCCTTTTTGTCAACAACAATCTCTTTAAGAAATTCGACAATCTGGGCGAGCTGAGCGCTGATAGCATCAAGACGAGTGTCTTGAGCAAGAAGGGACTTGGCGACGAATGCTCTAACGTCAGTGGCCAGCTCGATCTGCTATTTTCTCAGACTGTTTTTATAAGTAGCTTGCTGAGAGAACAGATCATTCAGTCCGAGCTGAATGCTGCTAATACTTGCTGTCATCTTCTCTTTGAAAGACTCAAAATCCAAGATTGTAGTCCTCTGACTTTGATGAACTTCTATGACTCGTTGAGAGAGAGATAGACAGTTATCAGAAAGGTGCTGAAGAGACTTAGCCAGAGATGGAGCTTCATCAGATAAACGGCTTGGAGAGTGATCAGATGATGACAAGGCATGATCAGCTTCTGCGGCAATCGGTATGAGAGAAGTCATAGCAGATTTGCGTGTTTCAGACCGGATCAAGGTGACCAAGTTCGAAGAGAATTCTTCTAAAAATGCCATATCTTCAGCAGATTGGTCTGGAGGAGTGATAGGTCTGGTAGGCTCCTCAACCAGTAATGCGGCAACAACAGTGGACACCACCAGATCCGGATCGACGAAGTCTGCGGAGATGACTGTTGTATGAGCTGCAGTTGGACTGTGCTGAATTTGGGAGACTGAGGGTGCAATGGGAATGGAAGTTGTTGGAGAGTCCAACAGTACATCCATTGCTTTAGTCTCAGCTGCAGACGGAGCATTAGTCAGTGGCTGCTCCACGGTCTGCTTCACGGTCTGCTCCGCTGTCTACGTCACTGTCTGCTCCGCTGACTCAGAATGAAGTGGTTCAATGAATGGTTCAGCCAAAGTCTTGCTCGCAGATGGGTGATCCGGGCTGGGAATTGGAGTGGATATGTTTACCTTCTGTCATTGAAAACGAACAGCCAAATGTAGAGCATGAACATCCATTTCTAGCTGAGCAATGAGGACACCATCATCTTTGGCAGTCGGATTGCTCGGATCAAAATTCGCCTTCTTGGCTGCAATCAGCAGATTTGCCAGTCTGAATCTTTGGTTGGCCTGGAACAGATCTTTGCGCTGCACAACAATTCTGACGTCATCAGTCTCTGTCCCCTTAAGGACTTCTTGTTCCATCTTTTGCAGCCTTCTCAGCTTGCCGAAGAACATATCAATGTGGTTGATCGTTCTGTATTCGACATATTCATCAAACACCACAGTGAGCTCCTTCACCTTTTCATCAACATCTTCCATTGCGATGTCGATGGCTGTTTGAGCGGCATATTTGGGTTTTGAAGAGATGGGTTCAGTGAGGATATCCATGCCTTTTCCGGTGGGAGATGAGGTCTTGATCCCCGATTGGGTGTAGTCTCTCAACTCGGTGATAACAATACCGTTGACCACAGGAATGGCAGAGGGGACTCTGACGGTTACTTTGGGTACAGTGGTTGGAGCTGTTGAAGGTTGGATTGTAGTTTGGGGTGCACGGGTGGCTTTTGTGGGAGGGCAATATGGGTAAGGTTTTAATGGGTAGAGTTTTGATTGGCTTGGTGATCTGGGTTCTTGGCTTTTTAGGAGGGGGCTTGGCTGGAGACGAAGGAGCAGACTGAGTTTCCTCGGAGTCAGTCCAAATAGTCAATTTATGCCTGACTCGAGTCTTTCGAGCAGCAGCCTGTTCTTCTCCTTGTTCGATCTTGACAGCCACCAGATCGGAGGAAGTGGGTGGAGCACTCTTGGACTTCAGTAGAGCCAATCCCTTGGGGTTGAGAATTTTAAAAGGACTCAAAGCAGACGGCTTCCCCAGCTCGATGTTCGAAGTCTCCAAGAGCTTGCTGAGGGCAACTGCAAAACATACAGCCTGTTTGGAGGCGATGACTGTTTCCAGCAAAACTCCAAACAAGATTGCAGACCAATTCATCTTCTGTCCCGAGTGAATAGCAGCCATGGCCCGGAATTTCTCGACAGTAACAGCGTCATAGCTTCCGGCTTTGCCCAATTGTGGCTTGCCAACAATCTCGCACAAGACTTGGAAATGAAAAGGCATTTCCTTCTTCTTGAATGATGGCTGCAGGCGATGACCAAAAATGGATACCTTCCCCTGAAGATCTGTGATAGTGGCCTGAGGAATGTGACCAAAGTCAGTCAGTCCGGTGTTGGGAAGACCAAAGGTCTTTGATAGCGTAGACTGAGAGATGTCAAAGGATTTGCTCTTGACGGTGGTGGAGAAGAATGTCTTCTGAGACACAGCATTTGCAAATAATTCTCGAATCTACGACTCGTAAACCACCGTTCCACATTCCAGAAAATTTCTTAATCCAGAAGACTCCAAAGATTTGAACATGGAGACCATTTCTGGATCTTCAGCCCTGTAGATTTCATTGAACTCAACAGATAGCGAATTGTGAGTGATAGTAGCCATTTGAGTGTAATGAAGAATATGGAGAGTTGTAAAATATTTGAGAGTTAGAGAGTAGACGTCAGTAATTTGTAAAAAGTGAATGAAAGTAAAATGTTCAGCCCGCTAAATAGGAGAGAGAAGACACATGTCTTTATCTCGATGACTGATATTTAAATAATTCAAAATAAATGGACAGGATGATAGAGAGATAAGACGGTTAAAATTACGATCAGTCCGGGCTGTTTTGAATAATATTTTATTTAAAGATGTGTTGACCAGACAGATCATGGGATAACATCAGATTTGACATAGATCGGTCTGAAGGTTCGGACCGATCTGTGTCTTACTGATCATTGTATTATCAATCTGTGCCAGCGTATAATCTTTAAAAGCAAAAAGAACGATACCTCTAAAACATTAAGATAAATCTATTAAACCAAGAATTTGACGAAAATAATTAAACTTAGCCTCAGGAAGTGGTTTGGTGAAGATATCTGCTGCTTGCTGGTCTGTTGAAATATGCTCGATCCGAATTTCCTTTTTGCCAATATGATCTCGAATAAAATGATGTCTTATATCAATATGCTTTGTTCGAGAGTGCAACACTGGATTATACATTATAGCAATTGCACTGGTGTTGTCACAAAATATCGGAGATTCAACAGCTTGAATGCCATAGTCTTTGAGCTGGTGTTGAATCCAGAGCATTTGAGCGCAACAGCTTCCAACATCAAGATATTCTGCTTCTGCTGTCGATGTGGCAATAGATGTTTGCTTCTTGCTAAACCATGAGATCAATCTTTCACCTAAGAATTGACATGTTCCACTGGTGCTTTTGCGATCAATCTTACAGCCAACATAGTCAGCGTCTGAATATCCGATTAAGCTGAAATTTGAGTCTTTGGAATACCAAAGACAAACGTTCTAAGATCCTTTTAAGTATTTAAGGATACGCTTAGCAGCAATAAAGTGTGATTGCTTTGGATCTGATTGAAATCTAGCGCACATACAGACTGAGAACATTATATCAGGCCGGCTCGCTGTAAGATATAAGAGCGATCCAATCAGTCCTCGATACATAGATACTTCAACTGTTGTTCCCCCTTCGTCTTTATCTAGCTTGATTGAAGGACTCATTGGAGTTGATGCAGTTGAACAAGTTTCCATTCCGAATCACTTGAGAAGCTCTTTGGTATACTTGGTTTGATTTATGAAAATGCCATTGCCTGAGCTGTTTGACTTGAAGACCCAGAAAGAATGAAAGTTCTCCCATCATACTCATCTCAAACTGTCCCTACATTAGCTTAGAGAATATCTCGCATAATTTGGGGTATAAATTTAAATAGAGTTTTATCTACTGAGCCGATCTGAAAATCATGGTTCAGCAGAAATTGAGACAAAGTATCATACCAGGCTCTTGGAGCTTGTTTCAGTCCATATACTGCTTTATTCAGTAGATATACATGATCTGGAAAAGAGTGGTTCTGAAATCCAGGAGGTTGCTCAATGTAGACTTCCTCCTGAAGCTTACCATTAAGAAAATCACTCTTAACGTCCATTTGATATACCTTGAAGTCTTTAAAGCAGCATAAGCAAGAAATATTCGGATTGCTTCAAGTCTGGCGACTGGTGCAAAAGATTCATCGAAGTCAATTCCTTCTTCTTGTCGGAATCCTTGCGCCACCAGTCTGGCCTTGTTTCTAACCACAACTCCATCTGCGTCTAGCTTGTTTCTGAAAACCCATCTGGTTCCAATAACAGGCAGATCACTAGGCCTGGGAGTTAGACTCCAGACTTGATTTTGTTCAAATTGATTAAGCTCTTCTTGCATGGCTTTAATCCAGTTGTAATCAGTCAAAGCTTCATCAATCTTTTTAGGTTCCATATTTGATATGAAAGCGACATGAGTGAATTCATCCATCATCTGTCCTCTGGTTCTTATAGGTGCAGAAGGACTCCCAATTACTAGATCAGGTGGATGCCTCTTTGTCCATCGATAGCTTGATTCTGGATTATCTGGTCCAGAAGGGTGAGTAGCAGCAGCATTATCAGCATCTGCTTTAACATTAGAGTTTAGAACATCCGGATCGGCTCGATCTGAAGAAGCTTCATTGCCTTGATCCGGTCTATCTGGTACTTCTGGTTCCGGTGGATTGTCTGCGAGCTACAATCTCATCATCACTATTAGCTTCGAGATGGATATTTTCCATCTGATTTTGAATTGATTCCTTGTTACCCTCAATACATAAAGATTCATCAAAAACTACATGAACTGATTCTTCTACAGTTAAAGTGCGATTATTGAAGACTCGAAAAGCTTTACTATTAGATGAATATCCTAAGAATATTCCATTATCTGACTTAGCTTCGAATGCTGTAAGATGATTCTTACCATTATTGTGAACGAAGCATTTGCAGCCAAATACATGAAGGTGAGAGATAGACGATCTGTTACCAGTCCATACTTCATATGGAGTGAGATTCAACTTCTTATTAATCATAGACCGATTTTGAGTGTAGCATGAAGTGTTTACAGCTTCTGCCCAGAACTTTTGTGAAATTCCAGAATCAGCAAGCATTGTCCTTGCTGCCTCTTTAAGCGTTCTGTTCCTTCGTTCTGCAACTCCATTTTGTTGAGGAGTTCGAGCGGCTGAAAATTCATGCTTAATTCTTTGGTCTTCTAGAAAGGATTCAAGATGCTGATTTGAGAATTCAGTGCCTTTGTCACTTCGAATCCTGTCTATGCTTGATGATTTCTCATTCTGAGTGCGTTTCAGCAGCTTGATCAATTTCGGACCGGTCTGATCTTTACTGCTCAAAAATATTGTCCAAGTAAACTGTGAGTAATCATCAATAACAACAAGAGTATACCGCATTCCCCCTAAACTTGTTATTTGTATAGGACCAAACAAGTCCATATGCAATAGTTCTAAACAGCGTGAGGATGATTTGGCATTCTTGTTTTTGAAGGATGATCTGATCTGTTTACCCATTTGGTAAGCTTCGTAGATCTTATCCTTGGCGAAGTCGATCTTGGGCAGACCGACAACTAAATCATGTTTACACAGGCTAGAAATAGTCTTAGAGTTAAGATGATTCAAGCGTTTATGCCATAGCCAGTGTTTATTATCATTATTCGCGATGAAGCAAGTAGGATCATCAGGTTGAGCAAAATTCCAGTTAATCTTATATGTATTTCCATTTCTGATTCCTACAAGCATGGTCATACCGTCTGATGATTTAACAGTGCAAGTGTGTTTGTGAAATTCTACAGCATAACCATTATCACATAGTTGACTTATACTGATCAGATTATAGCATAAATTTTCAACTAACAGCACATCATTGATAATAATATTACCATGGACAATCTTACCCTTGCCCACGGTCTTACCCTTTGAGTTATCCCCGAAAATGATCTTGAGTCCAGTACATTCTGTGACTTCAGACGTCAGCTCGACGTTTCCAGTCATATGACGAGAACATCCACTGTCTAAGTACCAGTCTGATACAAGCTTCTTTTTACCTGTCATCAAACATAATTATTGTTGGTATCCAATCTACTTGGGTCCAGAACGGATTAGCCCTTTGGGAACCCACACCTGTATCAGCTTAAATGGCTTGTGTGTGTTTGGTGTGCTGTGAGCTGATCTGTTTCGATGTTGTGTGTGATAATGTGTGCGATATGGAAACCTTTGATTCTTATAAGGTAGTCTATATCTTCGCTGAACTGGTTTTGAGTTAAAGTAATTGGATGGTCTTCCTTTCCTTAGATCTTGCACCTTTAGATTTGGTCTGATAGATACAAAGCTTGCTGGTGCCTTTTCTTTGGCTTGGTTAACATACCCAATTCCTCTTCTCAAACCTTGATCCCCGAAGGAGACTCCCGTTTGAATTGTAGGTGCTTCAGTTTCATATACTGTGCTGGATTTAACAAATGTCATTTGTTTGATTTTGTTCTTTACCAGCAACAGTTCAGATTCATCTTTGGTGCAGTCTTTGATATCAAAGCCTATGCCGGTGACATCACCGACATTTCTTTGTACCTCTTGCAATTCTTCCAGTGATGCTCTTGATTTTGTCCATGTTTTGAAAATATGAGAAAGCTTAGCATTTTGTGTGCTAATTCTCTTGTTTCTTCATGGAGCTGATCGTAAGAGATTTTTAGCTTGTTCAGCTCGATCTGTATATTATTGCACTCACCTAGCTCAGAGTAGATTGGTTTGATGTGCTCATCCATTTGATCATTGGCTTTAGCTTTAGTTTTCTCAAATGATTCAGCTAAGATTCTATAATCATTAGCCATGTCTTGCAGTGCGGACATAAGCTCTTCACGTGTAAATTCATTTGAGTCAAGATCGATTACCTCGTCTGTTTGACTCATTTCTTCTTCTGCCATTAGACATTGAATGTCTTCTTCGCTTTCGCTGGAAGAATATTCGGAGCTTTCTGAATCTGAATCAGTCTGAGCCCACTTGTTGTTTCCTTCATCTGCTACTAGGACCTTTTGGGACTTCCCATGATGACTTTTACGATCTTTGTAGTGCTTCTTTTTCTTGTCATCACGATGCCTTTCTTTACGTTCTTCTTTCTTCGGTCTGGTGCAATCTGCAATAAAGTGTCCGGTCTTACCACAGTTGTAGCAAGCCTGATCATTAACAGCATAGTCTTTTCTTGATTTATAATGATGAGAAGGTTTAAAGTTCCTTTTATTCTTAGACATAAATTTACCAAATTTCTTGATAAATAATGACATAGCGTCATTACTTATCTGTTCGATAGATCGATCAGTTGTGGTTGTGGTCTGGTCTGGAATGGCTGCCAGTGCTTTGTTTGGTTGAGAGATGAATGGCTCTGCTTCACCTCTGGTGATCAGTTCGAACTCATAAGCCTTAAGATCTGCGAATAGATCATGAAGTTCAACTTTGTTCAGATCTTTAGATTCTCTCATTGCAATGGTCTTTACATCCCATTCTTTTGGCGATGCTCTCATTACTTTCAGAGCAATCTCTCTGTTAGAGTATTCCTTGCCTAGACCATTCAGTTCATTGATAATACCAGTAACTCTTTCATCAAACTCGTTTAGAGTTTCTCCAATCTTCATCTTTATGCTCTCAAATCTTTGAAGAGCAACAATCAGCTTGTTTTCCTTGGTCTGGTTGTTCCCTTCACATAGCTGTGCTATTTTCTCCCAAATTTCATTGGCAGTAGAGCACATTTTGATTTTACTGAACATATTCTTGTCCAACGTCTTGAACAAGATGTCTTTGGCAGCGTTGTCTAGATTTGCTTTTTTTCTTTCTTCATTCGTCCAAAGGGATCTGTCCTTTTCGACCATTTGGGGTTCACCACCAGTAATGGAGGCTGCTGTATTGACTTTCAGAATTTTCATTGGTCCATCAGTGATGACGAACCACATATCGTCATCCTGTGCTGCCAGATGAGCTTGCATTCTGATTCTCCAATCATCATAGTCTTCTTTTGAGAACATATGAATTTTGTTGAATGATGCCATCAGCTCAAGTGACTTTGTGATGATTAAGACGACCTGCTCTGATACCACTTGTTAGGATCGGTCCGGAGTGTTTAGAGGGGGGGGGTGAATGAGCACTCCTCTTTAAAAATTAATCCTTTGTGATTTCTCTCGGGTTAGTGAAAGAAATCTGTTTCTTAATCAACTCTTCTGCAGAACAGACCACTGAATATTTTAGTGCGGAACGATCTGTTCTTATATTAGTAAGAATGGCTCGATGGCTTGAATAGTATAGCGAGTGCAGAATGATAAAAGACAGAATATGTTTCTGGAAGTTCGAAGGTGGTGTAATCCTTCTACGTCTCCCCTTCTTCCAATTAAGGAAGGATTCCACTAGAAGACTTTGATTTATACAATCATGTTGTACAAACCCGATTCAGCTGGATTTACCTAACTACCAGACTGAAACTCCTAGTCTCTCGATCTGTTCAGACACACTCTGTCTGACAGTTACAATAAATTCTCACTTCTTCTTCTTAGTATAGCATACAAAAGATAGACTAAATTAGTCTATGCACACAATGATCCTAATATGATCAAATGTTACAATATACTTGTGCTTATGAAGATTTTCAGCTCGAGAATGTCTAAGCTTGTAAGCTTGTGCTGTTTGGCTTTCTTTTGCGTTTTTCGATTGATCAGACTCTCTCTTGAGCTCTTCTGTTGCATCCTTATATAGTTGCATGTACCAACGACATTATTTCCCTTTATGTGCAACTCTTGACTCTGCTTAAACTCTGAGTAAGCTGCAGTCTTGATCTTTTGGGCACTTGCCATTCTGGTTCATGCTTTCGGCGACTATCAGGTAAGCTCTTCTTTGTCTTCTTCCCTTTTATGGTAATTTTCAGTCCTTGGTCTTTTTCAGCATTAATTGCAACATTAAATGCTTCAATAAATAGCCATTAATGATTCGGACTGAAGAGCAAATCTTATTCAGCCTTGACTGCTCTGTTCTGATAATAGTCGAGGTCGATCTGAAGCTTCGATCTGGTCAGGCTGATTTCCATCGATCCGATCTGATTTGCGATATACCATATCATCTTGATCTGCTTTGAGCGATCGATCTGGTCAGTCTGATATCCATCGATCCGATCTGATTTGTTTTGTCATCTTTAAAATTCGGAACTAACAGCCCCGTTCCAACAACTGTGCCATCTAGACAGTAGATATCAACGGGATCTTTGAACGAGAACCATCCCCATAGAATGTCCACTGGACTCCCTTAGCAGATCTGAACCGGACTGTCCTCTGCCTGCAGTTCACAACTGCCTGATACCTGTTCAGAACATCAATGCCCACAATGCAGTCAAAGTCTGACATTCCCAGAACAATCAAATCTGACCTTAGCTCGTTATCCTCAAAATAAATGAGGCCGTCATAGATAATCTGATCAGTAATCAACCTTCTTCCAGCGGGTGTCGAGACTACAAGAGGCATGTGTGACGGAGAAGTGCATATGCGGTGCCTTTCCACAAAACTTGACGACACAAAAGAGTGTGACGCACCTGTGTCTATCAATATAAAAGCAGGATGTGTAAATAAAAGACACGTACCCGCTATCACTTCCTCCGGAGCCGCTGTAGACTGCTCCCTTGTCAATGCATAAACCTGCCCCTGAGGTGGCCCCATAGGCTGACCTCCATACTGCCTCGGTACAAACGGTGGCCTGTGATGCACTGCTCTGTCCGCGGGCCTCCACGCAGAGTTCTGTTGTCCCTCCCGATTGGGACATTGCCGAGCAAAGTGGCCCTTATTGCCACATACGTAACAACCCACACAGTCTTTCGTCGAATGTGGTTGCCCACAAAAAGAGCACTGGACCCTCCCAAATTTACCTCCCTGAGACTGTCCTTTTCCTGATGGGGCATCATTCCTACGGTTTCCTTTCCAACGATTCTCGGGCCTCTTACCACTGAACCTCGAAGCTGATGTGTCCCCCTTGGTTTGAACTGATCACCCCTCGGCTTCAAATTATCAAAAGTAGATTTCTGAGGGGGTGCTGGAGGTGGTACGACATCAAGATATGCACCAACTCCCAGTTCGGCTAGCTCAGCCCGTGAAAGGGCGTCATCAAAGCAAGCAGGACCATAAGTAACCACCCTGTCGTATAGTTCCGGCCTCAAACCTTTCATGAAATGTCTCATCTTTGCATGGGTATTCGTAGCAACATGGGGCACATATCGGAGTAAAGAACAATAATGAAGAGAATAGTCCGATACCGGCATGGTACCTTGCTTTAAGTTGGTAAACTCATCCTCCTTAGCCTGTCGTGCAGCAGCTGAAAAGTAGCGGGTCAGAAACCGAGTTCTGAACAGCTTCCAGTTTATTTCCTGTCCCTGAGCCTCTTGCTCTACTACCGTGGTCTTGCACCACATCAATGCCTTCTTGGCCACTTGGAACTCCGCTAGCCTTATCCATGCTGACTTCGCACAAGGAGCTGCCACAAATATTTGTTCTATCCTCTCTAACCATTCCTCGGCCAGTTCCATTGTCTCAGTTCCTTCGAACATCGGGGGTCGGTATGTCAGAAACTGAGCCAAACTTAGCTCCCCAGGTAGTAACTGTTGTTCAGAGGGTTCTTCGTCCAAGGCTGGCGGTGGTAGGGGATTGGTACGCCCAGCACTTGCATTAACACTAATTGCATCACCCACTTCCACATTTGCCGCCATGCTGCAAGACAAGGGTTAACAACAATACCCAAAAGCAGTTCATATAATACATTGTTAGAAACCATAACATGTTAGTGTAATAATCATATACTTCATATGCAACATATGCACAAAACATATTTAAAAAGGAGCACCTAGCCAACTTATTGCTAAGGCTACCCTTCACTCATTCTCGGGTTCTCTAACCACTGCTCTGATACCACTAATGTAGGATCTTCCTACCTTAACATCATTATAATAACGTATTATGGACTAAACATGCATTAATAACAACTTAGAGTTCAGGTTGTAGCTTTGAGCTAAAAGGATTACAGGCCAAAAATGAAGTTCCAAAAGCTCAATAATTACATTCTCAATAATGAATGTTAAAGCTATAGATTTACACTACTCCTAGAGTAGAGACTATACAAAATCCTGTGTCCTAAATTCTTAATGCTCCTTGTAGCTCACTGCCTCAACCCGGCCCATAGACCTTCTGTCCAAAAGTGTACCTACAGGAACAACCCATCATGAGCATGTACATCGTTACTTAACATCATAAGATAATGGCATATAAATAAATGCATGAAAATAATCGTTTCATATACTTCCTGGTTAATCGCATTAACCCACTTTTGTTGTCCCTGTTTCATAGTCATGCATGAAATCATTAGTTCTTGACATAAATGATTAAAATCGTACTTCACTTATATGCTCATAATCAACATTGTTAATTAGAAATGGGAATGTTCGGGCCTTGTTATGTCAGCGGCACAATTGGCCCCCTCGCTCGACATATAGCGGTACTGTGATACCCCTCGCTCCACCTTGATAGCGGATGTATCTCCTCGCTAGCTATGTCAGCGGTAAGTACCTTCCTCGCTTGCCCATAACAACCACCGGAACACTCTACCATTTCCAATAACATAGTTTAACATACATCATCATCATCATCATATCATCTTTACTTATCATAGACATCTAAGATCTTTACTTATCATAAACATCATAGCATCAACATATTACATAATTACTTATGCAATCATTGCATAGTCATAGTATAGAAGTGTGTTTTACCGTCCGATGCCCGTACGTTTCTTACGTACCTTAATCCCAAAAGTGGAGAAGTTGAAGAACTTTATCTCCTTGATGTTGTTGGTACCTGGGATGGTTCTCTTGAGGACTCAAAATCCTAACAAAGATCTCACAAACAAAGGTTTTGAGAAGATTTCTCCTTCCTCGTTTTGCTCAAAATCATAAAAATGAGAGGTGCGTTAGGGTTTGAGAGTGAAATTGGGGATTTAAAAGTGATGGGTAAAGTGAGATAGAGTGGGGGGGTATAGTGGGTAATGGGTTATAAAGTTAATTACAATTGAACCCCAAAATTAACATGATGTATAAAATACCCCAACATGGTATTTTAAAAGCATTTCACAAAAATGTAACAAACTTCCACTAAATTCATATCTTCCACATAATTAACAACCAATACAAACAACTCATGTTAACACCCCATTATCTAACATGCATAATATGCACCCTGAAATGCAACCCCCAGGTCACGCCTACCATGCAACTAAGCATTTCAACAAGACAATTAATTTCAACACATAAATCAATTATCACCACAATTAATCATATAAACATCATTAATGCCCAAATTGCATATAATTAATTTCGGGGCATCACCTACAAAGTGGAATATTGAAAGGATTAAATTGCAATACAGGGAAGGTGAAATTGGTGAGATGAGAAACTTGAAGGACTCATGAGCAATTATAGAATCTTTATCTGAAAATTGAAGGACTAAGTAGCAATTTTTGATGTCCCTTATCAGATTAGGATGGAGAATGGATGCCTTAATCGATTAAAACAAGAACATACTCAAACTCTTCTTCTCTAATCTATTAAATCTGCACTTGTTGACCAATTCATGCTCAAGGTCTGATTGAAAGGGGAGGGAAAGGGTGAGAGTAAGGTAATTGCATCTTAATTTTATCTTCTTTATGTTTCTTCTTTCATATCTATGGATTGGTATAGTATGTGTTCTTAGTTTGATGAATTGTGGTAAATTGTGGGTAGAATTGATGAAATCTTTTGTAGTACGAAGGATAGAGGTAACTTAGGAATGTGGTCATGTTGTGGATATGATGAAATTCATATATCATGAGCCATGTGTGAGTAAGGAAGGAAGACTATGCAAAAATGTTGTAAATGAACGAAATTCGCGTATACAGGGTTCACCGATCGATCGGTCCCTTACGCCGATCGATCGGGCAAAAGGAAAGAAAGTTGCTGCCTCAGTCAATCGATCGAGCGTGTTGGACTATCGATCGACGAGCGTTTATCGATCGATCGGTGATTAGTACCGATCGATCGATGAGTGTAAAATATGGGGGTTTTCATGTCTTGTTCTTTTCAAGTTATTGTGTAGTTACCTATAGGATATGGTACATGTTTCTTTGCAATTTGATAATGAATATTGATGATAAGGAAACTATATCATGAATTTAATATCTTATTTGTGTGTATATCCGTCACATACTACTGGACATCGAACAGGGTGAAGATTACTACGGGTGGTCACTTTACCTATTTTGGATCTTACAGGTACGTGGGACGTACAATCAATGTTCTTTTATTCATACATATATGTGTCTATGTATGAAGTGGGTTCGGTGAATACCAACGCATTGAGGCGTGACAATGAATTGATAAGAGGCGTGCAGTAATATAATATTGGATACTCGTATATAGAGTCGAAAAGCAGTATACATTGGCTACTCATATGATGGGGAGCGTAATAGCAATGGTATATGTGCTACTCATATATGGAGTAATATTATTCGCAGCCAATGGAACTGTGATGAGAAAATGGTATTCACCGGCATGTGATTTGTTATTAGTATGAGTTTGAGATGGGATGGGTCATGACATATGCATTTAATATAAACAAATATTATATTACGATTTGAGTATTGTACAGGAGTGACCCAAAGAATTAGGAGATATGAATGAAAAAAAGGAAGTATTTATATTCTTGTGATTCTAGTTACTTATTTCATATGTGTGGTTAATAATTGTTATATATATCTCGATTTTGTTTATGGTTTTGTGGGTTGTTTCTGTAGGGATTTACTGTTAAAGCGAAAGAAGATAGGATTGTGGGTCCATTTTGCTGCCTTGCTGATGAAGATACAGTAGTCGATTATAGAATGAGAGATGACATGTCTATTTTGTATTGTAATTAGTTATGGCATGTAAGACATGACTCTAAATACTTATAAATGGAATCAACTCAACTCTACAGTTCATAATCATGATATGTTTATATTATCACGATAATGCGTTTATATTATCGTTGGAAACTAGATTAAGATAGTATGGGTCTTACATTAGTGGTATCAGAGCATATACCTGGGTTTTGGGTAGACTAGTGACCTAGTGGAGTCTAGGGGCACTGAGATATATGTTTTGTTTGCTATATGTTGTTGTCTTCTAGGTTCTGTAATAACAGGTATATTCTGGTGACCTGTATGTACAAAGTATGACTAATCTGCCAGAAGGTGTGGATGATGAAATGAGTGTCAATGCCAGTGGTGGTCAAATCCCTGTGCCACCACCTCCAGTCGGTCAAGGGCCTGTTGAACAAGTATTGTTACCAGGGGAACTAAGCTTAACACAGTTTTTGAGCTATCAACCTCCAAAAGTTGAGGGTACTGAAACTAGAGAGGAAGCTGAAGACTGGTTGGAAAGTAAAGAACAAATATTTGTATCCGCTCCTTGTGCTCGAACTGCTTGGGTCCGATTGGCAGAATTTCAGTTATCCAAGAAACCATGCTTGTGGTGAGGAAAAATGATTGACTGGAATGTATTTCAAACCATCTTCCTTAATCGATATTTTTCTATTGCTGCAAGACAATTGAAAGAAGAAGAATTTACAGCGCTGAAACAAGGAAACATGAGTGTAGCTGATTACACTCATCAGTATTCATCATTGTTACGATATGTTCCCCATATCGCTACCAATGTTAAAGCCAAAGTGAGACATTTTCTGAGAGGCTTGAGGCCTGAATTATTTGATCGGGTGATCTCACAGAACCCTACCTCATTTGAAGATGCTATGATGAGAGCAGCGTTGACTGAAATCGAAGTGGGTGCCTATAAAGAAGTAGTTCCACCACAACAGAAAGTGACTGCTGATAATTTGAAACCCAAAGGTGAACAATTTAAAGCGAGGGGTGGATCATCATCGTCAGTAACATCAAGATACAGTGGTAAGAGGTTTAATTGGGTCAGTTGAGTTGAGGACAAGCACAGACAACATGAAGCCGACTCATTCAATGTTTTAATTGTGGGGGATCACATTTGAAGAGGAATTGTCCGAGACTGGAAAGCGTCGGTAGTGCTTCAAGACCTGATAGTATGACATGTTTTGTCTGCGGTGTGCTAGGTCATATAGCAAGGAATTGTCCAAATCGTGTTGGACAGAGGGGAAGAGGAAAAGTGTGATGCCCGGGATTAGTGTTATCCCAGTGTGGTAATAATCCTTAATGGACTTTAATTGTGAATTATGAATTAATTACGGTTTGGGACTCCTGGGGATTTTAAATCCTATTTTTGGAGTCGTCGGATCCAAGGGATGAGATTAATCTCATCATGGTGATAACCTTGGAATTTGGTTTTTAGTGGAATCTGGGGTCCGGAGTACTTTGTACTAGGGCTGGCAATGGAATTTGAGTTGGAGAGAGATTTTTGAAAACAAATGATTTTTAATGAATCACGAAGTAGTTGTCGGGGTATTGGGATTTTGGAGCCTTTGTGCTATATATGCCAAATGGACTCGGTATTCCATCATTATACGAAATCTCTCCCCCTCTCCTCTCCCTCTCGCCTTTCTCCCTCACCCCAAACCCTTTCCCCCTTTTTCTCTAGGGATCAAATCGATGGGGGCTTGTGATGACCAGGGATTATAGGTGTTAATCCCGGAGTGTTAATAACCCTAAAGTTGTTTTACGTGGCAATTTGGAGTTTAATCGCGGTGTCGGGCCTTCGGGGCTCGTTTATTTGGGTAGTTGGGATCGTTGGATCCAGAGGTTGAGATTGTATTCTCATTCCGGTGAAAAACCTATGAGTTGGGTTTTTGTTGTGACTCGGGATCTCGGGTGCTTGTGTGGGCACCGGTAGGAGGTTTTGGAGTTAGAGAGAGAGATTTTGAAAACAGATGATTTTTAATGAATCATGATGTATTGGTGGGGCTGTTAGTATTTCGGGTTATTTTTGCTATAAATATCGGTTGAACCCGAGATTTTAATTGGAAAATCATTTCATCTCCTCCTCCTCCAACCCGTCACCCTCTCTCCCGTGTGTTCAGCCATTCCCGATTTCCCCAACCCCCGCGGCTTCTAGCGGTGCGCCCGCCGCCGTCCGGCCGCCGTTCGGCGTGTGCGACCCGCCACCGGCTTCGTCTCGTCGAGGCGCAACTATCCCCTCCGGCAATTGAGAGTTTCGTCGCGTTTTGAAGTCGGATTTTGCAGGAAAGCGTCGATCCCCAATTTCTAGGGTTTATCGGATTTCGACCGATTTACTTCCGATTTTCGATTGGGTAACCTTCCTTACCCCTTTTCCATGCTTGTCATGTTTTCCATGCTAAATTTGGTGGTATTGGTTCGAATTTATTTCGAATTTCGTAGGGTTTGGTTCGAAAATTTGGGGGTTTTTGGCAAGGGGTGTTGATTCTTGCTTTGATAGTTAATTCACATTTTAGATGAATTATGGTGTTTATTTGGGTTCGATTTGTGAGATAAGGGTTCAAAATTTTGTAGGGTGTTCTTGAACAATTTCGATATTGTCTCATTTGTTTCCCTCCCTGCATGTACCCTGCCCCGGGTCTTTTAAATGTTTAATTGTCGTGTGTTGACAATATTTTGAGGGTTATGGATGTGCTCAAGCATGGGTTACATGTTCGTAAATAACTGTGAATTATTTATTGTGTTAGCACATCGTTCCTCGGGGCATGGAACTCGAGCAAGGTTTGGCTCGGACTTCGAGGATTTAAGGTACGTTTAGCGTACGAGCATAGCTTAAATGATGTTTTACAAGTATGATGCATGATTTAATATACATGAAATGTTTTACTATGATGGCACCGGGACTTGGTCACGTTATTTTGATTCACATGGTGAAATGCTTGGTGCCGCTATGAAGCGAGCAAATGATGGGGTGTGGTTGCTACGGAGCGAACACCGATAGTATGACGCTACTATGAAGTAAGAAATGAAAATGTGGCATTTGAGTAGATATCTAGGATATCTGTATTTTATTCCCTATTGGTAATGAATAGGAACAGAGACGTAGTTAATCAGAGAAGTGATTAATCTAGTATCGGAAGTTAAGGAAATCTCAATATGATATCTGGAATTATGATAATTGCTAGATAAAGAAAGATGTTATGAAATGTTGTTAATTTGAAATTGGGAATGGTTAATCAATGTAATGATTAACTGGATATTTGAGATTTGATGAGTTTGTCTGTTTTGAGAACAGGGATATTACAGGGTAAGCCCGGATGAGGATGATGCCATCCAGGAAGTATCACATATGTTCCACAATATTTACATTTTCATAAATTATGTATTATGTCATTATGATTATGAAATTGTGGAATTGGTATGCTCACCCCGTTGGGGGCTGTCTCTGTTGGGGCAGGTGAACAGGTACATCGATGGCTGTGGAGCTGAGCTCGAGCTGTTGATTTGATGTACTCCCAGGATCATGGTACCAGGGCTTGATGGAGTACGGTATCGTATAGAGTACTTATATACACGTGAGGATTATATACATTTATGATGCTCGCATGTGAGCACGATTATACTTGTATATGGATTGTATATAAAGGCATGAGCCTTTCTCTCTTTCATTTTATGTTGCATGCAATTAGAGGTAGAATTGCAAAATGATATGAGAGTCATTGGTGTATTATGTGGGTGTTGAAACCCACTTTTGTCGTCATGTGTGTGGTGTCTTCCCTGGCTGGGAATTTACTTAGTGTTGCTGCATTCTGATGAGTATTATGTTTTCCCTGGCCGGGAATTATGTTATGTGTTGTGCTTTTATTTCGGGATAGCTCTATTTATGGGGAGACTCTGCCCAAATTTTTATAAAAGTCCACAATGTAAAAAGTGGCACAAAAGGGATGGTATTGGGCGAACTTTATGAGTCTATTTGTTGTTAGGCTGATGATCTTATAACATTGAGTATTAGATAAAATTTTGTGATTGCCATTCAATGATAAAGTATCATCTGAGCTTCCCGGTTGACTTTTTATTGAAAGCATGTGCCACACATAGTGGTTAATACACTAATCAAGGGTTAAGGGCTTGGGGTCCTTACATTAGTGGTATCAGAGCAGTGGTTGCTCTTTGGGGCTGTTAAGGGCCTAGGGAGTTATTGATAGCACATATTTATGCATGATGGCATTAATGTTATACGACATAACGAATTGTTTATGTGCTTTTATAATATGAAAAGTGGTATTGCTAACCATTGTGGTTGCAGGAATCGTATGGAACACGATAGGATGGCATTAATAGTGATGTCTAGCACTCTATATGTTACGTGCCAAGGAATCTGATTTTGGCAAGAAAATCAGGGAAAAGAAAGATATGATGTATTGTCTGAGGACAGACTGGGTAGACAACCGACAGTGGAATACTTCGGTATGGTCTCAATTATTATTGAATATACTAATGCGTTTGTTCATGTAATGTTCAAGCAAGGAAGGTACGTAAGAAACGTACGAGCATCGGACGGTAAACCATACTCCTACATTTAATGATGATGCTTATGATGATGATGTTTATGATGATGATTATGATGTATAAGTTTATAATGATGATGATGTTTATATGATGTTTATATAATGATGCGATATTATTATGTGGTAAGATGCCACGGGGTAAGATGCCCCACATGGTAAGAGGCCATGCGATATTATTATGTGGTAAGATGCCACGGGGTAAGATGCCCCACATGGTAAGAGGCCATGCGATATTATTATGTGGTAAGATGCCACGGGGTAAGATGCCCCACATGGTAAGAGGCCATGCGATATTTGTGGGGTCCTCTTTACTTAATCCATTATGTATCCATTAAACATACATATGTGAGTCTGAATTAAGTAATATACCATGCACAGATGAAGAGTTCATACTAGTTAAGTTGTTTACAAGGTTATCAAAAACCTAACAAACTATACAAAACATGTACATAAACAACCTAATCCAAAAGAACTCCTAGGCAGTGGTTCCCCTCGCAGCGGAATTCATGACTCACGCTCCCCACGTCTATGAGTCCCTACAGAAACATTCACACAATGAGTATAGATAACAAATATCTCAGTGCAATATCAAACCATAATATCAATATCAATGATAAAGCACAATTAAATCATCAATACGTGAATGTTCTGTATCATGCATCCACAAATGCACTATGTCATGACATGTCTCAACAATTTCCCTATTATCACGAGCCCCATATGATATGCCTAATCAGCTCAATATGTCAGTGGAACCACATCACATCTGCATATTAGCAGCACATATCATAGTACCATGCTCATCGGTGATAATAGCCAGAGCATATACCCACACCAAGTGTATATCTCTCAAGCCAAAGCATATGTAGTATATCTATTGTAATGCCCCGAAATTAATTAATGGTGACTTGGACATTAATTATGTTTATATGATGTATCATGTATTGATAGATTTATGTGTTGGGTATTAAGATGTTAACATGATTAATTGTGTTAAATTATCAATTATGAGGAAGATATGATTTTAAATGAAGTTTAGAGCATTGTTGTAAAGTGCCTTTAAAATACCAAGTTGGGTATTTTATACATCATGATAAGTTTGGGGTACAATTTTATTAAGTTATTACAACCCCTTTTTAAATCCCCTACACATCACTTTAACCCCCCACATTACCATTCACCTTTTAAAAATCCCCAAATCACTTCCCAACCCCAAACCCTACCCATTTTCGAAATCCACCAAAAAGGAAGAAGGAAAGTCCCACAAAAACTTTGTTTGTGTGATCTTTGCTAGGATTTGGAGCCTACAAGAGGTATGGAACCATTCCTATAAGTTTTATGATGTTTGGTGTTGAAATGGGTTAAGTTTTTGATGTTTTATGTGGGTTTGTTTGGGTATGTGTTGTGTATGGTTGGGGTATGATTTTTGAAGTGTTTTATGTTGGTTTTGGTGGGTTATGATGTTATTGATGTTTTATGGAAGTTTGGTTTTGGGATGGTATGTGAAGGAGCTTGAAAAATGAGCATTAATGGCGAAAATTCGATGTACAGCACTCGGCGATCGATCGCCCGTTCTTGGCGATCGATCGCGAGCGTCCAGTACCAGCCAGAAGCATTTGGCGATCGATCGCCACTTTTGGGCGATCGATCGGCGGGCCTGGCGATCGATCGCGCCAAAAGTGGCGATCGATCGCCAAGAAGGAGATTTTGGCCCCTCGTCCAGTGCGATCTCGCGATCGATCGCGCCTGGGTGGCGATCGATCGCGAGCTGAAGAAAAGTGGATTTTTTGATTTTTTTGTGGGCTTTTTTGGATATTGGACTATGTTTAGCTTCTAATATCAATTTGTATGGTTGTGTAGAACCATCCCAGGTGCCCACAACATCCAGGAGATAAAGCTCTCCAAATTCTCCACTTTTGGGAATTAAGGTACGTAAGAGACGTACGAGCATCGGACGGTAAACCATGCCCTTACATATTATGATGATATTTAAGATGATGTTTACGATGATGACGTTTAAGATGATGTTATGATGATGATATCTATGATGATATTTATAATGATGATGCTTATGATGATGTTATGATGATGATGCTTATGCGATGTTATTTGTGGTAAGATGCCACGGGGTAAGAAGCCCCACATGGTAAGAGGCCATGCGATATTATTTGTGGTAAGATGCCACGGGGTAAGATGCCCCACATGGTAAGAGGCCATGCGATGTTATTCGTGGTAAGATGCCACGCAATGTTTATGATATGGTAAGACGCCATATGATTGGGTAAGATGCCCACATGGTAAGATGCCAAGCAATGTTTATAATATGGTAAGACGCCATATGATTGGGTAAGATGCCCACGTGGTAAGATGCCACGCAATGATTATGATATGGTAAGATGCCATACAATGGGGTAAGACGCCCCAATATATGAATAAGAGTCAGGGATAACCAAGGAGGTCGGAGGACGACCAACGACTTTTACTTAACTAAGATGTTATGCATATGTATGCTTTTATATAATGTTAAGTAAATTTATGAATGCTCATGATGTGTTATCCCTGTAGGTACACTTTTGGACCAAGGGCCTAGGGTCGGGTTGAGGAAGTGAGCTAAAGGGAGCATGATGAACATAGGATGCAGGATTTTTGATAGTCTCTACTCTAGGAGTAGTGTAAATCTATAGCTTTAACATTCTTTGTTGGGAATGTAATTAAATAGCTTTGAAAACTTTATTTTTGGCCTGTAATCTCCCTAGCTCAAACTACAACCGGAACCCTTAAGAGGTTATAAATGCATGTTCTATCCAATTTATGTGTACTATATGAAGTTAAGGTAGGAAGACCCTACATTAGTGGTATCAGAGCCAGGTTAGATAACCCGGGATGAGTGAAGGGTAGCCTTAGCAATAAGTTAGCTAGGTGCTTACTGTTGAACATGTTTTGTGCATAAGTTGCATATGAAGTATATGATGTTATGCTAACATGTTTTGTTTATCTAACGAAGTATTATACGAACTGCTTTTGGATCTTGTTGTTAATCCTTGTGTTGCAGTATGGCAGCAAATGTGGAGGTAGGTGACGCAGTGAGCGTCAATGCAAGCGCGGGGCGTACGAATCCCCTACCCCCGCCAGCTTTTGATGATGAACCGGCCGAACAGCGGTTATTGCCAGGGGAGCTAAGCTTAACTCAGTTTCTTGCTTACCGACCCCCAACCTTTGAAGGAACCGAAACTGGGGAACGAGCTGAGGAATGGTTAGAAAGAATAGAGCAAATCTTTGTGGCAGCCCCATGTGCGAAGACAGCATGGATACGGTTAGCGGAGTTCCAATTGGCCAAGAAGGCGTTAATGTGGTGGAAGACCACTGTGGTAGAGCAAGAGGCTCAAGGTCATGAAGTGAACTGGAAAATGTTTCGAACTCGCTTCCTGAACCGTTATTTCTCGGCTGCAGCACGACAGGCTAAGGAAGATGAATTCACTCACCTCAAGCAAGGTAATATGTCGGTATCGGATTATGCTCTTCAGTTTTGCTCCTTGCTCCGATATGTACCTCACATTGCCACGAGCACGCAAGCAAAGATGAGAAATTTCATGAAGGGTCTGAGGCCGGAGCTATACGATAGGGTGATCACTTATGGCCCTACTTGTTTTGATGATGCACTCTCAAGGGCTGAGCTAGCCGAACTAGGAGTGGGTGCATACCCTGATGTTGTACCACCGTCGGCACCCTCTCAGAAATCCACTCCGGATAATTTGAAGCCGAGGAATGATCAGTTCAAGTCAAGGGGGAACTCCTCAGCGTCAAGGTTTAGTGGTAAGAAGTCCGACAACAGGTGGAAAGGAAACCGAAGAGGTGATGCCCCATCTGGAAGGGGGCAGTCTCAGGGAGACAGATCCGGGAGGATCCAATGCACTCTTTGTGGGCAACCACATTTGGCAAAAGACTGTATAGGGTGCTATGTTTGTGGCGACAAGGGCCACTTTGCTAGACAGTGTCCCAACCGGGGAAGTCAACAGGGTTCTGCGGGGAGGCCTGCAGATAGGACAGCGCAGCACCGACCACCATTTGTGCCGCGTCAGCATGGAGGTCAGCCCATGGGGCCACCTCAAGGACAAGTCTATGCACTGACAAGGGAGCAGGCTTCAGCGGCTCCGGAGGAGGTTATAGCGGGTACGTATCTTTTATTTACGCACCCTGCTTTTATATTGATCGACACAGGTGCGTCACACTCTTTTGTGTCGACAAGTTTTGTGGAAAGGTACCACTTATGCACTTCTCCATCGCCCACGCCTCTTATAGTCTCGACCCCCGCTGGAAGAAGTATGATTACTGATCGGATCGTCTACAATGGCCTCATTTATTTTGAGGATAAGGAACTAAGGTCAGACTTGATTGTTCTGGGAATGTCAGATTTTGATTGCATTCTGGGCATTGATGTTCTGAACAGGTATCAGGCAGTTGTGAACTGCAGGCAGAGAACTGTACGGTTTAAATCCGATATGGGAGTTCCATGGACGTTCTATGGGGATGGTTCTCGCTCTAAGATTCCGTTGATATCTGCTGTCAAGATGGCGCAGTTGTTGGAACGAGGTCATTCAGGATATCTCATTTATGCCGTCGATGTTACGGAAAAGAAAGGAGAAGTGAAAGTTGAGGATGTGCCCGTAGTGGCGGAGTTCCCTGATGTCTTTCCGGAGGAGATTCCCGGATTCCCACCGACGAGAGAGGTCGAGTTTGGGATTGAGTTATTACCAGGGACGTCGGCCATTTCTCGTGCCCCTTATAGGATGGCACCAGCGGAACTAAGGGAATTAAAGATTCAGTTGCAAGAACTCCTTGATAAGGGCTATATACGCCCTAGCGTATCGCCCTGGGGAGCACCAGTTTTATTTGTGAAGAAGAAAGATGGTTCGATGCGTTTGTGCATCGATTACAGACAACTGAACAAAGCTACGGTGAAGAATAAGTACCCACTCCCGAGGATCGATGATTTGTTTGATCAGTTGCAGGGTACGAGGCTCTACAGTAAGATCGATCTGAGGTCGGGGTACCATCAGATTCGAGTAAGAGGAGAGGATGTCCAGAAGACAGCCTTCAGGACTAGGTATGGGCATTATGAATTCCTAGTCATGCCTTTTGGGGTGACAAATGCCCCGGCTGTTTTCATGAGTTTGATGAACAAGGTGTTCCAGCCATATTTGGACCAATTCGTCATAGTTTTCATTGACGACATACTCATCTACTCTAGGACTGAAGAAGATCATGTACGGCACTTGAGGACAGTACTTCAGATCCTTAGGGATCATCAGTTGTATGCAAAGCTGAGCAAGTGCGAATTCTGGTTAGACAGCGTGGTGTTCCTAGGCCATGTCATATCTAGCCAAGGGATATCTGTGGATCCGAGGAAGATTGAAGCTGTGATGGAGTGGGCAGCACCCACTTCTGTACCCGAAATACGGAGTTTTCTGGGCTTAGCAGGTTATTACCGACGTTTTGTCGAGGGGTTTTCCAAGATCGCTAAGCCATTGACACAGCTGACTCAGAAAGGAGTCCCATTCTTTTGGTCCGAAGCTTGTGAGGAAAGCTTCCAAGAATTGAAGCGTCGTTTGACGACAGCGCCAGTATTGGTGATTCCGTCTGAGGATAAGAGGTTTGCCTTGTACACGGATGCGTCACTGCAGGGCTTGGGCTGCGTATTGATGCAAGACAGACAAGTGGTAGCCTATGCTTCGAGACAGTTGAAGCCTCATGAGACCAGGTACCCAGTCCATGATCTGGAACTGGCAGCTATCATTTTCGCCTTGAAGATTTGGCGTCATTACCTTTATGGTACTACGTTTACCATCTTTACGGACCATAAGAGCCTGAAGTTCTTGTTCACTCAGGCAGAGTTGAATATGAGGCAAAGGAGGTGGATGGACTTACTCAAGGATTATGACTGTG
This sequence comes from Haberlea rhodopensis, assembly GCA_907163345.1. Lineage (NCBI taxonomy): Eukaryota > Viridiplantae > Streptophyta > Magnoliopsida > Lamiales > Gesneriaceae > Haberlea > Haberlea rhodopensis. Next base: position 155,577 of record CAJQUN010000356.1, on the reverse strand, counting down.
AAATTGAGTACCATCCTGGTAAGGCAAATTTGATAGCAGACGCCTTAAGTCGGAAGGTGAAGAGCACCGCTGAGGATGTTATGTGTTTATCAGCTTTGATGATTTCTTATTGCCATCTGGGCTATGATTTCGATGTAGACACGTCGCCGGTGCGAGTGTCGACCTTATTAGCCGAACCAGACGTATTTGAGGCAATCAGGAAAGCCCAGAGGTCGGATGATGAAGTGCAGAGATGGTCATCAATAGCACTTCGAGGCCAGCCAACAAAGTTTAGTGTGGCTGAAGATGACTCTTTAAGATTGGGCAACCGATGGGTGGTCCCAGATGCGCCAGGATTGCGTAAAGGAATTTTAGAACGGGCTCATAGTAGCCGGTTCAGTATCCACCCCGGTGGAAGAAAGATGTATAAGGACCTAAGTGGTCAATTCTGGTGGAGACGCATGAAGCATGATGTGATCAGCTTCGTTAAGAGATGTTTGATCTGCCAACAAGTAAAGGCAGAAAGGCAGAGGCCTGGTGGCGAGCTGAAGAGCTTGGAGGTACCTAAGTGGAAGTGGGAGCATATATCTATGGACTTCGTGACCCACTTGCCAAGGTCGGCCTCTGGATTTGATGCGATCTGGGTGATCGTGGATAGGCTGACGAAGGTAGCTCATTTCATCCCTTACAGTATGACTTTCACGTATTTAAAGATGGCCCAATTATATGTACGGGATGTAGTGAGGTTGCATGGGATTCCAGTCTCGATCGTGTCTGACAGAGACCCAAGGTTTACTTCTCATTTCTGGGAGGGTCTCCAGACAGCTTTGGGCACCGAGGTGAGACTAAGTACAGCTTATCACCCTCAGACTGATGGCCAAACGGAGCGTACTATACAAACGCTCGAAGATATATTGAGGGCATGTGTTTTGGAGTTTGATACTCCGTGGCAAGAGTCTATACCTCTGGTAGAGTTCTCCTACAATAACAGCTATCAGGCGAGCATTCAAATGGCCCCTTTTGAAGCTCTTTACGGACGACGATGTAGGTCACCGCTGTATTGGGAGGACTTGACGAGTAAAGCGGTCGGAGGACCGGATATGATTAAGGACATGGAGGAAAGGGTTAAGATGATACGCTTAAAGATGAAAGCGGCCCAAGATAGGCAAGCAGCCTATGCCAATAAGCGGCGACGGCCGCTAGAATTTCAAGTGGGAGACAAGGTCTTCTTGAAAATCTCACCCTTCAGGGGTGTTGTTCGATTTGGTATGCGGGGGAAGTTATCCCCGAGGTATGTTGGACCGTATGAGGTGTTACAGCGTATCGGCACTTTGGCTTACCGATTGGCTTTACCGCCGTCCTTATCTGGGATTCATGATGTCTTCCATGTTTCTATGTTGAGAAAGTATGAGCCAGATCCGTCTCATGTATTACAGCCTACTGAAGTGCAGTTAGACTCAGATGTATCCTACGTTGAACGACCGGTCAGAATTCTGGATCGTGAGGATCGCAGACTACGAAGTAAAGTTATACCAATGGTCAAAGTTCAGTGGGATCGTCGGGGTGTCGAGGAGGCTACGTGGGAGACGGAGCGGCATATGATGCAGCATTACCCCGAACTATTTTCTGGTATGATTTATGTTTAGTTTCTTTTGGGTAAGTGCATGCGATTTCGAGGACGAAATCTTGTAAGTAGTGGAGTAATGTAATGCCCCGAAATTAATTAATGGTAACTTGGACATTAATTATGTTTATATGATGTATCATGTATTGATAGATTTATGTGTTGGGTATTAAGATGTTAACATGATTAATTGTGTTAAATTATCAATTATGAGGAAGATATGATTTTAAATGAAGTTTAGAGCATTGTTGTAAAGTGCCTTTAAAATACCAAGTTGGGTATTTTATACATCATGATAAGTTTGGGGTACAATTTTATTAAGTTATTACAACCCCTTTTTAAATCCCCTACACATCACTTTAACCCCCCACATTACCATTCACCTTTTAAAAATCCCCAAATCACTTCCCAACCCCAAACCCTACCCATTTTCGAAATCCACCAAAAAGGAAGAAGGAAAGTCCCACAAAAACTTTGTTTGTGTGATCTTTGCTAGGATTTGGAGCCTACAAGAGGTATGGAACCATTCCTATAAGTTTTATGATGTTTGGTGTTGAAATGGGTTAAGTTTTTGATGTTTTATGTGGGTTTGTTTGGGTATGTGTTGTGTATGGTTGGGGTATGATTTTTGAAGTGTTTTATGTTGGTTTTGGTGGGTTATGATGTTATTGATGTTTTATGGAAGTTTGGTTTTGGGATGGTATGTGGAGGAGCTTGAAAAATGAGCATTAATGGCGAAAATTCGATGTACAGCACTCGGCGATCGATCGCCCATTCTTGGCGATCGATCGCGAGCGTCCAGTACCAGCCAGAAGCATTTGGCGATCGATCGCCACTTTTGGGCGATCGATCGGCGGGCCTGGCGATCGATCGCGCCAAAAGTGGCGATCGATCGCCAAGAAGGAGATTTTGGCCCCTCGTCCAGTGCGATCTCGCGATCGATCGCGCCTGGGTGGCGATCGATCGCGAGCTGAAGAAAAGTGGATTTTTTGATTTTTTTGTGGGATTTTTTGGATATTGGACTATGTTTAGCTTCTAATATCAATTTGTATGGTTGTGTAGAACCATCCCAGGTGCCCACAACATCCAGGAGATAAAGCTCTCCAAATTCTCCACTTTTGGGAATTAAGGTACGTAAGAGACGTACGAGCATCGGACGGTAAACCATGCCCTTACATATTATGATGATATTTAAGATGATGTTTACGATGATGACGTTTAAGATGATGTTATGATGATGATATCTATGATGATATTTATAATGATGATGCTTATGATGATGTTATGATGATGATGCTTATGCGATGTTATTTGTGGTAAGATGCCACGGGGTAAGAAGCCCCACATGGTAAGAGGCCATGCGATATTATTTGTGGTAAGATGCCACGGGGTAAGATGCCCCACATGGTAAGAGGCCATGCGATGTTATTCGTGGTAAGATGCCACGCAATGTTTATGATATGGTAAGACGCCATATGATTGGGTAAGATGCCCACATGGTAAGATGCCAAGCAATGTTTATAATATGGTAAGACGCCATATGATTGGGTAAGATGCCCACGTGGTAAGATGCCACGCAATGATTATGATATGGTAAGATGCCATACAATGGGGTAAGACGCCCCAATATATGAATAAGAGTCAGGGATAACCAAGGAGGTTGGAGGACGACCAACGACTTTTACTTAACTAAGATGTTATGCATATGTATGCTTTTATATAATGTTAAGTAAATTTATGAATGCTCATGATGTGTTATCCCTGTAGGTACACTTTTGGACCAAGGGCCTAGGGTCGGGTTGAGGAAGTGAGCTAAAGGGAGCATGATGAACATAGGATGCAGGATTTTTGATAGTCTCTACTCTAGGAGTAGTGTAAATCTATAGCTTTAACATTCTTTGTTGGGAATGTAATTAAATAGCTTTGAAAACTTTATTTTTGGCCTGTAATCTCCCTAGCTCAAACTACAACCGGAACCCTTAAGAGGTTATAAATGCATGTTCTATCCAATTTATGTGTACTATATGAAGTTAAGGTAGGAAGACCCTACATCTATCGTGGCAACGATCCTAGCCAAAGCATATACCACACCAGGCATATCTCTCGAGGCAATGATCTCACCAAAGCATATACACATATCTATCAAGGCATCCATCCCAATCATATGAAATCCATGTATGAATATGCATATGAACTACCAATCATATGACACAAGATAACATAAATCATATGATATCAAAACCATAACATCATCATCGCATCATATCTATACTCCGTACGTCAACACGTACCTGTATTGCGACACAAAAGCGATAAATCAGGCGTTGATAGCTAAATGCCTCTTTGCCCTGTCCCCTGAGATGATGCAAGATGGTACAATTTCACTTCACACACCTTCCTAGCTCAATTCACAAGTCAATCCCAAGCTTAAACCACAAAGCACTTGGAAGAGATGAAGAGGAGCTTGTGTGAGAATTTTAGGTGAAAAGTGGTGTAAGTATGTGATTTCACCCCCTAATCCACTTGATATAGATCCTTAGCTCCTTAATTTACTTGTTATCATGCCATTTACAAGTAAGTACATGTTAAGTAACATGTACATGAAATGAAACTCAAATTCAAATGCAACTCCAATTGCAAATAAATTCACATGCATATACTAATTCAAATGCCTCCTATTTCATGTTCCTTGAGATGTTACCTCCTATTTCAAATCATAGACCATGTTTCATTATCAGTTCCACCTGAACCCCCAATATTATACCGCCACGTGATATAATTACACCATAATCATATCATACGTGTATACAACAAATCGAGGCATTACAATTCTCCCCCACTCATTGAATTTCGTCCTCGAAATTGTATATACAAACATGCATATCATGATACACAACTCAATCATCCTATGATAAAAAGATAGGAAACATAATCATGTATGCAACAGTACAATATGTATATACCAACAGTATCATAAAACTGTAAAATCATACCAGAAAACAAATCCGGATACCGTTGCATCATATGCTGCTCCGTCTCCCACGTTGCCTCTTCGACACCCCGTCTGTCCCACTGTACCTTAACCATAGGAATCACCTTATTACGCAACCTGCGTTCAGCTCGATCCAAGATCATAACCGGTCGTTCCTCATACGACACATCTGTATCCAACTGTACATCAGGTAGCTGTAAGACATGACTCGGATCTGGTTCATATTTCCTCAACAGTGAAACATGAAAAACATCATGAATACTACTCAAGGCCGGTGGAAGTGCTAAGCGATATGCCAACGTACCAATACGTTGCAACACCTCATATGGACCAACATATCGTGGAGACAATTTTCCACGCTTACCAAACCGTACTACACCTTTAAAAGGTGAAATTTTCAAGAACACACGGTCACCAATTTGAAATTCAAGTGGTCTACGTCGCTTATTGGCATAAGCAGCCTGTCTATCCTGAGCAGCTTTAAGTTTCAATCGAATGACCTTTACTTTCTCTTCCATTTCATGAATCATATCTGGTCCAGTTAAGGAAGACTGATCCACATCATCCCAATACAATGGCGATCTACATCGTCGCCCATATAAAGCCTCAAATGGTGCATCTGTATACTAGACTGATAACTGTTGTTATATGAAAATTCCACTAATGGCAACGAATCTTGCCAAGAGGTATCAAACTCTAATACACAGGCACGCAACATATCCTCAAGCGTCTGTATCGTACGCTCTGTTTGTCCATCTGTCTGCGGATGATATGCTGTACTCAACCGCACTTCAGTTCCCAACGCTGTCTGTAACCCTTCCAAGAAATTAGAAGTAAATCTCGGATCCCTATCCGATACAATGGAAACTGGAATACCATGTAGCCTCACTACATGTTGAATGCTGGAGTACTGTTCTCAAGTGCTTTACGTGTTCCTCTTCAGTTCGAGAGTAAATAAGCACATCGTCAATGGAAACTATGACGAACTGATCCAAACATGGTTGGGACACTCTGTTCATCAGGCTCATAAAACAGCTAGGGCATTCGTCACCCCAAAAGGCATGACTAAGAATCCGTAGTGTCCATATCTAGTCCTGGAAGCTGTCTTCTGTACATCATCCTCTCGAACTCGAATCTGATGATACTCCGACCTCAGATCGATCTTACTGTAGAGCCTCGTACTCTGCAGCTGATCAAACAAATCATCAATCCCCGGAAGCGGATACTTATTCTTCATCATGGCTTTGTTCAGTTGTCTGAAATCGATGCACAGCCGCATTGAACCATCTTTCTTCTTAACAAATAAAACTGGTGCACCCCAGGGCGATACGCTAGGGCGTATATAGCCCTTGTCAAGGAGCTCCTGCAACTGAACATTTAACTCCCTTAGCTCCGCTGATGCCATCCTATACGGGGCACGAGAAATGGTAGACGTTCCTGGTAGTAACTTAATCCCAAACTCGACCTCTCTCGTCGGTGGGGATCCGGGATCTCTTCCGGAGATACATCAGGAAACACCGCCACTACGGGCACATCCTCAACCTTTAACTCTTTCCTCTTTTCAGTAATATCAACAGCATAGATGAGATATCCTTCATGGTCTCGTTCCAATAACTGTGCCATCTTGACAGCAGATATTAACGGAATCCTTGAACGGGAACCATCCCCAAAGGATGTCCACTTGACTCCCATATCAGATCTGAATCGGTCAGTCCTCTGCCTGCAGTTCATAACTGCCTGATACTTGTTCAGAACATCAATGCCCACTATGCGGTCAAAGTCTGACATTCCCAGAACAATCAAGTCTGTCCTCAGCTCGTTACCCTCAACATAAATGAGGCCGTCATAAACAATCTGATCAGTTATCAAACTTCTTCCAGCGGGGGTCGAGACTACAAGAGGCATGGGCGACGGAGGAGTGCATATGAAATCGCTTCACCTACTTCTGCATTTGCTGCTATGCTGCAACACAAGGGTTAACAACGATACCCAAAAGCAGTTCATATAATACATCGTTAGAGAAACAAAACATGTTAGTACAACATCATATACTTCATATGCAACATATGCATAAAACATGTTTAAAAGTAAGCACCTAGCCAACTTATTGCTAAGGCTACCCTTCACTCGTTCCCGGGTTATCTAACCACTGCTCTGATACCACTAATGTAGGGTCCTCCTACCTTAACGTCATATTATACACGTATTATGGACTAAACATGCATTCATAACCTCTTAAGGGTTCCGGTTGTAACTTTGAGCTAATAAGATTACGGGCCAAAAATGAAATTTCAACCTTAATTAATTACATCCTCAATACAAATGTTAAAGCGATAGAATTATACTACTACTAGAGTAGAAACTATCCAGAAATCCTGAATCCTAACATCTTTCATGCTCCTCATAGCTCACTGCCTCAACCCGGCCCTTAGTCCTTTAGTCCAAAAGTGTACCTACAGGAACAACCCATCTTGAGCATGTACATCATTACTTAACATCATAAGGAAATGGCATATAAATAAATGCATGAAGATAACTGGTAACATATACTTCCTGGTTAATCGCATTAACCTTCTTTGGTTGTCCCTGTCTCATAGCCATGCATATAATCATTAATTCTTGACATGAATGATTAAAATCATCATCTTATAAATTTCATCATCGTATAACGTCATCATCATATAAGTATCATCAACTTATAGCATCATCATCTTATAGTATCATCATCTTGTAACATCATCATCTTACATCATCATCATCTTATAATTATCATCATCTTATAACATCATCATCATCTTATAAGATCATCATCATATAGCATCATCATCATATAGCATCATCATCATATAAGCATCATCATCTTATAGCATCATCATCTTATAACATCATCATCATATAAGCATCATCATCTTATAACATCATCATCTTATAGCATCATCATCTTATAACATCATCATCATATAGCATCATCATCATATAACATCATCATCATATAGTATCATCATCTTATAACATCATCATCATATAGCATCATCATCATATAGTATCATCATCTTATAACATCATCATCTTATAACATCATCATCATATAGCATCATCATCGTATAGCATCATCATCATATAGTATCATCATCATATAAGCATCGTCATCTTGTAGCATCATCATCTTATAAATGTAACAGTAAATGTACAAAATCATAGTTAAGTAAACATGCGGGTTATTCGTCAGTTCCTTTTTGTTGACCCTGATTCACATTCGTGCATATGGGCATCTTACCCCATCGCATGGCATCTTACCATATCATAACATCGTGTGGCATCTTACCACGTAATAACATTGTATGACCTCTTACCATATGGGCATCTTACCCCGTGGCATCTTACCACATAATAACATTGTATGGCATCTTACCATATGGGCATCTTACCCCGTGGCATCTTACCACGTAATAACATCGTATGGCCTCTTACCATATGGGCATCTTACCCCGTGGCATCTTACCACATAATAACATCGTATGGCCTCTTACCATGTGGGCATCTTACCCTTTTTATAAGCATCGTATAACATCATTATAAACTTACTTATCATATCATCTTCACACACATCATCATCTTATACTTATTTATCACAATCACCATCATAAACATCATCATCATAAACTTACTTATCACAATCGTCATCATAATCATCATAAATACTTATGCAATCAATGCATAGTCCGAGTTAGGAGTGTGTTACCGTCCGATGCCCGTACGCTTCTTACGTACCTTAATTCCAAAAATGGAGAAGTTGTAGGACTTTATCTCCTTGAAGTTGTGGGTACCTAGGATGGTTCTACATAACCATACAAATCGATATTAGAAGCTAATTATAGTCCAATATCCAAAAATCCCACAAAAACATCAAAATTATACATTTTGGTGTCTCGCGATCGATCTCCACGAAGCCCCGATCGATCGCGAGATCACACTGCCTCGTCCAACAAAATTTTCCAATTCGCGATCGATCGCCGAGTTTGTGCCGATCGATCGCGACCTCGCCGATCGATTGCGCCAAACTCGCGATCGATCGCTGAAGGCTACTGCCTTCAGCCCTTGCAGCTCGCGATCGATCGCTGAAGGCGCCGATCGATCGCCGAGTTCTGCACACGCGATAATCGGGCACTATTCACCCTTCTCCTTCCCAAACTCAAACAAACTTAAATATTCAAACACCAACCATACCAAATCACTACAAATCTTCAATAAACATCCTCATATAACCATAAATCATACCCCAACCATAAACAACATATACCCAAAACAAACCCACATAATTTACTTCAAAATCAACCCATTTCAACACCAAACATCATAAAACTTTTAGGAATGGTTCCATACCTCTTGTAGGCTCCAAATCCTAACAAGGATCACACAAACAAAGTTTTTGTGAAGTTTTCTTCTTCCTTCCTTGGTGATTTTCGAAAATGGGAGATGGGTTAGGGTTGAGAAATGAATTGGGGATTTTAAAAGTGATTGGTAAAGTAAGTGGGTATAGAGGGAAAAAGGGGGTTATAAGGTTAATATTAAAATTATACCCCAAAGTTAACATGATGTATAAAACACCCCAACATGGTATTTTAAAAGCATTTATAAAAAATGCATTAAACTCCCACTAAATCATGCTTTCCTCATAATTAACCATCAACATAGTTAAATCATGTTAACACCTTATTTTCTAACATGCATTTCAACATGATAAAACATTAAAGCTACAACATATATCATAAAACATGCTCGAACAAAAACGTCCTGGGCTTTACAATCTAACATGCATGATATCACATTCTCAATATCACTCCCATTCCATATTTTCCAGAAAAACAGGGCAATTATCTACCCAGATTTTCGAACACCCTATTTCACATGCTTAAATCCTTCACATAAAACATGTAACATGCTCAAGGAAAAATACTGAGAGCTTCATAATAACACCATGTAAGCATTTAAATCGAAGGTTTTAAGAAACCTAAGCTAACATGCCATTTTCACACTACTTAAAAGCAAGAACTTAAACAAGTTTAAATCAAAAACAGGGCATGGTTTCTCACCCTACTTTGCTCCGATTTTTTAGAGGCTTCCAAGGAATGAAAATGGCAAGGCTCCTCACGATTTTTCTTAGCAGATGCTGGAGGTTATTTGGGAGAGAAAGATCGAGATTTGGAATGGAGGAGAAGGGTTGAAAGATTGTGCCAAGTGGGGTGGATAGTCAGCCTTTGCACAGTTGATTGGTATGGGTTGGGGGGGGGGGGGTGGTTGGGTGTTGGGTGGTATGATGTGTTATGTTTTGGTCCCGGTATTTAGCAAGATGTATTAAAATATCTTCACATGATATTTATAGTATTTTCTAAATAAAATACTTCAATTCCCATTTAAACATGCTTCGCCAAAACAAATAACACACACCCCAAATAAACATGCAACAACCCCAAAATCCCAACATATATCACATGCACCCTGAAATGTATCTCCTCAATAATATTAATTTAATCTCATGAATTAACACCCAAATTATCATAATTTAAATTAATGATTAAAATCACATAATCATTTCGGGGGTATCACACCGATCGATCGCCCAAATGTGGCAATCGATCGCCTAATGCTTCTGGAGCCTACTGTTGGCTCGCGATCGATCGCCAGAAACTGGCGATCGATCGCCGATCCCTGCACATAGAAAATCACCATTTTTGTACTACATTTTCTTCACCAACCTCAACAACACTTATACCAACAAACCAAAAACATAAAAACACTTCCAACCTTCATTTTACACCATTAAACAACCAAAAATCCTACACCCAACCAAAAATACCAACCCATAATAAACCCATTTCAAACTCAAACCAAACCTCATAAAAACTTTAGGAAGGGTTCCATACCTCTTGAAGACTCCAAATCCTACCAAAAATCTCACAAACAAAGATTTTGAGAAGATTTCTCCTTCCTCTTTTGCTCAATTTCGAAAAAGTGAGGTGGGTTAGGGTTGGGGATGAGAACTGGGGATTTAAAAGTGAAGTATAAAGTGAGGTGGGTATAGTGGGGTAAAGGGGTTATAAAGGTTAATTAAAATTGTACCCCAACAATTAACATGGTGTATAAAATACCCAACATGGTATTTTAAAAGCATTTTACAAAAATGCACCAAACTTCCACTAAATCCACATTTTCCACATAATTAACAATCGATATAATTAAATCATGTTAACACTTCATTTTCCAACATGCATAACATGCACCATAATTCATCACGTAAACATAATTAACGCCCAAATTGCAATTAATTATTTCGGGGACATCACAATACGCCCCTACTTATAAGATTTCGTCCTCGAAATTGCATGCACTTACCCAAAACGAAACTAAACATAAATCACATACCAGAAAATAGTTCCGGGTAATGCTGCACCATATGCTGCTCCGTCTCCCACGTAGTCTCCTTGACACCCCTACGATCCCACTGAACCTTTACCATCGGTATGACCTTGCTCCAAAGTCTGCGATCCTCTCGATCCAGAATTCTAACCGGTCGTTCCACATAGGAGATATCTGAATCCAACTGTACTTCAGTAGGCTGTAATACATGAGACGTGTCTGGCTCATACTTCCGTAACATAGAGACATGAAAGACGTCATGAATACCAGATAAAGACGGCGGTAGAGCCAAACGGTAGGCCAAAGTACCGATACGCTGCAATACTTCATATGGCCCAACATACCTCGGAGATAACTTCCCCCGCATACCAAAACGAACCACACCCCTGAAGGGTGAGATTTTCAAGAAGACCTTGTCTCCTAACTTGAATTCTAGCGGTCATCGTCGCTTATTGGCATAGGCTGCTTGCCTATCCTGGGCCGCTTTCATCTTCAGGCGTATCAACTTGACCTTCTCTTCCATACCCGTAATCATATCCGGTCCTCCGACCGGTTTACTAGTCAAGTCCTCCCAATACAGCGGTGACCTACAGCGTCGTTTGTAAAGAGCTTCGAATGGAGCCATTTGAATGCTCACATGATAGCTGTTGTTATAGGAGAACTCCACCAGTGCCACTGAATCCTGCCATGGAGTACCAAACTCCAATACACATGCCCTCAGCATATCTTCGAGCGTCTGTATGGTACGCTCTATCTGACCATCTGTCTGAGGGTGATAAGATGTACTCAGTCTGACCTCTGTGCCGAAAGCTGTCTGGAGACCCTCCCAGAAATGTGAAGTAAACATTGGGTCTCTGTCAGACACAATCGAGACTGGAACCCCATGCAACCTCACCACATCCCGTACATATAATTGGGCCATCTTTAGGTATGTGAAGACATACAGTAAAGGATGAAATAAGCCACCTTCGTTAGCCTATCCACGATCACCCAGATCGCATCAAATCCAGAGGCCGTCCTTGGCAAGTGGGTCACGAAGTCCATAGATATGTGCTCCCACTTCCATTTAGGTACCTCTAAACTCTTCAGCTCGCCACCAGGCCTCTGCCTCTCCGTTTTTACTTGCTGACAAATCAAGCACTTGTTGACAAAGGTGATGACGTCTCTTTTCATCCGCTTCCACCAAAACTGGTCGCATAAGTCCTTGTACATCTTTCTCCCACCTGGATGTATGCTAAACCTGCTGCTATGAGCACGGTGCAAGATCCCTTGATGCAACTCTGGTGCCCTCGGCACTACCCAACGGTTACCAAGCCTCAAGGAACCATCTTCTGCCACTCTGAACTTTGATGGCTGTCCCTGAAGTACTATCGATGACCATCTCTGAACTTCATCATCCGACCTCTGGGCTTTCCTGATAGCCTCGAATATGTCTGGCTCAGCCAATAAGGTCGATACTCGCACCGGCGAAGTGTCCACATCGAAATCATAGCCCAGATGGCAATAAGAAGTCATCATAGCTGATAAACTCATGGCATCCTCAGCAGTACTCTTCACCTTCCGACTTAAGGCATCTGCTATCAAGTTTGCTTTACCAGGATGGTACTCAATTTCACAATCATAATCCTTGAGTAAATCCATCCATCTTCTTTGTCGCATATTCAATTCAGCCTGTGAGAACAAAAACTTCAGGCCTTATGGTCTGAATAGATGGTAAACGTCGTACCATATAGGTAATACCTCCAAATCTTCAAGGAAAATATAATGGCTGCCAGCTCTAAATCATGGACTGGATACCTGGCCTCATGTGGCTTCAGCTGCCTCGATGCATAAGCCACTACATGTTTATCTTGCATCAACACACAACCCAAACCCTGCATTGATGCATCTATGTACAAGGCAAACCTTTATTCTCAGAAGGAATCACCAATACAGGTGCCGTAGTCAAACGACGTTTCAATTGGAAGCTTTCCTCACAAGCGAAACTCGGGTCCGGCTTACATGCTATGGTGAAGTACCAGGTATTCCACTTGAGCCACTGCTTGACCCAATTATAGATCAACGTGCGTTCCAGGGGACCAATAGATCGGGACTCCTTTCTGAGTTAGCTGTGTCAGGCGTTTGGCAATCTTTGAAAAACCTTTGACAAAACGTCGATAATACCCGGCCAAGCCGAGGAAGCTCCGTATCTCGGGTACAGTAGTGGGTGCAGCCCACTCCATCACAGCTTCAACCTTCCTGGGATCTACAGATATCCCGCTGCTAGATATAACATGACCCAAGAATACCACACTGCTCAACCAGAACTCGCACTTGCTGAGCTTTGCATATAACTGATGATCCCTAAGGATCTGGAGTACTGTCCTCAAGTGCTTCACGTGTTCCTCTTTGGTCCGAGAGTAAATGAGTATATCGTCAATGAAAACAATGACAAACTGATCCAAATACGGTTGAAATACTCTGTTCATCAGACTCATAAAGACAGCCGGGGCATTTGTCACCCCAAAAGGCATGACTAAGAATTCAGTAGTGCCCATACCTAGTCCTGAAAGCTGTCTTCTGAACGTCATCTTCCCTTACCCGAATCTGATGATACCCCGACCTCAGATCGATCTTACTGTAGAGCCTCGTACCCTGCAACTGGTCAAACAAATCATCGATCCTCGGAAGTGGATACTTATTCTTCACTGTGGCTTTGTTCAGTTGTTTGTAATCTATGCACAGACGCATCGAACCATCTTTCTTTTTGACAAATAGGACGGGTGCACCCAGGGCGTATGTAACCCTTATCAAGGAGTTCTTGCAACTGAACCTTTAACTCCCTTAACTCCGCTGGTGCCATCCTATACGGGGCACGAGAAATAGCAGACATCCCGGTAGTAACTCAATCCCAAACTCGACCTCTCTTGTCGGTGGAAATCCGAGAATCTCTTCCGGAATGACATCAGGAAACTCCGCCACTACGGGCACATCCTCGACCTTTAATTCTTCCCTCTTTTCAGTAATATCAACAGCATATATGAGATATCTTGTATGGCCCCGTTCCAATAACTGTGCCATCTTGACAGCAGATATCAACGAATCTTTGAACAGGAACCATCCCCATAGAATGTCCACTGGACTCCCATATCAGACCTGAACCGGACAGTCCTCTACCTGCAGTTCACAACTGCCTGATACATGTTCAGCACATCGATGTCCATAATGCAATCGAAGTCTGACATTCCCAGAACAATCAAATCTGACCTTAGCTCGTTACCCTCAAAATAAATGAGGACGTCATAGACAATCCGATCAGCAATCAAACTTCTTCCAACGGGTGTCGAGACTACAAGAGGCATGGGCGACGGAGAAGTGTATATGTGGTGCCTTTCCACAAAACTTGTCGACACAAAAGAGTGTGACGCACCTGTGTCTATCAATATAAAAGCAGGATGCGTAAATAAAAGACACGTACCCGCTAACACTTCCTCCGGAGCCGCTGTAGCCTGCTCCCTTGTCAATGCATAAACTTGCCCCTGAGGTGGCCCCATAGGCTGACCTCCATACTGCCTCGGTACAAACGGTGGCCTGTGCTGCACTGCTCTGTCCGCAGGCCTTCCCGCAGAGTTCTGTTGTCCCTCCCGATTGGGACATTACCGAGCAAAGTGGCCCTTATTGCCACATACGTAACAACCACGCAGTCTTTCGTCGAATGTGGTTGCCCACAAAGAGAGCACTGGACCTTCCCAAATCTGCCTACCTGAGACTGTCCTCTTCCTGACGGAGCGTCATTCCTACGGTTTCCTTTCCAACGATTTTTGGGCCTCTTACCACTGAACCTCGAAGCTGATGTGTTCCCCCTTGGCTTGAACTGATCACCCTCGGCTTCAAATTATCAGAAGTAGATTTCTGAGGGGTGCTGGAGGTGGCACGGCATCAGGATATGCACCAACTCCCAGTTCGGCTAGCTCAGCCCATGAAAGGGTGTCATCAAAGCAAGCAGGGCCATAAGTGACCACCCTGTCATACAGTTCAGGCCTCAAGCCTTTCATGAAGTGCCTCATCTTTGCTTGAGTGTTTGAAGCGACGTGGGGCACATCTCTGAGCAAAGAGCAGTAATGGAGAGCATAATCTGACACATGCATGTTACCTTGCTTAAGGTTAGTAAACTCATCCTCCTTAGCCTGTCGCGCAGCAGCTGAAAAATAGAGGATCAGAAACCGAGTTCGAAACATCTTCCAATTTATTTCCTGTCCTTGAGCCTCTTGCTCTACTACTTTGGTTTTCCACCACATCAATGCCTTCTTGGCCAGTTGGAATTCCCCTAACCTTATCCATGATGACTTTGCACATGGAGCTGCCACAAATATCGGTTCCATCCTTTCTAACCACTCCTCGGCCATTTCCCCTGTCTCAGTTCCTTCGAACATCGGGGGTCGGTATGTCAGAAACTGAGCCAAACATAGCTCCCCAGGTAGTAACTATTGCTCAGAGGGTTCTTCGCCCAAGGCTGGCGGTGGTAGGGGATTTGTACGCCCAGCACTTGCATTAACACTAATTGCATCACCCACTTCCACATTTGCTGCCATGCTGCAACATAAGGGTTACCAACCATACCCAAAAGTAGTTCATATAATACATCGTTAGAAAAACATAACATGTTAGTATAATAGTCATATACTTCATATGCAACATATGCACAAAACATGTTTAAAAAGGAGCACCTAGCCAAGTTATTGCTAAGGCTACCCTTCACTCATTCCCGGGTTTACTAACCAGTGCTCTGATACCAATAATGTAGGGTCTTCCTACCTTAACATGATTATAATAACGTATTATGGACTAAACATGCATTAATCATCTTAGGGTTCTGGTTGTCACATGAGCTAACAGGATTATAGGCCAAAAATAAAATTCCAAAAGTTAATTAATTACATTCCCAATGATGAATGTTAACATTATAGGTTTATACTACTCCTAGAGTAGATACTATCATCCTGAATCCTATTCCTTTTTGTGCTCCTTGCAGCTCACTGCCTCAACCCGACCCTTACCCTTCAGTCCAAAAGTGTACCTACAGGAACAACCCATCATGAGCATGTACATCATTACTTAACAGCATAAGATAATGGCGTATAAATAAATACATGAAATAATCGTTAACATAACTTCCTGGTTAATCGCATTAACCCACTTTTGTTGTCCCTGTTTCATATTCATGCATATAACCATTAGTTCTTGACATAAATGATTAAAATCGTACTTCACTTATATGCCCATAATCAACAATGTTAATTAGAAATGTGACTGTTCTGGTCCTGTTATGTCAGCGGCACAATTGACCCCCTCGTTTGACATATAGCGGTACTGTGATATCCCTCGCTACACCTTGATAGCGGATATATCTCCTCACTAGCTATCTCAGCGGTAAGTACCTTCCTAGCTTTCCCATAACAACCACCGGAACATTCTACCATTTCTAATAACATAGTTTAACATACATCATAAACATCGTAGCATCCTTACTCATCATAAACATCATCCTCACTTATCATAAACATCATCGTATCTTTACTTATCATATTCATCATCGTACACTTACTTATCATTAACATCATCAACCTGTTACATAAATACTTATGCAATCATTGCATAGTCATAGTATATGAGTGTGTTTTACCGTCCGATGCCCGTACGTCTCTTACGTACCTTAATCTCAAAAGTGGAGAAGTTGAAGAACTTTATCTGCTTGAAGTTGTTGGTACCAGGGATGGTTCTACACAATCATACAAATGAATATTAGAAGCCAATTATAGTCCAATATCCAAAAATCCCACAAAATAACCAAAAATACCATATTTTGCATCTCGCGATCGATCGCCACCCAGGCCCGATCGATCGCGAGATCGTACTGGCTGATTCTAAATTTTTCAGCCCTTGGCGATCGATCGCCACTTCTGGCGCGATCGATCGCCAGCCTCGCCGATCGATCGCCCAAATGTGGCGATCGATCACCAAATGCTTCTGGAGCCTACTGTTGGCTCGCGATCGATCGCCAAATGCTTCTGGAGCCTACTGTTGGCTCGCGATCGATCGCCAGAAACGGGCGATCGATCGCCGATCCCTGCACATCGAAAATCACCATTTTTGTACTACATTTTCTTCACCAACCTCAACAACACTTATACCAGCAAACCAAAAACATAAAAACACTTCAAACCTTCATTTTACACCATTAAACAACCAAAATCCTACACCCAACCCAAAATAAACCCATTTCAAACTCAAACCAAACATCTTAAAAACTTTAGGAAGGGTCATACCTCTTGAGGACTCCAAATCCTACCAAAATCTCACAAACAAAGATTTTGAGAAGATTTCTCCTTCCTCTTTTGCTCAATTTTGAAAAAGTGAGGTGGGTTAGGGTTGGGGGTGAGAATTGGGGATCTAAAAGTGAACGATAAAGTGAGGTGGGTATAGTGGGGTAAAGGGGTTATAAAGGTTAATTAAAATTGTACCCCAATAATTAACATGGTGTATAAAATACCCCAACATGGTATTTTAAAAGCATTTTACAAAAATGCACCAAACTTCCACTAAATCCACATTTTCCACATAATTAACAATCGATATAATTAAATCATGTTAACACTTCATTTTCCAACATGCATAACATGCACCATAATTCATCACGTAAACATAATTAACGCCCAAATTGTAATTAATTATTTCGGGGACATCACAACCCTGAAACTCGAAAATCACCATTTTAGCACCTCAAAACCTTCCCCAAACTCATACCAACAATTACCAACAACCACAACACTTCATAAACTCTATTAAAACCCATAAAAATACTAAAAAGATAACTTTGGATTTTACCAAAAATCTCCAATTTCCAAACCCAACATAATTCTTAACCAAAATCCACCATACTACTATCAAATCGAAGATAAGGACGAGGGGGAAGATTAATACCTGATTATCTTCGAGAAATCCAGCTCCGAGATAGAGCCTTGCTCGATTCTTCCATGGGAGGAGAAAAGGAGGGTTTGGGGAAATGGGGGAGGAGGCGTGGAAGATTAGAGAGAGGGAGGAGGGGAAAATGGTTACACACCGAGCCCTCTTGGCATATATATAGTACCAAGTCACAAAAATTCCAAGTCCTCCACAAATACATCATGACTCATTAAAAATCATCTGTTTTCAATAATTACCTCTCAATCTCTATTTCCATTACCAGCCCCAGCACAAAGTACTCCGGACCCCAGATCCCACCAAAAACCCAATTCCAAGGTTTTCACCACGATGAGAATACAATCTCATCCCTTGGATCCAACGACTCCAAAAACCAGATTTAAAATCCCCGGGAGTCCCAAAACCGCAATTAACACACAATTGCCACAATTAAAATCCATTAAGGATTATTATCACACCGGGATTAACACCAATAATTCCCGGGCATCACAATTATCCCCCACTAATAAAATTTCGTCCTTGAAATTTGCACGGCGTACTCCACGTAACGCTGAGACCACGCAATCCAAACGGATCCACAATGTCGAATCATGGACATAACATGAACGACACACCAACCGCGAGGATACCGACCTCGCACCAAAACCTGGAATGGGGTAACCTCCCAAACTGACACAAATCCACGAAAGACATCGGCATTCCCCGATGCTAACCATCCCAAGAGCAGTCAGCCTGTGATGACCAGGGATTATAGATGTTAATCCCGTAATGTTAATAATCCCTAAAGTGGTTTTACGTAGCGATTTGGAGTTTAATCGCGATGTTGGGCCTTCTGGGCTCGTTTATTTGGGTAGTTGGGATCGTTGGATCCAGAGGTTGAGATTGTATTCACATTACGGTGAAAAACCTAAGAGTTGGGTTTTTGATGTGTCTCGGGATCTCGGGTGCTATGTGAGCACCGGTAGAGGGTTTTGGAGTTAGAGAGAGAGTTTTTGAAAACAAATGATTTTTAATGAATCATGATGTAATTGTGGGGCTATTAATTTTTCGGGGTATTTTTGCTATAAATACCAATTGAACCCAAAATTTTAAGAAAAATATCATTTCAGCCCCAATTCTTCCTCCCTCTCTCCCGCGATGCGACTCCCGTCTGCCCAGCCCCTCCGCGCGTTAAAACGCTTCGGCCGCCGCCGTCCCGCCGCCGTTCGGCGCGTCTGACCTACCCACGGCTTCGTCTCGTCCAGGCGCTCCTTTCCCCTCCGGCAATTCGAAGTTTCATCGCGATTTGAGGTCGAATTTTGAGAAAGAGCGGCGATCCCCAATTTCTAGGGTTCATCGGATTTTGGTCGTTTTTCTTCCGATTTCGTTTGGTAACGTTCCTTACCCCCTTTTTCCATGTTTGTGATGTTCTTCCCTGCCTAATTGTGATTTGTGGTTCGAAATTATGTTCGAATTTTAGGGCTTGGAATTCGATTTTGGGGATTTTTGGCATGAGGATGATAATGCTTGTTAGGATTCGATTTATTCATGTTTAAATGAATTATGATGCTTAAGTGGGATCGAATTAAGATGTTATGGTTCGAATTTGCCCTAATTTGGTAAGGATTTGATTTCGAATTTGGGGGTTTTGGCTATGGGTTGATGATTCATGTTAGGGATCATTTATTACATGTTTTAGATGATTTATGATGCTTGGTTGGGTTCGAATTGTGATGCTAGGGTTCGAATTATTGAAGGTGTTCTTGGGCAATTTTTCGATATGTCGCATTCGTTTTCCCTCCCTGCATGTACCCTGCCCCGGGTCTTTAAATGATTTATTGACGTGTGTTGACAATATTTTGAAGGTTATGAATGTGCTTGAGCATGGGTTACATGTTCGTAAATAATTGTGAATTATTTATCGTTTTAGCACATCGTTTCTCGGGGCATGGAACTCGAGCAAGGTTTGGCTCGGACTTCGAGGATTTAAGGTACGTTTAACGTACGAGCATAGTTTAAATGATGTTTTACAAGTATGATGCATGATCTAAAATACATGAAATGCTTTGCTATGATGGTATCGGGACTTGGTTATTATATGTTGTTTCACATGGTGGAATGCTCAGTGCCGCTATGATGCGAGTCAATGATGAGGTGTGGTTGCTACGGAGCAAACACCCATAGTATGACGTTACCTTGAAGTAAGAAATGAAAATGTGGTATTTGATTTGATATCTAGGATATCTGTATCTTATTCCCTATGGGTAATAATAGGAACAGAGACGTAGTTAATCAGAGAAGTGATTAACCAGTATCGGAAGTTAAGGAAATCTCAATACGATATCTAGAATTATGATCAATTCTAGATTAAGTAAGATGTTATGAAAAGATGTTATGAAACGATGTTATGAAAAGATGTTATGAAACGATGTTATGAAAAGATGTTATGAAAAGATGTTATGAAACGATGTTATGAAAAGATGTTATGAAACGATGTTATGAAATGATGTTATGAAATGTTGCTAATCATTGCTAGATAAAGTAAGATGTTATGAAATGTTGCTAATCATTGCTAAGTAAAGTAAGATGTTATGGAATGTTGCTAATCATTGCTAGTTAAAGTAAGATGTTATGAAATGTTGTTAATTTGAAACTGGCTAGGGTTAACCAATGTGATGATTAACTGCATATTCAGGATTTGATGATTTATCTGTTTTGAGAATAGGGTTATTACAGGGGTACGCTATGATGAGGATGATACCATCCAGGAAGTATCACCTATGTTCCACAATATTTACATTTTCGTAAATTATGTATTATGTCATTATGATTATGAAATTGTGGAATTGGTATGCTCACCCCGTTGGGGGCTGTCTCTGTTGGGGCAGGTGAACAGGTACGTCGATGGCTTTGGAGATGAGCTCGAGCTGTTGATTGGATGTACTCCCAGGATCGTGGTACCAGGGCTTGATGGAGCACGGTATCGTATAGAGTACCTATATATACCCACGATGATTATATACATATTCATGATGCTCGCATGTGAGCACGATTATACTTGTATATGGGTTGTATGTAAAGGCATGAGCCTTTCTCTCTTTCATTCTATGTTGCATGCAATTAGAGGTAGAATTGCTAAATGATAAGAGAGTCATTGGCGTATTATGTGGGTGTTGAAACCCACTTTTGATGTCATATGTGTGGTGTCTTCCCTGGCTGGGAATTTACTTATTATTGCTGCATTCTGATGAGTATTATGTTTTCCCTGGCCGGGAATTATGTTATGTGCTGTGCTTTTATTTCGGGATAGCTCTATTTATGGGGAGACTCTGCCCAAATTTTTATAAAAGTCCACAAGTAAAAAGTGGTGTAATGGGCGAGCTCTATGAGTCTATTGTTGTTAGGAAGACGAGCTTATAACGCTGTATGTTAAAGAAAATTTTGTAATTGCCATTCAATGGTAAAGTATCATCTGAGTTTCCCGAACAATTTTATTAAAAGCATGTGCCACACATTAATGATTAATACACTAATCAAGGGTTAAGTATACGGGGTCCTTACACAGCCAAACTTAACTACAAATCAAACGAATCATTCGTGATTCCAAATAGATATCGCCTCGATGATATCTCCATGACATAGCCAACGATTTAAACATACACCGTTACCAAAGTGACCACCAGTACACAACAGTGTACCTAAATTACATCCGGTTCTTATTTCCAAATCCATCTCCATCAAAGGAGTAGTCGCACCACATTGCAACACGGATCGGGCAACTCATATTTACCGATCAACTCAAAACACATCTCTAAAGATGTCTACATCCATAAGTTCCAAGAAAATCACATCTTGGTCCAACACATCATCGAGACTCTACAAGGTCTCAAATTCCCGAAAGGACATGCAAAACAATCAATCGCATTCCCGCCTCACGTGCCAACCACGACACCCAACACATTCGAAACATGGTCATCCCTCGTTTACCCTAGGATTCAACGATCCTAACACAGGATGTTATCAAATTACTCAGAAATGAATTACCATGGCCTAAGATACGAGAATCCCTCCTCAAGGGAAGTCAACCAACCCTCACGATCAATCTTCAGAATGCACCGTGCCATCGAGATTTACCAATCTCAAGATGCCACAATCTCTCACCTGAGATTCATCAAACCAAGCATACTAATCCAATGCTCAACAAGGCCTCAATAAAAGCTGGCATTCATACACACACACTGGTACACATGCCTAAGTACCAATACAACCTGCATACTCAATGCGATCGACTCGGGTATCACCAATCATACCAAAGTCCCATAACCAACTGTCAATCCCCAGCTATTCTCACCTCGCGGAGAATAAATGATTGACAGACCAACTATTCCGACATCAACACCACACAATCCGACTCATTGAATCTCCCAAAGATTCCCAATCGGTAGGCATATACATACTGCATTCCTTACAAGGAAACATGTCATGGACTCATGACCCTCCAACCTCGAACTGCCATTCGGAAAACCTGGATATATTTACCAAAACATATCACGGAACCAAAAGTACGCAACTGTTTCAGAATAGTGCATCAAAGCCACTATTACCAAATCGAAACCCGTATACGCCATGTATACTCATCCTAAAGATGTTCTGTACTAATACCATAGTACTACACAATCTCTAGCATTTCTCCGGAGACGTCTCCTCGAACGTATGTCCGGAAGTACGAAGCCATCACCTAGTCCAACACTAGTAGGGCTTACCCCGGTTGATTCACAATCAACCCTCGACCAATACCAGTTGTCTCCATGACAGTACAATCCAAATCTCCCCAAGAGATAAAAGCAGTATAGTAGTGTTACCCCACTAGCTATATCTCACAAACCCAATTGTGTTTCCCCACTGCATGCCATATGCAAGATGCTCAACCCGAGCCAAAAAATGACTTGTCGACACTCACGTTGGTACTTCCAACAGAATTGAGTTGTCCCAGTACAAGTCCCTCGAAACATTTGACGTATAAACGTCCCCATGAGGTATTCCCTGCCTCAATCATCATGCCACACAGAGACTACAAGAGTCTACCATAAACCCTCATCGTATCACCGTATGATTCACCAAACTCGGTCCCAACGTGCAGTATAATGGCCACAACAAGCACACTATATTACTGCCACAATACCTGGTTAGCAAAGCGCTGCCTGCATAGGCTTATATCAAGCCTACCAACATGCCATACGTTCCATCCCGGTATGCCATACTTTACAAACCATTAGAGTAGTGGGTCATCACCCAATATTTCTCTAAAACACCAAAGCATAATGGACATCCCGGTGTCCTTCTCAACCACGATGTACTCCTAATCCATTAGGACTTATTCCACACCCTCAGGGTGGGTGTGACCATGTCTACCACACATCACAATGACAAGCGAGTAGTTTCCTCAATGACTACTCTTACCACCAATCACTTGGCCTTAACCATTCCAGCGAGTATACCGAAAGGTATCACTATTCGAAAATATTTACCTCTATTACATGATGCGGTACACTCACCGGTAGAATGCATCCAATAAGCCATCGAGCAAACCTGCTCGTCGTAATAGTCTCGTCAACCAGTGACGTAGACATCATCTTGTGCCCATCAACATCACTCAAACCATATGACTAAATACGTACACCTAGACGTATTATTCGTCATCACGACGCTACACGTCTACATAGAATATCCACTATGTCATCGTCATCCCGTGACGGTATATGTCAATATATGACATCCAAAAATAACACCGTCAACTCTTGACGGTATTTGTCGATACACGACATCCATAATCTAATCCTCAAACACATGACGGTATATGTCGATATACGACATTCGTAATCTCGTCGTCGAACACATGACGGTACATAACAACACATGGTATTCACAATAATGCTAACAAAATAGTAATACACCATACCTCATCGCTATCAAGATAGCGGCATACCTGTATCCATCGTCCTCCAGTGGCACGCAAGCAGCACCCATCGCTCGTTGGTAGCGTAATCCAGTGCTACGTACATAGTGGTATAACCCATCGCTATAAAATCAGCGGCATGATCCCTCGCCATAAAGTCAGCGGCCTGAAACATCGCTAGAGATGTCCGGCAGTATGAACCATTGTCATAGATGTAGCGGAATGTACCATCGCTATATAATACCTGGCGGCATAGACCATCGCCAATAGATGTAGCGGAATGACCCGTCGCTATATAATACCCGGCGGCATGAACCATCGCCAATAGAATAGCAGAATAAACCATCGCTATGAATACCCGGCGGCATGAACCATCTGTAAGTGATCCATCAAAGCAAAGCAACGCAGCGGAATAAATTTTTTATGGATTACATGACACCGGATCTATACATAGGTTATCATATCGGATAAAGGAATTACAAAAGTCTCACCCTTGTAGCGTGTTTGAGCCGATTCCACGAAGCAGCACCACGTCCAACGCCTTCTTCGAGTCACAAGAAAAACTTATCAAGTTTTGCCTCAACGGTATCCACACGATTAAATCGGGAGAAGGGATAGTCTAAGAACAAGTTGCTAGACTCGTTCTTAAACCGGAACAAGAAGCACACTCGATTCCAAATCGATTGATGGCACAAAACACCAAGAGCACTCTTCGGCTATCAAGAAAAACCGAGAGCACCTTGAGAAAAGGCGGCCGTGAGCTTCAAAGTGTAGGTTAGAATGAATTTTAATTGTCCAACAATTAATTATATCATTGTTATTAAAAGGGCTTAATTAAGTTCAAGACTTTCTCAAAGTCTTATGGGCCCAAACCCATGATTTAATTAAGTTCTTTTAATCATTCAATTAAGACTCCTCTTAATTAATTAATTCATCCAGTGAATTTAATTTCCCTTCTTGATTTAATCTTTTGTGCGACCCGATAGGATCTTGTAATGTTGGCAGTGACATAAAATCTCATTTTATGTCGCAAGCAATGAGCGGTATCTAGCAACACATCAATGCTACCCAAATTACAAGAATGTCAATGACTCGACATAACCTAGTAACTTGTGATAATATTAACCATGTAACTTAATCCCTTTGTCCTTTGTGTTTAGATTGAACACGAGTCATGGAATAGTCATACTCGTATATTCAATCTCTATTTCTTGATCCCCAAGTAGAACAAGAATAAACGAATAAACTCGATATCTCATATCGACTCATTCGAGCATGGCCATGCATTTTAGTGCTCAACGATCAAGGGCCAAACACATCTCCTGTTATATAGGAGGGACAAATCCTATCTCGATCAGTCAACATCCCTCTACATAATTCGTAGTGTATCCAATAGTCGCCTTTATAGTTTACCCTGTTACGGGTAACGTTTGACAATATCAAGATACATAACTCCTTATGTTGGGATCTCTGATGATCATAAGTCGTAAGGATTACATACATTATTATCACTATGAGAATTGCTTATGACACTCATATAACTATCCATGTAGCATTATCATGGTGGGTCTGTCCAGTACATCGTTCTCAAACATGTACCCATCTGTTGATTTGATATCTCATATCAATGAACAATTCATCAATCAACACATACTAGTCTCTACGTATTATCATTATCCCTATTCATGATAATACTTGACTAGGAACATCTTTAAGAATAATACAATATTATTCTAAGGACATTAACAAATATATTAATTCACATTGCACAGTTAATCGAATAATATATAATAATGAATTCCCATTTCATAAAATCATAAACATTGTATGTCCAAACAATCATTCAATGATTTGTCTTAGGGCATATCCCAACAAATCTCCCACTTGCACTAAGACCACTCAGACATATACCTAATGCCTAGAGATCTAGTATGATGATCATGCTTCTGCTGTGACAGTGGCTTTGTCAATGGGTGTAAGGCCCCATTGCTAATCAACCCGGATGATTAATTAATTAAGAATTGAATAACTGGAATTGAAGGTATTAAACAAGTTTGTGAAATTTCGAGAAAATCTGGAAGATTAGAGCGTAGATTGCGATTAAATGTGTTATGGTCTACGACATATCATGTTCGAACGGTATCAATTATATATATATATATATCATATTATATATTTAATATAAATATTATATTGGTATGGTGTAATACACCACACACACAATTAAATATACTTGGCCACCAACATATAACCATCGATTTTCACTTCCCATTTTTTCCATCCTATTTTTCTTTTTTCTCCTCCATCTTTTCTTGCTGGTTTCTTCTTCAAACCTTCAAATACAATCTGAAAAACTCATGCAATCAAAGATTTGGTGAGAAACAATCACTAGGAATTCGAAATTGCAAGAAGAAGAAACAAGAGAAGAGGAAAGAAAATAGTGCAGCAGAAACAGAAAGTTTAGGCGAAACTTCAGAAGTGTAGGACGTTTTTGGTGGTGTTAAAGCTTCAAATATTGAAGATAAATGAAGGTAAATCATCATTTTTGAGTTTTATAAACTTGAATGTAGGATTAAGGGTCGAAATTTAGGAGGAGACACGAAATTTGTTGGTGTCATTTTGTCAAAACAGAATCTGCAGAAATGTTGTTGCATGCAGTAGGTAGCTCCGGAATTTCGATTTACCTAACTTCCGATTCTGACTTTGAGCCTCAAGTAATAGTTATAGATATATGTGTTTTCGTCCTGTGGTTAAACTATGAGATGATTTGGACTTAAAATGAGTGAGTTATGATGTTTTTACCACAAGGTGCACAATCTGGGACATGCATGTAGGCGGGTTGCACATGCAGTGTGTTCATGGTAAATCTGGGCAAAATGTGCTACGATTTTGACCTTGGTGTCTGAATAAAAGTTGTAAAACTTTGAGTTATCTTGCATTAGAAACTGGCCTTACATGATATGGAGTTTCCGTGTGTAAGATATGAACGTTTCCATAAAACCGCTCACTCTGTCAAAATAGAATATGAGTATTTTTAAAATCTGGCATACTTTGCTTTGCATGTGCCTCAAGATGAGTGATCTAGCTTATGGACTTCAAATACGAACTGTATTACATTGAGTTGTCGTGATTTTACCACTGGCCCCAAGTCTTTTGGATGTCATATGAATTTATTATGATTTCTATACAAAAATGGGTCAGGCTGGAATTTGGTGAATTGTCCTGTTTTTCCAGCAGATTGTTCTTGGCCATTTTACCTAGGCTAAATGAACGAATTTGAAGATGAGTTGAACTGATGAAATGTTCATTTTTGAGTTAACTTTGAAAATAAATTGGACCCATGTGATTTTATTAAGTATCGAACAAGTTATGAGCCGATCTCTACGGTTGCGCAGGCTGAAATTTAGAGAATTGGTTTTGGGTCTAAGTTTGAGTTTTATTTGATATGTTTAAGGCTAGTATGTGACATTATGTTGTATTTGGAACTGTTATGGCCAGGTTTATTAATCCTGAGATTGAGTCGAGGATCACTTGGTAATTAGCTAACGGTTTGAGGTACGTAGAAAACGGGTTTTATCACAATGTCTGGCAAAGACATGTGATGTTCCCGGGTATGATTTACTTGTCATTACTTGCTCCTTATGTGACTATGTGATAAGTTGATTTGCAGTATGTGAATTACATGGTACATTGACTGCATGATATATGATGACATGAGATTTGAGGTGCATCACATGAGATTATGATATTGCATGATGCATTGACACGCATGGACATTGAGCATGTCATGTTGAGTCTATTGATTCGTTCTTGGTACCTATATCTTTTCTTGGTATGAGTGATGCGTGTCTGGGGATGATGGGCAGCCGTTGGCTCGGCAGGAGTGAGAGTGAGCTGAGGGATGCCGGAGCGACGAGCGTGCCGACGTCGCCCAGACACGAGGATGATGGACCGCCGATGGCTCGACTGAGAGATAGATCGGAGCGCGGAGCGTGTAACATCCTGCTCGAGCACTGATGAGTGATTGATGATTTCCTTTGGACCCTTGAGACAGGGATATTCGAGATTTGATACCCTTCATGTGCATTTGCATTCATGCACGGCATACATCGCATGTTATTTGTCATACACTGTGATTTTATCTGTTTCTCGTACTGGGGTTCTGACCCCCTTCGCGGGGGGGCTGTCATGTCTTTGTTGGATGGACATGACAGGTATTGCAGGTGGACGTACTGTGGATGCTCGAGATGAAGCATTGATAAATACCAGAGCTCCTTGAGAGCGAGCTCAGGTATACGGTTTATGTTTTGAGTCCCAGTAGTTGTTTAGTATTTTTACTTATGTTTTAAATTACCGGGGTATGCCCTGAGTATCTGTATTTTTAAGTATTACTTTACTGAGAAATTATATGTAATGCTTATGCGATGAATATCATGTTAGATGTAAAACTGGAAATAAATATTTTCACTATTCGGAAATGTTTTAGAAACAAAATGCGAAAAATTTTGAGGGTCACTTTGATAAAGTTTTTAACTAAATCTTCCGCTGTTTACATTAATATAACAATCGTGTGTTAATTAAACCTCTGATTAGGACCAGGCCCTCACAGTTGGTATCAGAGCATAATCTGGGATATGCTCGAACTAGAGTTAGGACACTGAGTATAGACACAAATGAATTGTTTGTGCATGTGTCTGACTATCTGATTTATATGCTCTTGCCTTCTATGTTTACATGTTCGATAATGAGATTTTATGCATGTACTGGATTAGTAAGCAGGAATAATGAGATGTCATATCTCTGAAGATTCTAATATGCTGAGTTGCATATAATCTAGAGAATTTGAGAATTCTATCTGTTAGCACTGATAGTTGCTGATGGGATGATGATGTAGAATGAATGATGATAACATCTCTAACTTGAGATTGTATATGATGATTTGATGAACAGTTAGTGTTTGGACAGGTAGCAGCGATATAGACTTTAAGAGCCATCTATTGAACCTGTAGGCACTGTAAACTGTTACTTGAATTATATCATAGTGATAATTATTGAGACTTGTATTTATCACTTTGGGATTAATCCTTATGATTAGTGGATGCCACTAGAATTATTTAGAACACTTTTTGTCGATTGACATCGGGAATTTAAGTCTGAAAGACCAAGGTTATACGTATGAGTTTACGTCAAAACCTGTGTGCGCTAAGATGATAATTTAGAACTTGAGAATATTGAAACTAGCAATATTTCAACTGAAGAATGGAGTGTTGTTGTGAGAAACAACGAGAATTTGTTTGAACGAGGACTTGGATTTGGGGACTGTAGTAATTTAGTTCTAGTCTATGTGTCCGAACTATGAATAAATACTACAATACAAACTCTTTTAGATGAGAGTATCTAGAGTAATGGTAGTGATGGAAGACGAATTTTCCCTCTTGTTGACACGGGAAAGAATGTTTACGAGAAAGTCATGTTGATGACATGAAAAATGATAATCGATCATCGTGGATTTGAGAAATGGAAGAATGTGCTTAATCTCGATAGCTATTCACTAGTGAATAGATTAGATATCGACTGAAGAATAAGACACCGATGTGGTGCGAAGTAGTTAAAAATGGATTAAAGATTAATGAAGTGACTATCATTGGGATAATCCAAGTAATCCTTGAAAAGTTTCAGAAGTATCATTCAAATTTATCCAGCTCTAGTAGTTCTAGAGGTGCTATGAGATTGTAGAATACCAAATCTTTTTGAAGTCACTGTGGATGTAAATATCAACTGATCCATTTGAAAGAATAATAGAGACTGATATTGATTGTGGCCAGTCAGAGCATGTTTGTTACTTACTCGGGAATAGATGCAGCCATAACAACAAAAACCTGAGCTAGGGGTAGATATCATGGTGGTTATTCTTTACGACCACTCAGTTTCAGCAGCAGTAAATTACCTGTAGACCAGAGAGTATACCTTGACAATGGGATTGAGATGTCTCCAGGATATATAACCATTTCGATTTTGGCAATGATAGAGATGCTAGTGATCACAGATACATGTTGTGTATTGGTCACACGGCACGAGATTGATTTGAGATAAAATCATTGGTTTCATATATTGCATCAAATGTGCATTGATAATGATGATTGGGAAAATACATCAGCAGTGATAATTATTCTATCCACACTTGTAATAGTGAACTGCAGATTACAGTTTGTTGATAGTGTTGTGGATTTGAATTAAATGATGTTGTCGAAATATGGTTTTGATTGTATCAAGGGCATGAATACTCTGATAAATTTTGAAGATCTCGTAAGTTGATTTCAGGGTATAATGAATTTTTAACCGTCTTGTGGATACAAATGGAATGTTTATCACCACGAGTAGCAAGCTAAGATACTGATAGTATCAGCTATGAAAATATTGTGGTTGCAATACTTGGAAAACGAGAGATATTTGATAATAAGCAGTTGATGCTTATCCAAAAGAGTCGAGGTTGACTGATATTATAGAGGTAAGAAAACCTACCAAGATTTTCCTGAAGAAATAAAAGAATTTTCACTGGAGAAGGAAATCGATTTTAACTATTTGTTGATGCCAAGGAATATAATATGGAATGTCATCAGCAAAGTTGACAGATACAGAATAATAGTTGCAGAATCTCCTTGATACGAGTATAAATGTCTGAGTATGTCACTTGAGAAACATCGGTATTGTTCGTGAAGAAGAACGATGATATTATGAAGACGTGTATCGACTAAAGACAGTTGAATCGGGCTACTGTCAAGAATAAATACTCACTGCCTAAGATCTATAAGTATCTGATCAAGTCGTAAGGAACTTTAATGTATAAGAAGAATGATTTTAAATCTGGTTACCATCTGTTTAAGTTAGAAGAGAAAATGTTCTCTAGGCAATTGATCAAACAAGATATAGGCATTTTGAATTTTTGGTAATGTCGTGTGGTCTGACAACTATACCGGTAGAGTTATGAATTTGATGAAGAAAATTTTCCGTAACTTTTGGGCGGAAGTGTAATCATATTCATCAGTGGTATACTAGTGTATACGAGATCCGGAAGGAACCACACAGAACACATGTGATTGATTTTCAGATGCTTCGTGAAGCTCAAAGGGTGTACCAAGTTATTGAAATGTAAATCTTGGTTGAATCAAGTGTTGTTTTGGGGTAGGTGATATCATCTCACCAGATACCTATTGATTCCAGTAAAGTAAAGATAGTACTAATTTGGCCAAGACCAATCATTGTACTCAAGATGAAAAGTTTTATGAATTTTGACAGATACTACAGGCTTTATGGAATGATGAACCAATTGACCAAGAAGAAATTTGAGTTTCATTTGGTCAGATGAATGTGAAAGCGGTTGTCATAATTAAAATGGGAGTGAACTACAGCCCCAATGTTGATGTGGTTAACTGGTTCAGGGAGATATGTAGTTGTGCAAATACGTATGTTCTAATGTATCATGAAAAGATGATTGCATATTCTTGAGATATAAGCGATGACTGGATTTATTAAAGAATTTGACTTTGATAGTCAATATAAATCAAGGAAAATGAAACTAATAGCAGATGCACTGAACCTAAAAGTGCAAGGTGCAACGGTAGCATCGTTGTTTGCTTTGCAGTTTGATAATCTCTGATTTTGGTGATCGGAAAGACTCGAAGGACAGACCCATACAGATATTGATTGAAGAAATTGGTTCTGTCTTATCAACCAAGTAAATTTAGTATGCCATTTAGTGGTGGTTGCGAATGAAAAATCAGTGTATATCATCGAATTTTACTGATTTGAAAGACGTATTACAGCAGAAAGCACACTATAGAGAACATAATGTTATTCTGGAAATGATGAGATGTATCATTCTCGAGATCCTATTTATAATGAGATGGTATAAAGAAGGAAATTTTTGAATTTTGTGGCAAATTGTTTGACATGCCAGCAGGTCAAGATAAAAATACGAGACCTAGTGGGATATTACAGGATTTGTAAGTACCACAATGGATTTGGGAAATTTCTAGGTTTGAGTTTTATAGCTCAAATTGTTTAGAACAAAACAGAGATTGTGAAACAAGTTGAATCGAAATATTCAATACAAGATATTGATTTCATATGATAGTCTATATGTCTATGAGAAGACGACATGTTTAAGATATGGATAATGTGGTTTAGTTACAGTGAGTTTCTGTAACAGATGTATCTGATTGAGATCCGAGGATAGTATCAGAATTCGAAAACTATTTTCAGAATGTCATGGGTACTAAGTTAGCAATGAGTATCGCTTAGCATACCCATACAGATGGATCCACTGAGAAAATATCCAGACCTTGGAAGTTATGTCTCGATTAATAGTGGTGAATTTAGTGGGAATTGACAGTAATCACTATTCACTAGTAGAATTTTCCTATAATTTAAGTTTCAGAGAACTTTTGGGATGGCATCGGTTCAGGTTTTGCAGAGCCAGAATTACCGATCGGTGATATGATGATAGAAAATTGATAAGAAATTTTGGCATAACTTAAGATTTTTGAGAAAAATGCCAGGAACGATGAAAATTTCTGCGAAACGATTAAAATTTGGCTTGAGGTGAGCAGATTTGCTACGCCAAAGAGAATTATATCGTTAGACTTCGAGTTGAGAATCAGGTAAATATGAAAATATTACATTTGCGATGATCAATATGATTCGTTAAGTGAGGTTTGATGTTGCCTCGATATTTTGAACTTTGTGGAATCATAGAGAAGTTGATTCAGTGGTATATCGTTGATACGATGACATCCGTTGTTATTGATACATGATGATTCTTATGTATCTATGAATGAGATTGAGACATCTCATTTGATTTAAATTTTGAGTTATACTTAGTTTTGCGATTTCGAGGACGAAATCATTTTAAGAGGGGAAGAAGTGTAAGGCCCCATTGCTAATCAACCCGGATGATTAATTAATTAAGAATTGAATAACTGGAATTGAAGGTATTAAACAAGTTTGTGAAATTTCGAGAAAATCCGGAAGATTAGAGCGTAGATTGCGATTAAATGTGTTATGGTCTACGACATATCATGTTCGAACGGTATCAATTATATATATATATATATATATCATATTATATATTTAATATAAATATTATATTGGTATGGTGTAATACACCACACACACAATTAAATATACTTGGCCACCAACATATAACCATCGATTTTCACTTCCCATTTTTTCCATCCTATTTTTCTTTTTTCTCCTCCATCTTTTCTTGCTGGTTTCTTCTTCAAACCTTCAAATACAATCTGAAAAACTCATGCAATCAAAGATTTGGTGAGAAACAATCACTAGGAATTCGAAATTGCAAGAAGAAGAAACAAGAGAAGAGGAAAGAAAATAGTGCAGCAGAAACAGAAAGTTTAGGCGAAACTTCAGAAGTGTAGGACGTTTTTGGTGGTGTTAAAGCTTCAAATATTGAAGATAAATGAAGGTAAATCATCATTTTTGAGTTTTATAAACTTGAATGTAGGATTAAGGGTCGAAATTTAGGAGGAGAGACGAAATTTGTTGGTGTCATTTTGTCAAAACAGAATCTGCAGAAATGTTGTTGCATGCAGTAGGTAGCTCCGGAATTTCGATTTACCTAACTTCCGATTCTGACTTTGAGCCTCAATTAAAAGTTATAGATATATGTGTTTTCGTCCTGTGGTTAAAATATGAGATGATTTGGACTTAAAATGAGTGAGTTATGATGTTTTTACCACAAGGTGCACAATCTGGGACATGCATATAGGCGGGTTGCACATGCAGTGTGTTCATGGTAAATCTGGGCAAAATGTGCTACGATTTTGACCTTGGTGTCTGAATAAAAGTTGTAAAACTTTGAGTTATCTTGCATTAGAAACTGGCCTTACATGATATGGAGTTTCCGTGTGTAAGATATGAACGTTTCCATAAAACCGCTCACTCTGTCAAAATAGAATATGAGTATTTTTAAAATCTGGCATACTTTGCTTTGCATGTGCCTCAAGATGAGTGATCTAGCTTATGGACTTCAAATACGAACTGTATTACATTGAGTTGTCGTGATTTTACCACTGGCCCCAAGTCTTTTGGATGTCATATGAATTTATTATGATTTCTATACAAAAATGGGTCAGGCTGGAATTTGGTGAATTGTCCTGTTTTTCCAGCAGATTGTTCTTGGCCATTTTACCTAGGCTAAATGAACGAATTTGAAGATGAGTTGAACTGATGAAATGTTCATTTTTGAGTTAACTTTGAAAATAAATTGGACCCATGTGATTTTATTAAGTATCGAACAAGTTATGAGCCGATCTCTACGGTTGCGCAGGCTGAAATTTAGAGAATTGGTTTTGGGTCTAAGTTTGAGTTTTATTTGATATGTTTAAGGCTAGTATGTGACATTATGTTGTATTTGGAACTGTTATGGCCAGGTTTATTAATCCTGAGATTGAGTCGAGGATCACTTGGTAATTAGCTAACGGTTTGAGGTACGTAGAAAACGGGTTTTATCACAATGTCTGGCAAAGACATGTGATGTTCCCGGGTATGATTTACTTGTCATTACTTGCTCCTTATGTGACTATGTGATAAGTTGATTTGCAGTATGTGCATTACATGGTACATTGACTGCATGATATATGATGACATGAGATTTGAGGTGCATCACATGAGATTATGATATTGCATGATGCATTGACACGCATGGTCATTGAGCATGTCATGTTGAGCCTATTGATTCGTTCTTGGTACCTATATCTTTTCTTGGTATGAGTGATGCGTGTCTGGGGATGATGGGCAGCCGTTGGCTCGGCAGGAGTGAGAGTGAGCTGAGGGATGCCGGAGCGACGAGCGTGCCGACGTCGCCCAGACACGAGGATGATGGACCGCCGATGGCTCGACTGAGAGATAGATCGGAGCGCGGAGCGTGTAACATCCTGCTCGAGCACTGATGAGTGATTGATGATTTCCTTTGGACCCTTGAGACAGGGATATTCGAGATTTGATACCCTTCATGTGCATTTGCATTCATGCACGGCATACATCGCATGTTATTTGTCATACACTATGATTTTATCTGTTTCTCGTACTGGGGTTCTGACCCCCTTCGCGGGGGGGCTGTCATGTCTTTGTTGGATGGACAATGCAGGTATTGCAGGTGGACGTACTGTGGATGCTCGAGATGAAGCATTGATAAATACCAGAGCTCCTTGAGAGCGAGCTCAGGTATACGGTTTATGTTTTGAGTCCCAGTAGTTGTTTAGTATTTTTACTTATGTTTTAAATTAACGGGGTATGCCCTGAGTATCTGTATTTTTAAGTATTACTTTACTGAGAAATTATATGTAATGCTTATGCGATGAATATCATGTTAGATGTAAAACTGGAAATAAATATTTTCACTATTCGGAAATGTTTTAGAAACAAAATGCGAAAAATTTTGAGGGTCACTTTGATAAAGTTTTTAACTAAATCTTCCGCTGTTTACATTAATATAACAATCGTGTGTTAATTAAACCTCTGATTAGGACCAGGCCCTCACAATGGGTCAGATACATTATCATATGTTGGCACTTTGCATATTTTAACATCTCCCCTTTCAACGATTTCTCGAATGAAATGGAAACGCCTAAGTATGTGCTTGGATCTTTGGTGAGATCTAGGTTCCTTAGCCAATGCCATCGCTCCATTGTTATCACAATAGAGTTCTATAGGATCTTTAATGCTAGGCACCACTCCAAGTTCAGAAATGAACTTCCTAATCCAAACAGCTTCCTTTGCTGCATCCGAGGCAGCAATATACTCAGCTTCTGTTGTAGAATCGGCTACTGTCTCTTGCTTTGAACTCTTCCAGCTCACAGCACCTCCATTTAGGCAATACACATATCCAGATTGCGATCGAAAATCATCTTTGTCGGTTTGGTAGCTTGCATCAGTGTAACCCATTACATTGAGCTCTTCCTCACCTCTATAAATCAAGAATGTATCCTTAGTTCTTCTCAAGTACTTCAGGATGTTCTTGACTGCAATCCAGTGACCTTCACCTGGATCAACTTGATATCTGCTCGTCATGCTCAAAGCATACGATACATCGGGACGAGTACATATCATGGCATACATGATAGATCCAATAGCTGACGCATATGGGATCTTACTCATGCGTTGTCTCTCATCTGGTGTTGAAGGACACTGTTCCTTCGAGAGATATATACCATGTGTCATATGCACGAATCATTTCTTTGATTCTTGCATGCTAAACCTTTTAAGCACTTTGTCTATGTATGTACTTTGACTTAGGCCGATAAGCCTTCTCGATCTATCTCTATAGATCTTGATTCCTAATACATAGGTGGCTTCTCCCAAGTCTTTCATCGAAAAGCAGTTCCCTAGCCAAATCTTTACAGATTGTAAGGCAGGGATATCATTCCCAATGAGAAGTATGTCATCTACATACAGCACTAGGAAAATGATTATGCTCCCACTGACCTTCTTGTAGACACAAGGTTCATCTACGTTTTTGATAAAACCAAACTCTTTGATTGCATCATCAAAACGAAGATTCCAACTCCGAGAAGCTTGCTTCAATCCATAAATGGATCATTGTAGCTTGCATATCTTTCCAGCGTCCTTTGGATCGACAAAACCCTCGGGCTGTGTCATGTACACATCCTCGAGCATATTTCCATTTAGGAAAGCTGTTTTGACATCCATCTGCCAGATTTCATAATCATGAAATGCAGCTATTGCAAGTAAGATCCTTATGGATTTAACCATGGCCACTGGTGAAAATGTTTCATCATAGTCAATACCATGAATTTGTTTGAATCCTTTTGCAACCAACCAACCTTTATAGGTTTGTACATTACCATCCATGTAGGTCTTTTTCTTGAAAATCCATTTGCACCCTATGGGTCGTACCCCTTCAGGTGGATCAACCAAAGTCCATACTTGGTTTGCATACATGGATTCCATCTCAGATTTCATGGCCTCTTGCCATTTCTCAGAATCAGTGCCCATTATAGATTGTTGATAAGATGACGACTCATCCTCATCAATAAGTAGTAAGTCACCTTGTTGAGTCACAAGAAATCCATATCTCTGTGGCTCCCGGTGTTCTCTTACAAACCTACGCTGGGCTTGTGTCTCATGAGCAGGTACTTCTTCCACAACAGCTTGCGGTGCCTGCTCTGTTTCCATATCAATCTCAGGTTCAGTGTTTTCATGTGGTTGAACTTCACTAAGTTCTATTTTTCTCCCACTGGTTTTTATAGAAATAAATTTTCTTTCAGAAAATACACCAGTCCGAGCAACAACTACTTTGTTCTCGGTGGGATAATAGAAATAGTATCCTTTCGTTTCCTTAGGATACCCCACAAATAAACACTTATCAGATTTGGGTCCAAGTTTGTTAGTGGCGTGACGTCTAACGAAAGCCTCACAACCCCAAATCTTCATAAAAGACATACTATGACGCTTCCCAGTCCATATCTCATATGGTGTCTTTTCCACTGATTTAGATGGAACACGGTTCAGTAAGAAAATCGTTGTTTCTAGAGCGTGTCCCCAAAACGATATCGGAAGATCTGCATGACTCATCATTGATCTAACCATGTCCAACAAGGTTTGATTTCTCCTCTCGGATACACCATTCCATTGTGGAGTATACGGAGGAGTGAGTTGTGGGACTATCCCACACTCCTTTAGATAGTCATGAAACTCTTGGCTTAAGTATTCACCTCCTCGTTCTGATCGAAGGATTTTGATACTTTTGCCAAGTTGGTTTTGTACTTCATTCTTGAAATCTTTGAACTTTTCAAAGGTTTCATGCTTATGCTTCATTAGGTACGCATACCCATATCTACTGAGGTCATCAGTAAATGTAACGAAGTATTGAAAACCACCTCTAGCTTGTGTACTTATTGGTCCACATACATCACTATGTATTAGTCCCAATAAAACAAGTGCCCTTTCAACATGTCCCTTGAAAGGGGCTTTAGTCATCTTGCCCATTAAACAAGATTCGCATGTTTCATATGATTCAAAATCAAATGAATCTAATACTCCATCCTTATGAAGTTTAGATATGCGGTTCTCGTTTATGTGGCCCAAGCGACAATGCCAGAGATAAGTCGGATTACAATCATTATTTTTAATCCTTTTAGTATTTATGTTATAGATAGGCATATCAAGATTTAATAAATAAAGACCATTCACCATTTGTGCACTAGCATAAAACATATCATTTAAATAAATAGAACAACAGTTGTCCTTTATCATAAATGAAAATCCACACTTGTCTAAACAAGAAATAGAAATAATGTTTTTGGTAATGGATGGCACAAAATAACAGTCTTTTAAAATCAACGATAAACCAGAAGGCAAAGATAAATAATAATCTCCTATAGCTAATGCAGCAACTCTTGCTCCATTTCCAACTCGGAGATCAACTTCGCCTTTCGCCAACAATCTACTCTTTTTGAGGTCCTGCACATTTACACAAATGTGAGATCCACATCCAGTATCTAATACCCATGATAAGAAGAGATAAATTGACTTCTATAACAAAAATACCTGAAGTGGAAGTCACACTTCCTTTCTTTAGATCCTCCACATATACTTTGCAGTTTCTTTTCCAATGGCCGGTCTCACCGCAATGGAAACAGTTTCCTTCCTTTGCTATCCCTCCCTTTGGCTTCAGTGCATAAGACTTTGGCTTAGATTTAACAAAGACCTTCTTTGCTTTCTTATTGCCTTAGCTTTGGCCTTTCCTTTGCCCTTATTCACAATAAGAACATTTGTGGCCTTAGTCTTCTTCGTATTCGCTTCATATGTTCTCAACATACCAAGCAATTGTGGTAGAGTCTTTTCCATGTCAGTCATATTGTAATTTACTACAAATTGACTGAAGCTCTCAGGCAACGATTGCAAGATTACATCGGTGGCCAACTCTTGGTCCAATGGAAAACCCAGCTTCTCCAGATTCTCAATGTACCCAATCATCTTGAGCACATGAGTTCCAACTATGCTTCCCTCTACCATCCTGCACTGGAACAACGCTTTAGAGACGTCATACCTCTCTTGTCTAGCTTGTTGTTGGTACAATTGCTTTAAGTGTTCGATCATATCGAACGCCTCCATTTCCTCATGTTGCTTCTGAAGCTCAGAGTTCATGGTGGCAAGCATAAGGCAGCCAACATCAAGTGCGTCATTCTGATGCTTCTTGTAAGCATCCTTATCGGCTCTCGTAGCCGTCGGGAGAGGTTCCTCAACAGGTAAGGGTTCCTCTAGGACATATTGTTTCTTTTCTTGCTTGAGGACTATCCTCAGATTCCTATACCAGTCTAGGAAGTTTGTCCCATTTAATTTGTCCTTCTCAAGGACCGATCGCAGTGATAATGTGCTTGTTGTATTGTTAGTTGCCATGGATATCTACAATATAAATATGCAAAATAAGTTTATGATTTAATCATTTAACATGGTCTTATATTAAATGATACTCCCACTATTTTGTTTAAAAAATATCAACCCTCGAAATCGTTAGTGGGCCAAGATCCATATTTCGCCTAATCTTAAGTTAGCTTTGGCTAATCGCCCAAGACTCGGTTATTTAGGTAGATAACATTTTGTCAATTACATCACATGTAATTCTTGGATAGTTGGACGAACAACGCTTTGTTCAATTCATCAAATGAATTATTATCCAACCCATGCCTCTAGGTTCCCAATCCTATTGAGATAACCTAGTTAAGTCGTACCCAATTTAAAGTATAACGGATATCACTTTTATCCTTTCGCGCCTTACTAAGATTGCCACGGTGCTTTGCTTTGGCAAACCCACACATGTACAATCGAAGTTTTTGACGAGTACTTTTAATTTTGGAAGGCATCTAAAACTTAATATTTTAGAATGATTTATTGATCTCATGATTAGTTTGATAATTTAAAATATGTCCACTACATATAGGTGTATACATATCTACATATATGTGTAATACAATTATCAATCTAAAACATAAGATAAATCATGCATCAACATACATAATTTAAACATGACATGGTTATAGCTCCTACTAGCGATTTTCTCAAGCCAATGAGAAAATCCTAAGAGTCAACCTAATGTAACTTCACAAGCACCTTCCTGTGGCTCCAATTTGTGAATGGCCTCCTCATCCCGGCATCATGCTCTATCTTCATTGATCACCATCAACAAATAAACTATACTATTTACAAGATATAGAATTTCTCGATTCACATTCGAGGGGAACATAGGGGAGGGATAACATTTAGAATAAAATAGAGAAGGCACGACACGCAGGTCGTATTATAAATTACAAACATTCACAAATCCTATCTAATAGGTCAAAGGGCTATAACCATGCACCATGCTCAAACAACACATAAAACATGCTTTAACATTTAATTAATTAAATTCTAAACAATTTAAAATTTAATTCTAATTAAAACTGTAAAATAAATTTTGAAAAATTATCGTACGCTCGGGACATCACATGCCACGAACTAAAGCGATTAAATTACGAACCATCATGGTTCGAACCATTAGCAACCATTGTTGGACCAATCATGGGCCTAGGGTTCGAAACCCTTGCCCACGGCTCGGTCCGAACCCATGAGCGAGCGAGCGGCGGCGCTAGGGTCTAACCCTAGCCGCCTTGCTCCTTGTTTGTGTTTCCTTCGAGCCATCTTGATCGAAACATTGGAATTTGTTAGCCACGAGTCATGGTCAGGCCATACATGGTGGTGGCTCAACTTCGAGCCAAGGGTTCGAAAACCCTAGCTCTCATGTGGTGAAGCCACTTATCCATGCATGCGTGAACCATTATCGAGCCAAAGAGTTCAAAACTCATCCATATCTCGAAACCTCCATGCACGATCATGAGCCACAACGACTAGGCCATCTCGAGCCAAGGGTTCGAAAACCCAAGCCCTCATGTGGCTAAGCCGTGGGTCATGTGTACTAGGTGGTGGCCGAAACATCATGTAAGGACCCTAGTTCCTTAAGTGCGGAGTAAGGGCATAATTAGAGCTAATATAAATTATCAGAGTAAAATAATCGTGTTGAGACTATGAGCCTTAAGAGTTACATGACAAAATAAGGACTATCAAATGGATTAGATACATTCCCAATCAAATGAATGTTTTAACTATAGCTTTACATTACTCCTAGAGTAGACACTATACAAAAGTAATCATGTCCTTCATCTACCAAAAGTGTTCTTCACAAGCTCACCGCCTCAACCCGCTTTAGCCCCTTTTTTTGTGCCAAAATGTACCTACAAGGACAACCCCCAAACATGAGAATATAATAATTCATATACAACACAATATGAATGAAAGGCGTAAATGCATAAAACGTAATAAACACTTCCTTTTTTTCCCATGCATTTTAAACGCCCCCTTTTTGGTTGTCCCTGTACCATAACTCATGAGCATAATCAATAGATTATTTAATGGTTTACACATGTCATGACATAACATCGTTTCATCATCACCAATCATCAATCAACAACCCCTAGTCTGTTCATCACAATGTATTTTAATGCCCCTCGCTTTTCATATAGGCGGCATAGAATAACCTCGCTTCAATGGACATGCGGCGCTCCCACCCCTCGCTTCACATTGAGCGGCAAATATTCTTTCCTCGCCTCATATGATAACCACGCTTAAATGTGACATACGGCGCTCCCACCCCTCGCTTCACATTTAGCGGCACCAAATCAAATAGCGGCAAGCATTAAAATCATCAAGGGATGACCATGACTCATGGATGTGCACCAATAACCATCATATGCACATACAATCATCATGCATAATTTAACATGTATTTGCATCCACAATGCATAATCCCATATATACTCGCATCCACAATGCATAACCATGAGTATAATAAATACATGTACCGTTGGGTGCCCATACGTCTTCTACGTACCTTTCCAAAAAGTAGGATGTGGTAGGACTTCACTTCCTTGGCTGTGTCGCCACCTGGGATGGTTCTGCATATTCACACAAATCAATATTAGAACCCAATAATAGTCCAATACTAAAAATCCTACAAAAATAATCAAAAAACATCATATTTTGTGTCTCGCGATCGATCGCTGCGAAGGGCCGATCGATCGCGAGATCACACTGCCCGAATATCAAACTTTAATCCTTTGGCGATCGATCGCCATACTTGGCGCGATCGATCGCCAGCCTCGCCGATCGATCACCCAAGTGTGGCGATCGATCGCCAAAAGCTTCTGGAGCACACTGCCGTCTCGCGATCGATCGCCAAAAACGGGCGATCGATCGCCGAGTCCTGCATTTCGAAAAATCACCATTTTTTGCTCCAAAACTCATTTCCAATCCATACCAACTCCCCTACCATCAAACCAACAACATCAAACACAATAAAATCTTCCAAATACATTTTAAACATCTCAAAAATCCAACATTCAACCAAAATAATGCCAACCCAAAATAACCCATTTCAAAACCCTTCAAAACTTTCTAAAACTCAAACCAGACATTATAAGAACAACAAGGAATGATATATATACATCATAGGTCTTAGATCTTACCAAGAAGCACAAAAATAAAGCTTTTACAAGAACTTCTTGTGCACTTTGAAGCAAAAATCGAATTTGAGGGGAAAAGTGAGGGTTTGGGAGAGATTTGGGGATTTAGAGTGTAAAGAGATGAAGTGAAATAAGGTGGTGGGTAATGGGTTAAGTCTTTTAATTGGTCTAGCACCCCAACAATTAGCATGATGTATATTATACCCCAACATGGTATTTGAAAGGCATCTCACCAAAATGCACCAAATCACAATTAAACTCATGCTTTCCATTTAATTGATAACCATAACAAATAAATCATGCTAATATTCAATTCTCCCAACATGCACAACATGCACCCTGAAATGCACTCCCGGGTCACTCTTTCCATGTGACCATGCATTTCCATAAGATAATTAAATCCAACACATATATCAATTATCCCCAATTAATCATATAAACATAATTAATGCCCAAATTGCAATTAATTATTTCGGGGATATCACACATCATGTAGTTCATTCGATTTTGCGCATTCGTGTATCGTATACAATTATTCGCCAATTATATAAAATACAATTTTACGATGATTTTCACAAACTCTTAATCATATCATATATGATTATATA
Source organism: Haberlea rhodopensis (assembly GCA_907163345.1). Taxonomy (NCBI): domain Eukaryota; kingdom Viridiplantae; phylum Streptophyta; class Magnoliopsida; order Lamiales; family Gesneriaceae; genus Haberlea; species Haberlea rhodopensis. The sequence goes on along the minus strand of CAJQUN010000356.1, from coordinate 112,466 downwards.
CAGTTTTTATAGCATGCAATATTATCCTAATATGATTAAAACAATTTAACCACATAAATCCGATATGAGCCTTGTACACGGCTCTGATACCACTGTAAGTGATCCATCAAAGCAAAGCAACGCAGCGGAATAAATTTTTTATGGATTACATGACACCGGATCTATACATAGGTTATCATATCGGATAAAGGAATTACAAAAGACTCACCATTGTAGCGTGTTTGAGCCGATTCCACGAAGCAGCACCACGTCCAACGCCTTCTTCGAGTCACAAACAAAACTTATCGAGTTTTGCCTCAACGGTATCCACACGATCAAATCGGGAGAAGCGATAGTCTAAGAACAAGTTGCTAGACTCGTTCTTCAACCGGAACAAGAAGCACACTCGATTCCAAATCGATTGATGGCACAAAACACCAAGAGCACTCTTCGGCTATCAAGAAAAACCGAGAGCACCTTGAGAAGAGGCGGCCGTGAGTTTCAAAGTGTAGGTTGGAATGAATTTTAATTGTCCAACAATTAATTATATCATTATTATTAAAAGGGCTTAATTAAGTTCAAGACTTTCTCAAAGTCTTATGGGCCCAAACCCATGATTTAATTAAGTTCTTTTAATCATTCAATTAAGACTCCTCTTAATTAATTAATTCATCCAATGAATTTAATTTCCCTTCTTGATTTAATCTTTTGTGCGACCCGATAGGATCTTGTAATGTTGGCAATGACATAAAATCTCATTTTATGTCGCAAACAATGAGCGGTATCTAGCAACACATCAATGCTACCCAAATTACAAGAATGTCAATGACTCGACATAACCTAGGAACTTGTGATAATATTAACCATGTAACTTAATCCCTTTGTCCTTTGTGTTTAGATTGAACACGAGTCATGGAATAGTCATACTCGTATATTCAATCTCTATTTCTTGATCCCCAAGTAAAACTAGAATAAACGATAAGCTCGATATCTCATATCGACTCATTCGATCATGGCCATGCATTTTAGTTCTCACTTGATCAAGGGCCAAACACATCTCCTGTTATATAGGAGGGACAAATCCTATCTCGATCAGCCAACATCCCTCTACATAATTCGTAGTGTATCCAATAGTCGCCTTTATAGTTTACCCTGTTACGGGTAACGTTTGACAATATCAAGATACATAACTCCTTATGTTGGGATCTCTGATGATCACAAGTCGTAAGGATTACATACATTATTATCACTATGAGAATTGCTTATGACACTCATATAACTATCCATGTAGCATTCTCATGGTGGGTCTGTCCAGTACATCGTTATCAAACATGTACCCATGTGTTGATTTGATATCTCATATCAATGAACAATTCATCAATCAACACATACTAGTCTCTACGTATTATCATTATCCCTATTCATGATAATACTTGACTAGGGGCATCTTTAAGAATAATACAATATTATTCTAAGGACATTAACATATATATTAATTCACATTGCACAGTTAATCGAATAATATATAATAATGAATTGCCATTTCATAAAATCATAAACATTGTATGTCCAAACAATCATTCAAAGATTTGTCTTAGGGCATATCCCAACACCATCGCCCATAGAATAGCGGAATAAACCATCGCTATATAGACACTCGGCGGCATGAACCATCGCCAATAAACTAGCGGAATGAACCATCGCTATATAGATACCCGGCGGCATGAACCATCGCCAATAAACTAGCGGAATGAACCATCGCTATATAGATGCCTAGGCGGCATGAACCATCGCCAATAAACTAGCGGAATGAACCATCGCTATATAGATACCCGACGGCATGAACCATCGCCAATAAACTAGCGGAATGAACCATCGCTATATAGATACCCGGGGGGCATGAACCATCGCCAATAAACTAGCGGAATGAACCATCGCTATATAGATACCCGGCGGCATGAACCATCGCCAATAAACTAGCAGAATGAACCATCGCCATATAGATACCCGGCGGCATGAACCATCGCCAATAAACTAGCGAAATGAACCATCACTATATAGATACCCGGCAGCATGAACCATCGCCGATAAACTAGCGGAATGAACCATCGCCATATAGATACCCGGCGGCATGAACCATCGCCAATAAACTAGCGTCATGATATCCCTCGCTAAGAAGCGGCAAATATCCCTCTTTGCTACTTCGCTTCGACATACCAGCGGCATAATATCCCTCGCTTAAGCGGCAAATATCCTCCGTCGCTATCATATGACAGCGGAAAGCTCATCGCTACGCCATATTAGCGGTATTATATCCCTCGCTTAAGCGGCAAATATTCTTCATCGCGGTGGTATGACAGCGGCGCCACTACTCCTCGTTTATCATGACAGCGGAAATACCCATCGCGTTACATGACAGCGGAAATACCCCTCGCTTAGACAATACCAGCGGAAAATAATATCCCTCGCTATGATATGACAGCGGTCGTGTTCTTCGCTTCATATCAGCGGCAAATATTCTCTCATCGCTACGGTATGATAGCGGAAAGTATTCACATCGCTACGCCATGTATGTAACCGCAATGCATAACCCATAACTCAATAAACATTGCTATGAGTGTATTTTAATGCATCTCGCTTCAAATGTGATATGCGGAATTTTACCATCGCTTCAAATTTAGCGGCAACGCATTAAAGTCATCACTCCAATATGCAACCGTAATGAATGATCATGTCCCATGTGACCCTGCAACCACCATGGTTAGCAACAACATATTCCAATTATGAACACATATCATAAACGCACATAAGCAATATAGTTGTGCCACACAACACTAACTATCATCATGCATAAGTATGTGCTACCCATTCCTATCAGCATGTTACAGGTCCTCAACAACCCCAAAGAGCAAACCTGGCTCTGATACCACTAATGTAAGGACCTCGTGCCCTTAACCCGTTATTAGTGTATTAACCCATGCTATTAGTGCATACAATCATATTATCATGGGGGAAAAGCCAAATGCAAGTATAACATCATATACTATCCAGAAAATTTCTTGCATTTGATCCACGTAATATTCAAATTCCCCAACCAAGATCACTTACATTGCATGCACCCTTATAATACAGTAATATGCTCTCAGTTCATTTAGCAATTCCGTATCTAATCGCATGCAAACAATAAATGAAGATAGAAAGTCATTGCCCATTTATACATTCCATATACACGTAAAACGTACTCACATGAGAGCACCCAATGAATAAACGTGTATCTAATGTATAAGATACTCTACTGAAGGCGGTTATTGGTATTTCGATCCGGGAAGCACCGCCCATGCACAGCTCGATCTCAACTCTGGGTCTACATACTTATTCAACCAGCTCTGGTACCTCAATCCTGGAAGTACCTCAAATCAACAGCCCAAGCTCAACTCAAAAGCCACTGCTGCACCTGTATCACCTGTCCCAACAGAGACAGCCCCCACACGTGGTGAGCATACCAATACCACCAATCCAATAATCATAATATTGCAGTTCATAATTTACAGAATGTAAATGCTATGAATTTAAATGTTACTCCCTGGATGGTATCATCCTCATCCGGGATCCCCTGTATTGTCCCTGTTCTCAAAATAACCAAACCATTAAATTCTCAAAAGCCAGTTGATCATCTCATTGACCAACTAAAACCAATCCTACTATACCAGTTTCACAATCAAATATGGATAAATCGTCAAATAGAGTACCATTTACATATATCTAGCCATTGATTCCATAGTTCCATTTCGTAGCTCGCTCTACAATAGCGGCATTTAACCCCACGCACGCTCGACAATAGCAGCATTATAACCGATGGTCGCTCAATGGCGACAACATCCCCTTCATTGCTCGCTCAAAAGCGGCGCCATGTGATTCCCAATGTATGTCCATTTATCGCAATTACCATATACCATGCATTTCGCTATCCATTTATAGCAAGTACCATATACCATGCATTTCACTATCCATCTATTGCAAGTAACACATACCATACATTCCACAATTGCAATATTATAACAGGCTATGCTCGTACGTTATACGTACCTTATAATTCCGTAGTCTGAATCAAACCTTGCCTTAGTCCCGTGACCCGATTAATTATGTGCTAACACACGAAAATAACTCACAATTATATATGAGCACACAACACATACCCAAGCATGAATCAAACTCCCAAATACATCATCAATGTACCCATAGAATTTTTTTTTTCTAAAGTTACTGTTCATCCCTACCGATCGATCGGTAACTTCTACGATCGATCGGTAGAGCCCGGTTTCTCATTTTTGGCTACGGCCGTCGACCGATCGATCGGTAACTCCTACCGATCGATCGGTAGAACCCTGAAACTCGAAAATCATCATTTTAGCACCTCAAAACCTTCCCCAAACTCATACCAACAACCACAACACTTCATAAACTCCATTAAAACCCATAAAAACACTAAAAACATAACTTTGGATTTTTACCAAAAATCTCCTTAACCAAAATCCACCATACTACTATCAAATCGAAGATAAGGACGAGGGGAAGACTAATACCTGATTATCTTCGAGAAATCCGGCTCCGAGATCGAGCCTTGCTCGATTCATCCATGGGAGGAGAAAAGGAGGGTTTGGGGAAATGGGGGAGGAGGCATGGAAGAGGAGAGAGAGGGAGGAGGGGGAAATGGTTACACACCGAGCCCTCTTGGCATATATATAGTACCAAGTCACAAAAATTTCAAGTCCTCCACAAATACATCATGACTCATTAAAAATCATCTGTTTTCAATAATTACCTCTCAATCTCTATTTCCATTACCAGCCCCAGCACAAAGTACTCCGGACCCCAGATCCCACCAAAAACTCAATTCCAAGGTTTTCACCACGATGAGAATACAATCTCATCCCTTGGATCCAACGACTTCAAAAACCAGATTTAAAATCCCCGGGAGGCCCAAAACCGTAATTAATACACAATTGCCACAATTAAAATCCATTAAGGATTATTACCACACCGGGATTAACACCAATAATTCCCGGGCATCACACAGGTAGCGTATGCTAATCAACAGCGTCGGCCGTTAGAGTTTCAGTTGGGCAATAGGGTCTTTTTGAAGATCTCACCTTTCAGAGGTGTTGTGCGATTTGGAATGCGGGGGAAATTATTTTCGAGGTATGTTGGTCCGTAAGAGATTTTACAGCGTATTGGTACTTTGGCATACCGACTGGCTTTACCACCCTCTCTGTCTGGTATCCATGATGTGTTCCACGTATCTATGTTGCGGAAGTACAATTGAACATTTATTATGTTATATGAGGATTATGGTGTTAATTTATTAGTGTTGAATTATGATATCAAGAAATGCTTAGTCATGCGGTGACTAAGTAATGCATTTTAGGGTGCATGTGGTATATGTTGGGGATTTGAGTTATGTCATGATTATTTGGGGCGTGTGTTGGTCATTGTGGTATAGCATGTTTAATTGGAATTAGAAGTGTTTTATTGTATAAATACTATAAAATATCATGTGATGATATTTTAATACATCATGCTAAATACCGGGACAAAAACATAACCCACCATCCAACCACCCCCCTCAACCCATACCCAATTCTGCAGATTTCAGCTGCCCCCATACCTCATTTGACCCCCTCTCACTCAACCTTCCACCACTCATTCTCAACCCATTTCTTCCCTCAATTTTTCGTCCATCATCTGAGCCACAAGGAGGAGGAAGAGGGTTGGTATTTAATTTCTTAAAAACCTTGCAAAAGTGGAGCAAAAAGGGTATGGAATCATGTTATGTTTATGGTTTAAGTTTTGGTTGAGTTTATGTTTATTTTGAGTGAGAAATGGCATTTGTAGTAGCTTTTTGATGAGATTATTGTTTTGTGTAGCTACATGGTAGTATATTGGTGTATTTTGCATGTTAAGTTGTTGGGTTATAGTGCTGTGTGGTATGTTTTTGAGTAGCCTTGGAAGGGTGCTCGAAAATGGCGATTTCTCGCGATTGCAGACTTCGGCGATCGATCGGCGCGTTCTTCCCGATCGATCGCGAGCACCAGGGTGCGAGGCCGAAGACTTCAGCGACCGATTGCGAGTTTGGCGTGATCGATCGGCGATGCCGCGATCGATCGGCACAACTTCAGCGATCGATCGCGGAAGCCAGAATTCTGAATGTTGAGGCAGTAGCATCTCGCGATCGATCGAGGCTTATTGGCGATCGATCGCGAGAAGCCAAATGTTGTGTTTTGATTAATTATTGTAGGATTTTTTGTATTGGGCTATTATTGGCATCTAATATTGTGTTGTACACTTGTGTAGAGCCTTCACAGATAGCCACACAACGCAGGGGATAGAGTCCTGCAACATACCATATTTTGGAAAGGTACGTAGAAGACGTACGGGCACCCAACGGTAACATGTAATTTATATACGCATTGGGATATGCATTGTAGCTGCAAGTGTGTATTGACTTGTGCATGGTAGATGCAAATACATGTTGATCCATACATTATGATTGCATATGTATATATTGATTGATTGATGCGCATCCCATGAGTCATAGTTATCACCTTGATGATTTTAATGCCTGCCGCTATTTATTTTGTGCCGCTAAATGTGAAGCGAGGGGTGGGAGTACCGCATGTCACATTGAAGCGAAGTTATCATATGAAGCGAGGAAATAATATTTGCCGCTAAAATGTGAAGCGATGGGTGGGAGTACCGCATGTCCATTGAAGCGAGGTTATTCTATGCCGCTTATATGTGAAGCGAGGGGCATTAAAATACATTGTGATAAATGGACTAGGGATTGGTTTGATGATTTAAGGAATTGAAATATGTCATGACATTTGTTTAAAACCATAATATCATTCATTGATTCGATTATGAGTTATGGTACAGGGACAACCAAAAGGGGGCGTTTTAAATGCATTGGAATACAAGAAGTATTTTGTATTTATGGTTTACGCATTTACGCTTTATTCATATTTTGTTGAATATGAATTATTATGTGCTCATGTGTTGGGGGTTGTCCTTGTAGGTGCATTTGGCATGGAGAACCAGGGTTGGGGTTGATGCGTGAGCTGTAAGGAGTGTTTCAGGGATAGCAGAACAGAATCTCCCTTTTTGTATAGTTTCTACATAGAGTAGAGTAAAACTATAGTTTCACACTCTTTTGTTAGGAATGTAACTAATTCCTTTTTGAAATTTTTGATACTGTAACTCTTAAGCTCAGGGCATCAACACGGTCAATTACTCTGATTTATGCATGATTAGTTCTCTTAATTGCACCTTATAACGTTGTTAGTTAACGGGGTCTCACAAATATAAACATGGCCAGCACCACCCGCCACTAGCCACCGCCACCCGCCGCCCACACTGCCGCCGCCTGCACCGCCGGCAGCCGTCGGAACATGGCGGCCACCTCCCGATACCCCAACGGCCGTAAATCATCCGACGTTTTCCGCCATTCATCTCCAAACTATAACTATTTTTCAATAAAAACTACCAAACAACAAAAATCAGACATAACAACAAAATAATATAAATTTTATAACTTTCAGAAATTTATATTACAGAAAAAAATATTACCTTAGATTCAAGAATGATAAACAACTAAGCTCCACAAATTGCAAACCACAACAATTTTGGAAATTTGTCAAAAAAAAAGTTGAAGGATTCGAAAATTCTCGTCTGGAAGAGGAAGAAGAGAAGAAAGAAAGAAAGAAAGAAAGAAGAGTCGAGGGAAAAAAAACACATTATTGAAGGCACCATCTGAGATGACGCATTCAATAAAAAAATATTTTTTTATTGAAAGCGTCATCTCAGATGGCGCCTTCAATAATATTTAAAAAAAATATCTGAAGGCACCATCCTAGATGACGCCTTTAATAATATTTTTTTCTATCGGAGTGGAAGACGCCACTTGAAGTAGGTCTTCAACTAAAGCCGTCATTTCAGATAGCGTTTTATGTTAGTTTTAAAATGTTTTAAAATATCGATTATTTTATTAAATTAATATTTTTTTCGATTATTTTTATAAAAAAACCCAAGAAACTACCCTTCATTCGATTTTTCGGGTTAGATATGCTTGATTCCGTCTTCAAACTTCTATAATCAATAGATTTTGTTACATCTAGGAAAGCAATGTAAATTAAATTATTTTTATTATATTTATTAGAGGGGAAAAACTGTGCCATTTTTAATGGAGATTGAAGAAAGAAAGTTAACCCAAAAGTTTTCATTAAAATTCTCACTTCAATTATTGTGTTTGTATTTTGGTAAAAGACAGTTGGATGTGACATTCCATGAACCAGATCCGTCAGTATAAAGTAAATGGGTAAACTACATAGCACAACCTCTGTTTCTTATATTTATAGAATTACCCCAACAATTTTATTTTTTCAATTTGCTCCCTCAATTATAAATGTGTTTGCAGTTTCATCCAGTGACGATTATGATTTTAAAAAAATGTTCTAATCAGATGATTCACACTTATAAAATTACTAATATTTGCTAATATCCTGTACGCACTTGGCTTTTTTAAAAAAATATAAAAATCAACAACTAAACATATAATTCTAATAAATTAGGATAGGTTACATGAGCAATAAAGATAATCAAGTTGGGTCGAACACGTACGTCAGTTTCCTCCAAGCGCTTCTATCAGTCATAATGTCATATTTAATCCCCTTGAACTTCAAGTCTTGGTGTATCTTTGAGTCAAGTCTTATTCGGTCATCTCGCTTTCGTGAAATGACTGAAATCCATGAACTCCACTCGATGTACATGTGCATTGATGAGCCTACGTACGTGACCAAATCAATATAAGCGACTTTCGTACATCTTCTCTTCTATACAAGGTAGTTTTTTTTTTTTTTAGAAATTAACAAAAAATCTTGAAGAACTTTTTTTATAAATTTTTATTTTTTAGGATAGAGTATGGATTCGAACCCAAAACTTCTTATATTAAGAATAAATGATAACAACTAGATCAATGCCTTATTGTCGAATTTTTTCTTGAAGTTATATGTAAAATATTCTCGATTCAAAAATCAATTTCATTATTTTCGTCTGATAGATCCATCTAATCAAATTTAATTACTTCTTTCTATATTGACTTACTTTGATAAAAAGTACAAGTTTTTGCTCTTCAGGAGAAATAATAATTTTAAAATATCTCATTATATATGTAATTGAACATAAGTTTGTTTAGAAAAAGTATTTGGAATCATTTACAACACATTTATTACCTATATATGTGTTTAATTAAGTGCAGGCATGTCACACAATATTTTTTTCTTAAAATAATTGTAACTTTACGTTAATTTATTTGTAAAAATAAACTAATATTAATTCTCAATTTAAATAATGCTAATATATATAACTAAATAAGTTTTCTATAATAACTATTTAAGATTTTTTTTCATTATCTAAGTTCTTGGAATTAAAATTTTGTAAGATTTTTTGAATACGAAACCTTTTTTTAGTGAATATTTTTTAAAAAGTTTTAAAGTAACTTTCTTATCTTTTTTTATTAATTTGTTCTTCAGTAGAGCATTTTCATTGTACGTTACTACTTCCACAAAATAATATATTTAATATTTTTTTACGATTATTGTTCCAAACTTTAGGACAAAATAAATATACTTTCATAAAAATTGTTCATTTAACAAAAATAATCTCATAAAAATATTTCAATAAATATAGTCACACGTATTGTTTTTTTACTAAAAAATATCTAAATACGACTTTTTCATTTAAAATAAATTTTCGTTCAAAACAAAGCTCCACATTCCGACGCATATCCCCAAATGCTTGACATATGTCCTCATATGCACGACACATATCAGTGGATTATATTTATTTTTTTAACGAAAAAGTGATATGTTGACTATTTATGTTAATAATTTATGTGGGACTGTATTTATTTTGTCTTTAAAATTTTGATAACTATTGTAAATGATATTTTTAGTAAAATATATTGAATTCACTTTTTAATTGAATATACTAATCAGTGTTTTGAAAATCGAACAGGACCAGTCGGTTCAACCGGTAATCGGTGCTTGGTCCGGTCAGATTGACCCTATAAAACCAACGTGCTAAACCAGTGTAAACCGGATTAAACTTATAAAAAACTGGTTCAACCAGTGAACCGGTCGACAGTTGAACAGAGAGGTTCCTTCATTTTTCTTTTTTTTTAAAAAAAATTAATTTTTTTTTATTTTTGTTAAAAGTATAAATCAAAATTTTAGAACAAAAATTTTATATATAATTTATTGTTAATGAAATAATTACAAAATAATATTTTAAGATGTGAATCATTTCATAAACTTGTAAGTATTTTCTTATAATTTTGGGAAATTATTCTTTGTGCATTGCTTATTGTTGTTCGAGATATTTTATTATTATTTTTTATATTGGACATTTCGTTGATCTGATATTTGAAGTTTGACATATTATGTTGATATAATGTCATTTTTTTATTGTGAACAACTTAAAATTATAGCATATACATGGTATATATATTTGAAAATTAAAATAGGTATTACATAAGCTGACGTCATCACCGGTAGAACTTGTAACCAATAAGAGTACCAGTTTCATGTCCGGTCCGGTCCGATTTTGAAAACACTGATAAGTACCTTTCTCCAAAAGATTTCAACTATCTTTTGCTTTTTATTGGCTTCACAATTGTGAGGGCCCGTCCTAATCACATGTTTATTGATCACAATGTATTTTTATATAAATATCGGGAGATTAATTTAAAAGTTACCAACAAGTGATATAACCGGTCTCACGTACATCAAACCAAACTAATATATACCAAGAAATCTGTATTCCTCGATTTGAGCTCGGCATCCCAATCAAATCATATTACTTGATAATTTAAACCTCATACGTATTATAAAGGCATTCAAAGACGTCATAAATATCAAACTAATTATCCAAATATTAACCCATATGAGATTTCTTAAATTTTCAGCATACATGCCCTATAGTAATCGGCCCATAGAATTGTAAGTCATCCAAGAGCATACAACGCAGCGGAATAAAATTTTTATGGATTACTAACCAGCGGATCTATACATAGGGATTCATATCGGATAAAGGAATTACAAGTGTCTCACCCTTGTAGCGTGTTTGAGCAGATTCCACGGAGCTGCACCACGTCCACCACCTCCTCCGAGTCACTAGCAAAACTTGTCTAGTTTTGCCTCAACGGTATCCACACGATCAAATCGGGTGAAGGGATAGTTTTAACAAGTTGCTAGACAAGTTATTAAACCGGAACAAGAAACGATCTCAATTCACAATCGAGAATGATCGCCTAAACCAACCAAGTTTCTCTTCGGCTATATGAACAAAAACCGAGAGCACCTTGGAGATGAAGGAGGCGGCCGAATGCTTGTATAGGTTGTGATATGATGTGTTAATCCCATTAAACACCTTGTTAACAAATTATATATGATTAATTAAAGGCTTTCATAAAGCCTCATGGGCTTAAGCCCATGATTTAATTTAATCATTATGATAATTAATTAAGACTCCTCTTAATTATTTAATTCATCCCATGAATTTAATTTCCCTTCTCGATTTGATCTTTTGTGCGACCCGATAGGATCTTGTAATGTTGGCAGTGACATAAAATCTCATTTTATGTCGCAAGCAAGGAGCGGTGTCTAGCAACACATCGAGGCTACCCAAATTACAAGAATGTCAATGACTCGACATAACCTTTAGAACTTGTGATAATATTAACCATGTAACTTAATCCCTTTGTCCTTTGTGTTTAGATTGAACACGAGTCATGGAATAGTCATACTCGTATATCCAATCTTTATTTCTTGATCCCCAAGTAGAACTAGAATAAACGAATAAGCTCGATATCTCATATCGACTCATTCGAGCATGGCCATGCATTTTAGTTCTCACTTGATCAAGGGCCAAGCGCATCTCCTGTTATATAGGAGGGACAAATCCTATCTCGATCAGTCAACATCCCTCTACATAATTCGTAGTGTATCCAATAGTCGCCTTTATAGATTACCCTGTTACGGGTAACGTTTAACGATATCAAGATACATAACTCCTTATGTTGGGATCTCTGATGATCACAAGTCGTAAGGATTACATACATTATTATCACTATGAGAATTGCATATGACGATCATATAACTATCCATGTTGCATTCTCATGGTGGGTCTGTCCAGTACATCGTTCTCTAACATGTACCCATATGTTGATTTGATATCTCATATCAATGAACAATTCATCGATCAACACATACTAGTCTCTACGTATTATCATTATCCCTTTCATGATAGTACTTTACTAGGGACATCTTTAAGAATAATACAATATTATTCTAAGGACATTAACATATATATTAATTCACATTGCACAGTTAAAAGAATAATATATAATAATGAATTGCCATTCATAAAATCATAAACATTGTATGTCAAAACAATCATCTAATGATTCGTCTTAGGGCATATCCCAACAAATCTCCCACTTGCACTAAGACCACTCAGACATATACCTAATGCCTAGAGATCTAGTATGACGATCATGCTTCTGCTGTGACAGTGGCTTCGTCAATGGGTCAGATACATTATCATCTGTTGGTAATTTGCATATTTTAACATCTCCCCTTTCAACGATTTCTCGAATGAAATGGAACCGCCTAAGTATGTGCTTGGATCTTTGGTGAGATCTTGGTTCCTTAGCCAATGCGATCGCTCCATTGTTGTCACAATAGAGTTCTATCGGATCTTTAATGCTAGGCACCACTCCAAGTTCAGAAATGAACTTCCTCATCCAAACAGCTTCCTTTGCTGCATCCGAGGCAGCAATATACTCAGCTTCTGTTGTAGAATCGGCAACTATTTCTTGCTTTGAACTCTTCCAGCACACATCACCTCCATTTAGGCAATATACGTCTCCAGATTGCGATCGAAAATCATCTTCCTCACCTCCATAAATCAAGAAAGTATCCTTAGTCCTTCTCAAGTACTTCAGGATGTTCTTGACACAATCCAGTGACCTTCACCTGGATCAACTTGATATCTGCTCGTCATGCTCAAAGCATACGATACATCGGGACGAGTACATATCATGGCATACATGATAGATCCAATAGCTGACGCATATGGAATCTTACTCATGCGTTGTCTCTCATCTGGTGTTGAAGGACACTGTTCCTTCGAGAGATAAATGCCATGTGTCATAGGCACGAATCCTTTCTTTGATTCTTGCATGCTAAACCTTTTAAGCACTTTGTCTATGTATGTACTTTGACTCAGACCAAGAAGCATTCTTGATCTATCTCTATAGATCTTGATTCCTAATACATAGGTGGCTTCTCCCAAGTCTTTCATCGAAAAGCAATTCCCTAGCCAAATCTTTACAGATTGTAAGGAAGGGATATCATTTCCAATGAGAAGTATGTCATCTACATACAACACTAGGAAAATGATTACCTCCCACTAACCTTCTTGTAGACACAAGGTTCATCTTCGTTTTTGATAAAACCAAACTCTTTGATTGCATCATCAAATCGAAGATTCCAACTCCGAGAAGCTTGCTTCAATCCATAAATGGATCGTTGTAGCTTGCATATCTTTCCAGTATCCTTTGGATCGACAAAACCCTCGGGCTGTGTCATGTACACATCCTCGAGCAGATTTCCATTAAGGAAAGCTGTTTTGACATCCATCTGCCAGATTTCATAATCATGAAATGCAGCTATTGCAAGTAAGATCCTTATGGATTTAACCATGGCCACTGGTGAAAAGGTTTCATCATAGTCAATACCATGAATTTGTTTGAATCCTTTTGCAACCAGCCGACCTTTATAGGTTTGTACGTTACCATCCATATCGGTCTTTTTCTTGAAAATCCATTTGCACCCTATGGGTCGTACCCCTTCAGGTGGATCAACCAAAGTCCATACTTGGTTTGCATACATGGATTCCATCTCAGATTTCATGGCCTCTTGCCATTTCTCAGAATCATTGCCCATTATAGCTTGTTGATAAGATGACGGCTCATCCTCATCATAAAGCCTCATGGGCTTAAGCCCATGATTTAATTTAATCATTATGATAATTAATTAAGACTCCTCTTAATTATTTAATTCATCCCATGAATTTAATTTCCCTTCTCGATTTGATCTTTTGTGCGACCCGATAGGATCTTGTAATGTTGGCAGTGACATAAAATCTCATTTTATGTCGCAAGCAAGGAGCGGTGTCTAGCAACACATCGAGGCTACCCAAATTACAAGAATGTCAATGACTCGACATAACCTTTAGAACTTGTGATAATATTAACCATGTAACTTAATCCCTTTGTCCTTTGTGTTTAGATTGAACACGAGTCATGGAATAGTCATACTCGTATATCCAATCTTTATTTCTTGATCCCCAAGTAGAACTAGAATAAACAAATAAGCTCGATATCTCATATCGACTCATTCGAGCATGGCCATCCATTTTAGTTCTCACTTGATCAAGGGCCAAACACATCTCCTGTTATATAGGAGGGACAAATCCTATCTCGATCAGTCAACATCCCTCTACATAATTCGTAGTGTATCCAATAGTCGCCTTTATAGATTACCCTGTTACGGGTAACGTTTAACGATATCAAGATACATAACTCCTTATGTTGGGATCTCTGATGATCACAAGTCGTAAGGATTACATACATTATTATCACTATGAGAATTGCATATGACGATCATATAACTATCCATGTTGCATTCTCATGGTGGGTCTGTCCAGTACATCGTTCTCTAACATGTACCCATATGTTGATTTGATATCTCATATCAATGAACAATTCATCGATCAACACATACTAGTCTCTACGTATTATCATTATCCCTTTCATGATAGTACTTTACTAGGGACATCTTTAAGAATAATACAATATTATTCTAAGGACATTAACATATATATTAATTCACATTGCACAGTTAAAAGAATAATATATAATAATGAATTGCCATTCATAAAATCATAAACATTGTATGTCAAAACAATCATCTAATGATTCGTCTTAGGGCATATCCCAACAAATCTCCCACTTGCACTAAGACCACTCAGACATATACCTAATGCCTAGAGATCTAGTATGACGATCATGCTTCTGCTGTGACAGTGGCTTCGTCAATGGGTCAGATGCATTATCATCTGTTGGTAATTTGCATATTTTAACATCTCCCCTTTCAACGATTTCTCGAATGAAATGGAACCGCCTAAGTATGTGCTTGGATCTTTGGTGAGATCTTGGTTCCTTAGCCAATGCGATCGCTCCATTGTTGTCACAATAGAGTTCTATCGGATCTTTAATGCTAGGCACCACTCCAAGTTCAGAAATGAACTTCCTCATCCAAACAGCTTCCTTTGCTGCATCCGAGGCAGCAATATACTCAGCTTTTGTTGTAGAATCGGCTACTATTTCTTGCTTTGAACTCTTCCAGCTCACAACACCTCCATTTAGGCAATATACATATCCAGATTGCGATCGAAAATCATCTTTGTCGGTTTGGAAGCTTGCATCAGTGTAGCCCATTACATTGACCTCTTCCTCACCTCCATAAATCAAGAAAGTATCCTTAGTCCTTCTCAAGTACTTCAGGATGTTCTTGACACAATCCAGTGACCTTCACCTGGATCAACTTGATATCTGATCGTCATGCTCAAAGCATACGATACATCGGGACGAGTACATATCATGGCATACATGATAGATCCAATAGCTGACGCATATGGAATCTTACTCATGCGTTGTCTCTCATCTGGTGTTGAAGGACACTGTTCCTTCGAGAGATAAATGCCATGTGTCATAGGCACGAATCATTTCTTTGATTCTTGCATGCTAAACCTTTTAAGCACTTTGTCTATGTATGTACTTTGACTCAGACCAAGAAGCCTTCTTGATCTATCTCTATAGATCTTGATTCCTAATACATAGGTGGCTTCTCCCAAGTCTTTCATCGAAAAGCAATTCCCTAGTTTTACAGATTGTAAGGCAGGGATATCATTTCCAATGAGAAGTATGTCATCTACATACAACACTAGGAAAATGATTACGCTCCCACTAACCTTCTTGTAGACACAAGGTTCATCTTCGTTTTTGATAAAACCAAACTCTTTGATTGCATCATCAAATCGAAGATTCCAACTCCGAGAAGCTTGCTTCAATCCATAAATGGATCGTTGTAGCTTGCATATCTTTCCAGCATCCTTTGGATCGACAAAACCCTCGGGCTGTGTCATGTACACATCCTCGAGCAGATTTCCATTAAGGAAAGCTGTTTTGACATCCATCTGCCAGATTTCATAATCATGAAATGCAGCTATTGCAAGTAAGATCCTTATGGATTTAACCATGGCCACTGGTGAAAAGGTTTCATCATAGTCAATACCATGAATTTGTTTGAATCCTTTTGCAACCAGCCGACCTTTATAGGTTTGTACGTTACCATCCATATCGGTCTTTTTCTTGAAAATCCATTTGCACCCTATGGGTCGTACCCCTTCAGGTGGATCAACCAAAGTCCATACTTGGTTTGCATACATGGATTCCATCTCAGATTTCATGGCCTCTTGCCATTTCTCAGAATCAATGCCCATTATAGCTTGTTGATAAGATGACGGCTCATCCTCATCAATAAGTAGTAAGTCACCTTGTTGAGTCACAAGAATCCAGATCTCTGTGGCTCCCGGTGTTCTCTTACAGACCTACGCTGGGCTTGTGTCTCTTGAGCAGGTGCTTCTTCCACAACAGCTTGCGGTGCCTGCTCTGTTTCCATCTCAATCTCAGGTTCAGTGTTTTCTTGTGGTTGAACTTCACTAAGTTCTATTTTTCTCCCACTAGTTTTTCTAGAAATAAATTCTCTTTCAAGAAATACACCAGTCCGAGCTGTAAGTTACCCCATGAGCATACAACGCAGCGGAATAAAATTTTTATGGATTACTAACACCGGATCTATACATAGGTTATCATATCGGATTAAGGAATACGAAGGTCTCACCCTTGTAGCGTGTTTGAAGCAGAATCCACGGAGGAGCACCACGTCCTACGCCTTCTCCGAGTCAATAGCAAAACTCGATGAGTTTTGCCTCAACGGTATCCACACGATCAAATCGGGTGAAGGGATGGTTTAATAACAAGTTGCTAGACAAGTTATTAAACCAATACACGAAGCTAACTCGATTCACAATCGAATAATCGCCACAAAACCAACAAGTCTCCTTCGGCTATTGATGAAGAAGCCGAGAGCTTATTTGATCAATCTAGGCGGCCGAATGCTTCTTTCTTGTGTAGGGTTTTGTGTTATGATAATTGTCTTGCAATTAAAAACCTTGTAATCATCTTTTATATAATTAATTAAAGGCTTTCATAAAGCCTCATGGGCTTAAGCCCATGATTTAATTAATCATTATGATTATTAATTAAGACTCCTCTTAATTATTTAATTCATCCCATGAATTTAATTTCCCTTCTCGATTTAATCTTTTGTGCGACCCGATAGGATCTCGTAATGTTGGCATTGACATAAAATCTCATTTTATGTCGCAAGCATTGAGCGGTATCTAGCAACACATCGATGCTACCCAAATTACGAGAATGTCAATGACTTGACATAACCTTTAGAACTTGTGATAATATTAATCATGTAACTTAATCCCTTTGTCCTTTGTGTTTAGATTGAATACGAGTCATGGAATAGTCATACTCGTATATCCAATCTATATTTCTTGATCCCCAAGTAGAACTAGAATAAACGAATAAGCTCGATATCTCATATCGACTCATTCGAGCATGGCCATGCATTTTAGTTCTCACTTGATCAAGGGCCAAACACATCTCCTGTTATATAGGAGGGACAAATCCTATCTCGATCAGTCAACATCCCTCTACATAATTCGTAGTGTATCCAATAGTCGCCTTTATAGATTACCCTGTTACGGGTAACGTTTGACGATATCAAGATACATAACTCCTTATGTTGGGATCTCTGATGATCACAAGTCGTAAGGATTACATACATTATTATCACTATGAGAATTGCATATGACGATCATATAACTATCCATGTTGCATTCTCATGGTGGGTCTGTTCAGTACATAGTTCTCTAACATGTACCCATATGTTGATTTGATATCTCATATCAATGAACAATTCATCGATCAACACATACTAGTCTCTCCGTATTATCATTATCCCTTTCATGATAATAATTGACTAGGAACATCTTTAAGAATAATACAATATTATTCTAAGGACTTTAACATATATATTAATTCACAATGCACAGTTAAAAGAATAATATATAATAATGAATTGCCATTCATAAAACCATAAACATTGTATGTCTTAAACAATCATCTAATGACTTGTCTTAGGGCATATCCCAACAAATCTCCCACTTGCACTAAGACCAATCAGACATACACTTAATGCCTCGAGATCTAGTATGACGATCATGCTACTGCTGTGACAGTGGCTACGTCAATGGGTCAGATACATTATCATCTGTTGGTACTTTGCATATCTTAGGCAAAACACATATCCTTATTGTGATCGAAAATCATCTTTGTCGCTTTGGAAGTTTGCCTCAGTGTAACCCATTACATTGAGCTCTTCCTCACCTCCATAAATCAAGAATATATCCTTAGTCCTTCTTAAGTACTTCAGGATGTTCTTGACAGCAATCCAGTGACCTTCACCTGGATCAACTTGATATCTGCTCGTCATGCTCAAAGCATAGGATATATCGGGACGAGTACATATCATGGCATACATGATAGATCCAATAGCTGACGCGTATGGAATCTTACTCATGCGTTGTCTCTCATCTGGTGTTGAAGGACACTGTTCCTTCGAGAGATAAATACCATGTGTCATAGGCACGAATCCTTTCTTGGATTCTTGCATGCTAAACCTTTTAAGCACCTTGTCTATGTATGTACTTTGACTTAGACCAAGAAGCCTTCTCGATCTATCTCTATAGATCTTGATTCCTAATACATAGGTGGCTTCTCCTAAGTCTTTCATCGAAAAGCAGTTCCCTATCCAAATCTTTACAGATTGCAAGGCAGGGATATCATTTCCAATAAGAAGTATGTCATCTACATACAACACTAGGAAAATGATTACGCTCCCACTGACCTTCTTGTAGACACAAGGTTCATCTTCATTTTTGATAAAACCAAACTCTTTGATTGCATCATCAAAACGGAGATTCCAACTCCGAGAAGCTTGCTTCAATCCATAAATGGATCGTTGTAGCTTGCATATCTTTCCAGCATCCTTTGGATGGACAAAACCCTCGGGCTGTGTCATGTACACATCCTTGAGCAGATTTCCATTAAGAAAAGTTGTTTTGACATCCATCTGCCAGATTTCATAATCATGAAATGCAGCTATTGCAAGTAAGATCCTTATGGATTTAACCATGGCCACTGGTGAAAAGGTTTCATCATAGTCAATACCATGAATTTGTTTGAATCCTTTTGCAACCAGCCGACCTTTATAGGTTTGTACGTTACCATCCATATCGGTCTTTTTCTTGAAAATCCATTTGCACCCTATGGGTCGTACCCCTTCAGGTGGATCAACCAAAGTCCATACTTGGTTTGCATACATGGATTCCATTTCAGATTTCATGGCCTCTTGCCATTTCTCAGAATCATTGCCCATAATAGCTTGTTGATAAGATGACGGCTCATCCTCATCAATAAGTAGTAAGTCACCTTGTTGAGTCACAAGAAATCCATATCTCTGTGGCTCCCGGTGTTCTCTTACAGACCTACGCTGGGCTTGTGTCTCTTGAGCAGGTACTTCTTCCACAACAGTTTGTGGTGCCTGCTCTGTTTCCATCTCAATCTCAGGTTCAGTGTTTTCTTGTGGTTGAACTTCACTAAGTTCTATTTTTCTCCCACTGATTTTTCTAGAAATAAATTCTCTTTCAAGAAATACACCAGTCCGAGCAACAACTACTTTGTTCTCGGTGGGATAATAGAAATAGTATACTTTTGTTTCCTTAGGATACCCCACAAATAAACACTTATCAGATTTGGGTCCAAGTTTGTTAGTGGCGTGACGTCTAACGAAAGCCTCACAACCCCAAATCTTTATAAAAGACATACTAGGATGCTTCCCAGTCCATATCTCATATGGTGTCTTTTCCACTGATTTAGATGGAACACGGTTCAGTAAGAAAATCGCTGTTTCTAGAGCGTGTCCCCAAAACGATATCGGAAGATCTGCATGACTCATCATTGATCTAACCATGTCTAACAAGGTTCGATTTCTCCTCTCGGATACACCATTCCATTGTGGAGTATACGGAGGAGTGAGTTGTGGGACTATCCCACACTCCTTTAGATAGTCATGAAACTCTTGGCTTAAGTATTCTCCTCCTCGATCTGATCGAAGGATTTTGATACTCTTGCCAAGTTGGTTTTGTACTTCATTCTTGAAATCTTTGAACTTTTCAAAGGTTTCATGCTTATGTTTCATTAGGTACACATACCCATATCTACTGAGGTCATCAGTAAATGTAACGAAGTATTGAAAACCACCTCTAGCTTGTGTACTTATTGGTCCACATACATCACTATGTATTAGTCCCAATAAAACATTTGCCCTTTCAACATGTCCCTTGAAAGGGGCTTTAGTCATCTTGCCCATTAAACAAGATTCGCATGTTTCATATGATTCAAAATCAAATGAATCTAATACTCCATCCTTATGAAGTTTAGATATGTGGTTCTCGTTTATGTGGCCCAAGCGACAGTGCCAGAGATAAGTCGGATTTCAATCATTATTTTTAATCCTTTTAGTATTTATGTTATAGATAGGCATATCAAGATTTAATACATAAAGACCATTCACCATTTGTGCACTAGCATAAAACATATCATTTAAATAAATAGAACAACAATTGTCCTTTATTATAAATGAAAAACCATACTTGTCCAAACAAGAAATAGAAATTATGTTTTTAGTAATAGAAGGCACAAAATAACAATCTTTCAAAATCAATGATAAACCAGAAGGTAAAGCTAAATGATAATCTCATATAGCTAATGCAGCAACTCTTGCTCCATTTCCAACTCGGAGATCAACTTCACCTTTCGCCAATGTCCTACTCCTTTTGAGATCCTGCACATTCACACAAATGTGAGATCCACATCCAGTATCTAATACCCATGATGAAGAAGTAGATAAATTGACTTCTATAACAAAAATACCTGAAGCGGAAGTCACACTTCCTTTCTTTAGATCCTCCAGATATACTTTGCAGTTTCTTTTCCAATGGCCGGTCTCACTGCAATGGAAACAGTTCCCTTCCTTTGCTATCCCTCCCTTTGGCTTCAGTGCATAAGACTTTGGCTTAGATTTAGCAAAGACCTTCTTTGCTTTCTTGTTGCCTTTAGCTTTGGCCCTTCCTTTGCCCTTATTCACAATAAGGACATTTGTGGCCTTAGTCTTCTTAGTATTTGCTTCATATGTTCTCAACATACCAAGCAACTGTGGTAGAGTCTTTTCCATGTCAGTCATATTGTAATTTACTACAACTTGACTGAAGCTCTCAGGCAACGATTGCAAGATCACATCGGTGGCCAACTCTTGGTCCAATGGAAAACCCAGCTTGTCCAGATTCTCAATGTACCCAATCATCTTGAGCACATGAGTTCCAACTAGGCTTCCCTCTACCATCCTGCACTGGAATAACGCTTTGGTGACGTCATACCTCTCTTGTCTAGCTTGCTGTTGGTACAACTGCTTTAAGTGTTCGATCATATCGAACGCCTCCATTTCCTCATGTTGCTTCTGAAGCTCAGAGTTCATGGTGGCAAGCATGAGGCACCCAACATCAAGTGCGTCACTCTGATGCTTCTTGTAAGCATCTTTTTCAGCTCTTGTAGCTGTTAGGGGAGGTTCCTCAGCGAGTAAGGGTTCCTCTAGGACATATTGTTTCTTTTCTTGTTCGAGGACTATCCTCAAGTTCCTCTGCCAGTCTAGGAAATTCGTCCCATTTAATTTGTCATTCTCAAGGACCGATCGCAGTGATAAAGTGCTAGTAACGTTGTTAGTTGCCATGGATATCTACAATATAAATATGCAAAATAAGTTTATGATTTAAATCATTTAACATGGTCTTATATTAAATGATACTCCCACTATTTTGTTTGAAAAATATCAACCCTCGAAACCTTTAGTGGGCCAAGATCCATATTTCGCCTAATCTTGAGTTAGCTTTGGCTAATCGCCCAAGACTCGGTTATTTAGGTAGCCAACACTTTGTCAATTACATCACATATAATTCTTGGATAGTTGAACGAACAACACTTTGTTCAATTCATCAAATGAATTATAATCCAACCCATGCCTCTAGGTTCCCAATCCTATTGAGATAACCCAGTTAAGTCGTACCCAATTAAAGTATAACGGATATCACTTTTATCCTTTCGCGCCTTACTAAGATTGCCACGGTGCTTTGCTTTGGCAAACCCACACATGTACAATCGAAGTTATTGACGAGTACTTTTATTTTGGAAGGCATCTAAAACTTAATATTTTAGAGGGATTTATTGATCTCATGATTAATTTGATAATTTAAAATATGTCCACTACATATAGTTGTATACATATCTACATATATGTGTAATACTATTATCAAACTAAAACATAAGATAAATCATGCATCAACATACATAATTAAACGTGACATGGTTATAGCCCCTACTAATGATTTTCTCAAGACAATGAGAAAATCCTATGAGTCAACCTAAGGTAACTTCACAAGCACCTTCCTTTGGCTCCAATTTGTGAATGGCCTCCTCATCCCGGCACGATGGTCCATCTTCATTGATCACCATCAATAAAATAAACTACACTATTTACAAGATATAGAATTCCTCGATTCACATTCGAAGGGAACATAGGGGAGGGATTACATTTAGAATGAAATAGAGAAAGGCACGACACGCAGGTCGTATTATAAATTACAAACATCCACAAATCCTATCTAATAGGTCAAAGGGCTATAACCACGCACCATGCTCAAACAACACATAAAGCATGCATTAACATTTAATTAATTAAATTCTAAACATTTTAAATTTAATTCTAATTAAAACTGTAAAATAATTTTTGAAAAATTATCGTACGCTCGGGACATCACATGCCACGAACTAAAGCGACTAAAACACGACCCACCATGGTTCGAACCATGAAGCACACGGCTGGACCAATAGTGGGCCTAGGGTTCGAAACCCTAGCCCATGGCCGAGCCATGGCTCATGCGGCGGCGGCGCTAGGGTTCCAACCCTAGCCGCCTCGCACGTTTATCCACTTTTTATCGAGCCATCTAGTTTTAAACGCTAGAATTTGTTAGCCACGATTCACGGTCATGCCATGCACGGGGTTCGCTCAACCATCTCGAGCTAAGGGTTCGAAAAACCTTGCTCTCATGTGGTAAAGTTACTAATCCATGCATGCGTGAACCATTATCGAGTCAAGGAGTTCAAAACTCATCCAAGCATCAAAACTTTAGAAAATAAGGCGATGATGGCCGAGCCATGCACGGCTATAAGGGTTCGAAACCCTAGCCGTCATGAGCTAGCCGTCACGTCCAATGGGTTCTAAACCCTAATTAATTTTCGACACTTCCATGCACAATTATTAGCCACAACGACTAAGCCATCTCGAGCCAAGGGTTCGAAAACCCTAGCCCTCATGTGGCTAGCCGTGGTGACATTTGTGATGGTGATGGCCGAAAATTGATGCTCAATAAATATTTTTATTCGCCAATTATATCAAATACAATTACTACGATGATTTTCATAAACTAAAATTAATTTCATATCATATATGAATTTAAACAGTTTTAATAGCATGCAATATTAATTCTAATATGATTAACACAATTTAATCACATAAATCCGATATGAGCCTTGTACACGGCTCTGATACCACTGTAAGTTACCCCATGAGCATACAACGCAGCGGAATAAAATTTTTATGGATTACTAACACCGGATCTATACATAGGTTATCATATCGGATTAAGGAATACGAAGGTCTCACCCTTGTAGTGTGTTTGAAGCAGAATCCACGGAGCAGCACCACGTCCTACGCCTTCTCCGAGTCAATAGCAAAACTCGATGAGTTTTGCCTCAACGGTATCCACACGATCAAATCGGGTGAAGGGATGGTTTAATAACAAGTTGCTAGACAAGTTATTAAACCAATACACGAAGCTAACTCGATTCACAATCGAATAATCGCCACAAAACCAACAAGTCTCCTTCGGCTATTGATGAAGAAGCCGAGAGCTTATTTGATCAATCTAGGCGGCCGAATGCTTCTTTCTTGTGTAGGGTTTTGTGTTATGATAATTGTCTTGCAATTAAAAACCTTGTAATCATCTTTTATATAATTAATTAAAGGCTTTCATAAAGCCTCATGGGCTTAAGCCCATGATTTAATTAATCATTATGATTAATAATTAAGACTCCTCTTAATTATTTAATTCATCCCATGAATTTAATTTCCCTTCTCGATTTAATCTTTTGTGCGACCCGATAGGATCTCGTAATGTTGGCAGTGACATAAAACCTCATTTTATGTCGCAAGCATTGAGCGGTATCTAGCAACACATCGATGCTACCCAAATTACGAGAATGTCAATGACTCGACATAACCTTTAGAACTTGTGATAATATTAATCATGTAACTTAATCCCTTTGTCCTTTGTGTTTAGATTGAACACGAGTCATGGAATAGTCATACTCGTATATCCAATCTATATTTCTTGATCCCCAAGTAGAACTAGAATAAACGAATAAGCTCGATATCTCATATCGACTCATTCGAGCATGGCCATGCATTTTAGTTCTCACTTGATCAAGGGCCAAACACATCTCCTGTTATATAGGAGGGACAAATCCTATCTCGATCAGTCAACATCCCTCTACATAATTCGTAGTGTATCCAATAGTCGCCTTTATAGATTACCCTGTTACGGGTAACGTTTGACGATATCAAGATACATAACTCCTTATGTTGGGATCTCTGATGATCACAAGTCGTAAGGATTACATACATTATTATCACTATGAGAATTGCATATGACGATCATATAACTATCCATGTTGCATTCTCATGGTGGGTCTGTTCAGTACATAGTTCTCTAACATGTACCCATATGTTGATTTGATATCTCATATCAATGAACAATTCATCGATCAACACATACTAGTCTCTACGTATTATCATTATCCCTTTCATGATAATAATTGACTAGGAACATCTTTAAGAATAATACAATATTATTCTAAGGACATTAACATATATATTAATTCACAATGCACAGTTAAAAGAATAATATATAATAATGAATTGCCATTCATAAAACCATAAACATTGTATGTCTTAAACAATCATCTAATGACTTGTCTTAGGGCATATCCCAACACGTGCAACAACTACTTTGTTCTCGGTGGGATAATAGAAATAGTATCCTTTGGTTTCCTTAGGATACCCCACAAATAAACACTTATCAGATTTGGGTCCAAGTTTGTTAGTGGCGTGTGATAGGGTTGAATATTACGCGTTTTTAGGCTATGATATGTATATGTTTTGGTGTTGATTCTTGGATTATTTTACGGTTTATGGTATATATTTCTATATTTCAGGAATCAATGTTGAAATGCATAAAAGTAGAAGAAATGAACCAAAAATGATGAAAGAATGAATAAAGATGAAGAAAAGAGGAAAAAACCAGAATCCAAGACACATGTTGCTCCTTTCTCCTCAAATTACTATATGTTCGAGCCATGTTTTGGAAATGTGGTCCATATAAAAGTTGTAGAACTTTCTCTTATCTTCGCGTGGACAGCTGATTCATCAAATTTGGAGTTCATATGAGAAAGTTATGGCCAAAATACAAAACTCGCCAGAAGCTGAAAAAAGGCGAAGAAACATCATTGAATTAATTCAACAGGCGTAATTACGCCTACTTTGAGGCGTAACTACGCCTAGACCACGGCTTTTGAAAATTTAAGTGGCGTAATTACGCCACTTTGGAGGCGTAATTACGCCTATCACGCGGGAAGCCAGATTTGTTGACACATCGACAGGCGTAACTACGCCACTTCAGAGGCGTCATTACGCCTGATAAATTTTGGAAATTTTGGACTGCTTTCCTTA
Organism: Haberlea rhodopensis; assembly: GCA_907163345.1. NCBI lineage: Eukaryota > Viridiplantae > Streptophyta > Magnoliopsida > Lamiales > Gesneriaceae > Haberlea > Haberlea rhodopensis. The sequence goes on along the minus strand of CAJQUN010000356.1, from coordinate 86,211 downwards.
TTTGATGCACGGGATTTTTAAAAGGCAGGAAGGAGACCTACTCAAGAAAATAATCAGATTTTAACCTAGGAACCCAATCACCACAGCCTCCATCTCAGCCCCCCTTTTCCTTCACCATCTCTTTACACATCTCTTTCCTTCACCCCATCCAGCCAGATACCTCCATCATTCTTCCACTCACCAAACCTCAAGTCCAGAAACCTCTTCACCTTTATTCCCAACGTCCAGCCTCCATCCTTCACAACCCTTTTCCACCTTTCTATCATCTAACCTTCAACCCTTCACCCTAGGAATTGGAACAAGCCAACAAGGCGATAAAAAGAGACGATCGAGAAGGAAGCAAGAGAAGGAGCGAGGATCTACAACCGGAGTCGACGCTGTGAGTTTTTCTTTGTCTTTAAATTCTTAGTTTTGTTTTGTTTTGATTTATTATGAGGAACTAAAATTATTTATCGAGGCTAGGCGATCCTTTGTTATGAACCTTCGATTTGATGATATGATTGAATTCTCATAGTTCTTTGTGTATGTTTTATGTTCTTCATGCTTTTAGAGGATTGATCACCTTTGAATGATATTAGTATCGTAATTGAGATCGAGAGATGATTTTATGATACTGAATAAATAACTCATACCATGGATTTAAGACCGAGATCGAGAGATGACGTCAAATACATGCGTGATAGCCATAGATTCTAGTAATTGAAAGCTACGAGTTTTCATGGATCTTATGCAACATTGAATTGTTAAATAAGTGAACGAGAGTTACTTACTGCAATTCGGTGTTAGGTTTAATATAGCTCGAGAGAGTGTATTAGATAAATTGGGAGAACTCGTCACCTTAGAAATATTTGAATATTCAATCGAGAATTGTAGGGAATTGCATTGGTGAGCCAAAGTCTCGATAATCTTCTCTAGTGGATTTTTCTCGTTTACTTTTATTTACTTGGTTGGATTAGTAGTTTATATTAATTTAGTTTAGTTTAATTATTAATTGATTATCGTAGGTTAAATACAGTTAAAAGAAATCTTATTTGGTACTTGCTTGTTAGTCTCTATGGGTTCGACAATCCGTATCTTCCTATCTATACTAAAACTTGACACCGTGCACTTGCGGTCTAAAATCGCTAGATTGGAATTAATTGTTTAAAATAAAAGCGATCAAGTTTTTGGCGCCGTTGCCGGGGACTAACTTTAGTAATATCATACTAGGTTCTTTGACTGTAATTTAACCATTTTTTTTGTTTATTTATTTCGAAAAAAAAAAAATTTATATATATTTATTTTGTTTTTGTTTTGTTTGTCTTGTGAGGTACTTGGAGATGCTACATCAACATGCCTTCACAAGCTTTGCCCAACAACGTTCCGAGCCGTTCTACGCTGTTTGGGAGAGATTCAATAAATTGGCCAACACATTCCGGTATCACAACTTTTCAAACTATACTCTCTTGCAATATTTCTTCAACGGGTTGGATGCACACACACAAGAATGGGTATTGAGCGGAGCACTGGTGACTGGGAGTCCCCTGGTTGATAGAGACGAGGACAGTGTGCTACACCTGTTCAATGATATGGCGGATTTCGATTATCACTGGTATTGTGATCCTTCACTACAAGGTTGGAGTCACCGATACCCACCGGAGCCTCACTACCCTATTGATACACCACAACCATTTGAACATCGCGAAGAGAGGAGAGATAGTTCTGCAGATGTCACAACTCAGTTAGAGGATACCTTAGTAAGATTCTTGGCATCAACCGAGAACAGTTTGGAGTGCCAAACCAACTCAATGCGTCACCTGGAGCAGCAAATGGCAGTCCTCATCGAAACAGTTTCAATTAGTTGGCAAGAGGAAGAGATGAGGGCTACAAATCAAGAGGCGACGAATCGAGTTTGGTTATATGATGACGATCACTCAACCAACCAAGTTTGGGGGAGTGATCCTCCTAGTGTGGAAGAGTCGAGGGAACTTGAGCCTCTTCAAGAGATTGAGCTTACTTCAGAGATGTTATCCGAGGAGTTCCCATGTGAAGATGAGTCGAATGTGATGTTGGAGAAGGAAGAGACGTTCGAAGATTCTGATTTGAGCCCATCGATGGAGACATGTTCTATGTCATATGTGGATCCTTATTTTCCATCGATGCCAACTTCACCGCACTACATCCTCCAAAATGCAAAGCCAAATCAAGAATCATTCTCCTATTCTTACCACTTCAAGATGAATGTTGTTGGAGCGACGAGCTTACACTGCTACAATCTTGCCAATCTTGAGGGCATACTGAATGAAGATCCATTAGTGGTATCATATGATACTTACTATGGGCGGCAGCCGCTCTTTGATGGTTGCTTCTGATGGTCAAGCCGAAGACCAAAAATCAGCGCTTCTTGGGAGGCAACCCAAGCGTATCCTTTTGTTATTTAGTTTTGTTTTATTTTTCAGTTTTCATTTTAGTTTTTTTTTATCTCTCAAGTCGAATATTTTACCATATGCATTCTTCTCTTGCTAGGTACTCAGTTGGAGCGATGAACCCCTACAACAGTGGAGCTTTCAAAAGCAAATCTTCCTCAACCCTCATGCAAGCGTCTTGATCAGGGGAGTTCACTGTTTCCCTTTTGATTCTTTTAAACATTGAGGGCAATGTTTGATTTAAGTTTGGGGGAGTAGTAGCTTGCATGTTTTACTTGTTTTAACCACTTGTTGTGTGCTTAAATGACACTTGAATCGTCCGATTATTATGAGCAAAAATTTTTTTTTACGAGTTCAAACTTGAGAAAAGAATGAATTATAGTAGTGACTATTCAATGAGGATTTTGATCTCACTATGCATATGAACTTGATTTGTGATTGGACTTGTACATGAATATCCTAATTTGAGTTAGCATGTCAAGAATGAGGAATACTTTGAGCACAATGAGTCATGATCTTGTGGATTGCATGTTGAATAGTGATAATTGTTGTGAACTTGATGATTTGTCTTGAGCATCTTAGAGTTATCCTAGAACTTATTTGATGATGACACTTTGAGGCGAAATTTTATAGTTACAAACTTGACTTGGAAATGATCTAGGCGATCTTTGAAACGTTTGAGCCTTTCAAGCTTACCATGATTCATATCAATCCCTAGTGTCCCATTTGAGCTTTATTGAAAAAAGAATGGTATATGCATTGCATATAATTAGACCCCATTCGACATTCTTGGCAAACTCATTATACTTACCCTTGAGCCTAAATGAAAAAAGTTATCCTTACCCTAAGGGAGTATAATGAATATCATTCGATGCACTTGAATTGTTATATCTTGATGAGCTTATTGAAAAAAATGATGAATGAGAAAAGAAAAAGATAGATAAAAAGCCTTGAGAAAAAGATTGACTAAATAAGACCCAAAGTGGCCAAGGCTATAAAAGAAAAAGAAGAAAAGCTCGATGTGTGCGAAAAATTTGAACTGTAAATGATTATACTCTCTTCTTTGCGCTTATCCTATCTTTTCTTTGAAGCCAACACCAAAAGCCTTACATTACAAGCTTAAAAAGTCCTTTTGATCCAAGTCTAGGGAGTAACTATCATTAGTGGAGAAGTTGTTTGAAAATAGGCCTATGTAATGCTTGATGATAATCTTGACTTTGAGTTGATTAGCATGATTTGATCTTGAATATGTGCATGAAACTTGAGATTGACTAGAGCACACACACACGTTCCGATTTTGAGAGATGTTGCATGAATTAGGAGAAAACATGTCTTGTCAACTTTTGTATATGTGCATGAGATTTCTGAGAATAAGCAAGTCATGAAATAATTGTTTCAAATATCAAGAATGAACTCTACCTTATGATTTTAATGCTTAATCGAGGACGATTAAGTGATAAGTTTGGGGGAGTTGATAGGGTTGAATATTACGCGTTTTTAGGCTATGATATGTATATGTTTTGGTGTTGATTCTTGGATTATTTTACGGTTTATGGTATATATTTCTATATTTCAGGAATCAATGTTGAAATGCATAAAAGTAGAAGAAATGAACCAAAAATGATGAAAGAATGAATAAAGTTGAAGAAAAGAGGAAAAAACCAGAATCCAAGACACATGTTGCTCCTTTCTCCTCAAATTACTATATGTTCGAGCCATGTTTTGGAAATGTGGTCCATATAAACGTTGTAGAACTTTCTCTTATTTTCGCGTGGACAGCTGATTCATCAAATTTGGAGTTCATATGAGAAAGTTATGGCCAAAATACAAAACTCGCTAGAAGCTGAAAAAAGGCGAAGAAACATCCTTGAATTAATTCAACAGGCGTAATTACGCCTAATTTGAGGCGTAACTACGCCTAGCCCACGGCTTTTGAAAATTTAAGTGGCGTAATTACGCCACTTTGGAGGCGTAATTACGCCTATCACGCTGGAAGCCAGATTTGTTGACACATCGACAGGCGTAACTACGCCACTTCAGAGGCGTCATTACGCCTGATAAATTTTGGAAATTTTGGACTGCTTTCCTTATTTGATGCACGGGATTTTTAAAAGGCAGGAAGGAGACCTACTCAAGAAAATAATCAGATTTTAACCTAGGAACCCAATCACCACAGCCTCCATCTCAGCCCCCCTTTTCCTTCACCATCTCTTTACACATCTCTTTCCTTCACCCCATCCAACCAGATACCTCCATCATTCTTCCACTCACCAAACCTCACGTCCAGAAACCTCTTCACCTTTATTCCCAACGTCCAGCCTCCATCCTTCACAACCCTTTTCCACCTTTCTATCATCTAACCTTCAACCCTTCACCCTAGGAATTGGAACAAGCCAACAAGGCGATAAAAAGAGACGACCGAGCAATTGAGGTAGAGTCTTCTTTGTATTTGCTTCATATGTTCTCAACATACCAAGCAATTGAGGTAGAGTCTTTTCCATGTCAGTCAAATTGTAATTTACTACGAATTGACTGAAGCTCTCCGGCAACGATTGCAAGATTACATCGGTGGCCAACTCTTGGTCCAATGGAAAACCCAGCTTGTCCAGATTCTCAATGTACCCAATCATCTTGAGCACATGAGTTCCAACTAGGCTTCCCTCTACCATCCTGCACTGGAACAACGCTTTAGAGACGTCATACCTCTCTTGTCTTGCTTGTTGTTGGTACAATTGCTTTAAGTGTTCGATCATATCGAATGCCTCCATTTCCTCATGTTGCTTCTGAAGCTCAGAGTTCATGGTGGCAAGCATAAGGCACCCAACATCAAGTGCGTCACTCTGATGCTTCTTGTAAGCATCTTTATCAGCTCTTGTAGCTGTTACGGGAGGTTCCTCAGCGGGCAAGGGTTCCTCTAGGACATATTGTTTCTTTTCTTGTTTGAGGACTATCCTCAAGTTCCTATGCCAATCTCGGAAATTCGTCCCATTTAATTTGTCCTTCTCAAGGACCGATCGCAGTGATAAAGTGCTAGTGTGATATCCCCGAAATGATTAATTGCAATTTAGGCATTAATTGTGTTTATATGATTAATTATGATGGTAATTAATTGATTATGTGCTGGATTTAATTAATATGTGGAAATGCATGGTCACATGGAAAGGATGACCCGGGAGTGCATTTCAGGGTGCATGTTGGGCATGTTGGGGAAAATTGCTTTTAGCATGATTTATTTGCCATGGTTAGCAATTATTTGGAAAGCATGAGTTAATTGATATTTTGGTGCATTTTGGATTAATGCTTTTGAAAATATCATGTTGGGGTGTTTTATACACCATGGGTTTGTGGAGTGCATTTTAATTAATTAACCCAACCCTTTTTACCCCAACCCCACCCTACCTTTACCCTCACTTTCCCCCAAATCACTTCCCACAAAACCCTTCCCCTTATTTTCGAGTTGGAGCCCAAAGGTGGAGAGAAACCTTTCCAAAAATCTTGTTTTGTGGAGTTTATTGGGAGATTTGAAGTCCCCAAGAGGTATGGATGCCTCATTGTTGATTTTGCAGTGTTTTATTTGATTTTGGAAATGGTTTAAATGGGTTTGTGTTGGGTTGTTGTGGTTTTGGTTTAATGTTGGATTTTTGAGGTGCTTTAAGTGTTTATGGAAGGGTATTATGTATTTGATGTTGTTGGTTTGTTGGTAGGGGAGTTGGAATGGGTTGGAATGAAGTTTTGGGGCATTAATGGCGATTTTTCGCGATACAGGGCTCGGCGATCGATCGCCCGTTTTTGGCGATCGATCGCGAAGAGGCAGTGCGCTCCAGAAGCATTTGGCGATCGATCGCCACATTTGGGCGATCGATCGGCGAGGGTGGCGATCGATCGCGCCAAATGTGGCGATCGATCGCCGAAGGAACAAAAATTCATGTTCGGACAGTGTGATCTCGCGATCGATCGGCCCTTTGCCGCGATCGATCGCGAGTTATAAAATGTGGTGTTTTTGGATTTTATTGTAGGATTTTTGGTATTGGACTATTATTGGGTTCTAATATTGATTTGTGTGAATATGTAGAACCATCCCAGGTGGCGACACAGCCAAGGAATTGAAGTCCTACCACACCTACTTTTTGGAAAGGTACGTAGAGGACGTACGGGCACCCAACGGTACATGTATCTAATATACTCATTGTTTATGCATTGTGGATGCGAGTATATATGTGATTAGGCATTGTGGATGCAAATACATGTTGAATTATGCATGATGATTGTAGATGCATATGATTATTGGTGCACATCCCATGAGTCGTGGTCATCCCTTGATGATTTTAATGCTTGCCGCTATTTGTTTTTGTTTCCGCTAAATGTGAAGCGAGGGGTGGGAGCGCCGCATGTCACATTTGAGCGTGGTTATCATATAGGGCGAGGAAAGGATATTTGCCGCTCAATGTGAGGCGAGGGGTGGGAGTACCGCTTGTCCATTGAAGCGAGGTTATTCTATGCCGCCTATATGTAAATAAGCGAGGGGCATTAAAATACATTGTGATGGACAGACTAGGGAATGGTGACCGGTATTTGATATTGATGAGATGGTATTGTGTCAGGACATGTCTAGACCATTAAAAATAATCTATTGATTATACTCATGAGTTATGGTACAGGGACAACCAAACTGGAAGCGTTTTGAAATGCATGGGAAAACAGGAAGTGTTTTAATTGTGTTTTATGCATTTACGCTTTATATTCATATTGTGTTGAATATGAATGATATTATTGCTCATGTTTGGGGGTTGTCCTTGTAGGTACTTTTGGCATGATATGAAGGGGGCTAAGACGGGTTGAGACCGTGAGCTTGAAGAGCACTTTTGGTAGATGAAGGACAGGATTATTTTGTATAGTGTTTACTCTAGGAGTAGCGTAAAACTATAATTGATAACATTCTTTTGATGGGGAATGTAATTAATCGATTGATAGTCCTCATTTTGGCATGTAACTTTTAGGCTCATAGCCTCAACACGATTAATTTACTCTGATCATTTATATTAGCTCTAATTATGCCTTTGATCCGCACTTAAGGATTAGGGTCCTTACATTAGTGGTATCAGAGCAGTGGTTAGAGAACCCGGGAACGAGTGAATGGTAGCCTTAGCATGATTGGCTAGGTGCTGACATTTGAAGCATGTTTATGCATGTGGTGCATATTGATGTATATTCTGTTATGCTAACATGCTTATTCTCATTCCTGTTATCTAACGGCATAACATGTATATTTGTTTTGGAATTGTTGTTAACCTTTGTGTTATAGCATGGCTGCTATGAATGCGGGGAACCTTAACGAAGAAGTTGGCGATGTGGGCAGTGTTAACGCTAGCGTTGGACAAGTGAACCCTCTACCTCCACCAGCAGTAGGCTTGGAGCCAGTGGCTCAGTTATTACTACCCGGTGAGATTAACTTGACTCAGTTTCTGTCTTACCACCCGCCCCGGTTTGAGGGAACAGAATCAGGGGAGGAAGCTGAGGAGTGGCTGGAGAGACTTGAGCAGATATTTGTGTCGGCTCCTTGTGTTGTTACAGCGTGGCTGAGGCTGGCGGAGTTCCAGTTAGCTAAGAAACCTCTAATGTGGTGGAGGGGCACTGTAATGGAGCTAAGAGCACTGGGTACTGTGATCGATTGGACACTCTTCAGGACCCGGTTTCTTAACCGGTACTTCTCCGCAGCGGCGAGACAGACGAAGGAGGACGAGTTTACAAGTTTGAAACAGGGGAACATGACAGTGTCAGACTATGCCACGCGGTACTCTTCGTTGCTGAGGTATGTTCCCCACATTGCCACCAATGGGCACGCAAAGATGAGGAGTTTTATGAAGGGGTTGCGACCGGAGCTCTATGACCGGGTTATCACCAATAACCCAACTTCTTTTGATGATGCTCTCACAAGAGCGGAGCTTGCCGAGCTTGGAGTGGGAGCTTATCCTAGTGCTGTGCCACCACAAGTACCACAACAAAGGCAGACTAATGACAGCTTGAGGCCCCGGGGAGAGCCATTTAAATGGATTATTTAGGTAGACAACATTTTGTCAATTACATCACATGTAATTTTTGGATAGTTGGACGAACAACGCTTTGTTCAATTCATCAAATGCATTATTATCCAACCCATGCCTCTAGGTTCCCAATCCTATTGAGATAACCTAGTTAAGTCGTACCCAATTTAAAGTATAACGGATATCACTTTTATCCTTTCGCGCCTTACTAAGATTGCCACGGTGCTTTGCTTTGGCAAACCCACACATGTACAATCGAAGTTTTTGACGAGTACTTTTAATTTTGGAAGGCATCTAAAACTTAATATTTTAGAATGATTTATTGATCTCATGATTAGTTTGATAATTTAAAATATGTCCACTACATATAGGTGTATACATATCTACATATATGTGTAATACAATTATCAATCTAAAACATAAGATAAATCATGCATCAACATACATAATTTAAACATGACATGGTTATAGCCCCTACTAGCGATTTTCTCAAGCCAATGAGAAAATCCTAAGAGTCAACCTAAGGTAACTTCACAAGCACCTTCCTGTGGCTCCAATTTGTGAATGGCCTCCTCATCCCGGCATCATGCTCTATCTTCATTGATCACCATCAACAAATAAACTATACTATTTACAAGATATAGAATTTCTCGATTCACATTCGAGGGGAACATAGGGGAGGGATAACATTTAGAATAAAATAGAGAAGGCACGACACGCAGGTCGTATTATAAATTACAAACATTCACAAATCCTATCTAATAGGTCAAAGGGCTATAACCACGCACCATGCTCAAACAACACACAAAGCATGCATTAACATTTAATTAATTAAATTCTAAACATTTTAAATTTAATTCTAATTAAAACCGTAAAATAGAATTTTGAAAAATATCGTACGCTCGGGACATCACATGCCACGAACTAAAAACGACTAAATCACGAACCACCACGGTTCGAACCACAAAACACACGGCTGGACCAATTATGGCCCTAGGGTTTGAAACCCTAGCCCATGGCCGAGCCAAGGCTCGAGCGGCGGCGGCGCTAGGGTTCCAAACCCTAGCCGCCTCGCACCATCTTGGTTTTTCATCGAGCCAACTTGCTCGAAACACCGAAATCCATGAGCCACAAGCCACGGTCCAACCATGGACGGTCCATGACGGTGACGGCTTAACCATCTCGAGCCAAGGGTTCGAAAAACCCTAGCCCAAGCGGCGGCCGAGTGGCTTATGTGACTAGGGTTCAAAACCCTAGCCTTTTGGAAGCGGCGGCCGAGCCATGGTGACTAGGGTTCGAAACCCTAGCCCCTTGGTGGCGTCGGCCGTGAGCCATGCACGAGCCAATGTTCCGATTTTGATCACGAATTATCATATATTTCGATCCGTCAATTAGATCATATATAATATTATACGATGATTTTCACAAACTCGATTTATTCCATATCATATATGAAAATACAGTTTTAAATAGCATGCAATATAAGCTCTAATATGATTAACACAATTTAATCACATAAATCCGATATGAGCCTTGTACACGGCTCTGATACCACTGTAAGTCATCCAAGAGCATACAACGCAGCGGAATAAAATTTTTATGGATTACTAACCAGCAGATCTATACATAAGGATTCATATCGGATAAAGGAATTACAAGTGTCTCACCCTTGTAGCGTGTTTGAGCAGATTCCACGGAGCTGCACCACGTCCAACGCCTCCTCCGAGTCACTAGCAAAACTTGTCTAGTTTTGCCTCAACGGTATCCACACGATCAAATCGGGTGAAGGGATAGTTTAATAACAAGTTGCTAGACAAGTTATTAAACCGGAACAAGAAACGATCTCAATTCACAATCGAGAATGATCGCCTAAACCAACCAAGTTTCTCTTCGGCTATATGAACAAAAATCGAGAGCACCTTGGAGATGAAGGAGGCGGCCGAATGCTTGTATAGGTTGTGATATGATGTGTTAATCCCATTAAACACCTTGTTAACAAATTATATATGATTAATTAAAGGCTTTCATAAAGCCTCATGGGATTAAGCCCATGATTTAATTTAATCATTATGATAATTAATTAAGACTCCTCTTAATTATTTAATTCATCCCATGAATTTAATTTCCCTTCTCGATTTGATCTTTTGTGCGACCCGATAGGATCTTGTAATGTTGGCAGTGACATAAAATCTCATTTTATGTCGCAAGCAAGGAACGATGTCTAGCAACACATCGAGGCTACCCAAATTACAAGAATGTCAATGACTCGACATAACCTTTAGAACTTGTGATAATATTAACCATGTAACTTAATCCCTTTGTCCTTTGTGTTTAGATTGAACACGAGTCATGGAATAGTCATACTCGTATATCCAATCTTTATTTCTTGATCCCCAAGTAGAACTAGAATAAACGAATAAGCTCGATATCTCATATCGACTCATTCGAGCATGGCCATGCATTTTAGTTCTCACTTGATCAAGGGCCAAACACATCTCCTGTTATATAGGAGGGACAAATCCTATCTCGATCAGTCAACATCCCTCAACATAATTCGTAGTGTATCCAATAGTCGCCTTTATAGATTACCCTGTTACGGGTAACGTTTAACGATATCAAGATACATAACTCCTTATGTTGGGATCTCTGATGATCACAAGTCGTAAGGATTACATACATTATTATCACTATGAGAATTGCATATGACGATCATATAACTATCCATGTTGCATTCTCATGGTGGGTCTGTCCAGTACATCGTTCATGTACCCATATGTTGATTTGATATCTCATATCAATGAACAATTCATCGATCAACACATACTAGTCTCTACGTATTATCATTATCCCTTTCATGATAGTACTTTACTAGGGACATCTTTAAGTATAATACAATATTATTCTAAGGACATTAACATATATATTAATTCACATTGCACAGTTAAAAGAATAATATATAATAATGAATTGCCATTCATAAAATCATAAACATTGTATGTCAAAACAATCATCTAATGATTCGTCTTAGGGCATATCCCAACAAGAATTTCTGACACTTAACCTAATTATATAGGTCCAGTTTAGTTTGATAGTTACCTCAAAATAGAATATTTCATATGTTCAACACTTTTCCAAATTCGTTCATTTACCAGACACCAAGTAGGTCGAAACATAATTGATGTGCAAAACAGAGTTGTTGTTATTTCCAGCTTGACTAGAAATCAATTGATTCTAGTTGGAAATGACGGACAACTCAATATACTGCAATTCATATTTGAATTGTGTAAGCTAGTCCACTCATGTTACGGCAGAAATGTAGCAAATACGTTCGGTTTCTAAAAGATGCGTGCATTGAGTTTCCAGATTATACACATTTTGGTAAAACTAGAATAATATTAGCATCTCAACTTCAAATTGAGTGATTCTAGTGCTTAATGAAAGGTAACTAATAGCAACAATTTTTATCCAGACCATAACATCAAATTCGAAACACTGATAAACACACTGTATGTACACTTGCATGTATTGACTTTTCAGATTGCATGCATCTTGGTAAATTATCATAACTTTTTCATCTACTCCAAATGGAGGAGTCCGTTGCCAAATCGAAGCTAACACATTATCATACAACTTCTATTCAGACCACAATATTAAATTCGAAACCAATAATTCTCGGAAACTCAAACAAGACACTGCATACGTACTGGATTGGTACAGTAAACAAGTGACAACAACAATTCATCTTAAATTCCAATCTAAATTCAATAATTCGACCCATTTCAGTTTATAAATTCAGTGTAATCTTTATACCTTCAATTATGTTCAAGAATTGAGGCTTTAACACCATCGAAATCCATCTGATACCCACGAATATTATCGAATTGGCTGTCTCGCTGTACTTGTCGAGTTTTACTTCGGTTTTTGCTTCTTTTCTCCCTCAGTTTCGAAATCTATTATGTTGTTCGTTCCAAATCAAAACATGCATGTGTATTAGATATTGTTGTATTGAAGGAATAATCAACAAAACATGAGGAAACCGAAAGAAAAGTGAAGGAGATGAACGAGAGAAAAACTAAGAAGATCAATGAGTCCTATGCATTGTGGGTGTGTGAGTTTTATGTATACAGTTGCCGAAGATACCCATTGCATATGTATCACCTTAGTAATGATTGGATTGTGGGTTTAGTTAAGGAATTGATGGTTTAAACATTATAACAACCAATAAGTCTAAAGATTCATGTTGGAATTTCAATATTGGAATTTCAATAGAAATGGAGAGAAATATCATTTTCTTTGATGATTCTTTATCACATTTAATCTTGCTCGTATATAGATAATATATATGTGTGTACTGCTAATTACCCGCAAACTTTCTATAATTATATCATTGTTCAAATATATATTTTTTATTACAATGCTCGTCAGATTTTTGTTTCAAAGGACAGATTTATGGCACTATATCTAACAGCGGTGATCAAATAAAAATTTATTCAGAAAATAGATACAAAGAAAACAAAACATTATTTAAATACACATTATTTTTTTTAACAGAAAAATATACATTATTTTATATAAATATGTAATATACATAAAATATATGCGCACATGACACAATCCATTAGACATGGCCATGGTTACAACTTAACTGTGGCCCTGCTCAAAATCGTAATCGACTGTTTCGAACCTTAACCGGCCCTCTTCATGAGGTTCATAAACCGCGAACCATCGATTTAATTTTTTTGTTTTTTCTTTTAATTAAAATTAATTGTAGGGGCATGACCTCTTAATTACAAGCTTGAGACTTTACCAATGAGTTACAAGATATTTGTGTTTATTATTTGGTATTACATTATATATATAATAATTAAATAAGTATATCTTAATTGCTAGAAACTCGATAATTTAATACTCAATTAATTAATAAAATCTTTTAAATAATTTGGCTTAAAATGACTTAGGAACAACGCATTGAATTAATAATTCACTGACTTTATAAGATAATATATAAACAAAAATTCATATATGTTATAAATATGTTCATAAATACATGTGTTAATGCATGTATTAATTAAAGTGTTGTGAAACGTAATATTTATGTATATTGGATGTCCATTTACCTTCTACATTCCACCCCATGTAACTACAATATTAAGCCTATAATAGAGGCTTAAAGTTAAATGAAAGATAGAATGAAAAGCTCTCTAAATTTCTCTCTCTAAATTGTTCTCTATAGAATACAATACTATTATTTTATAACAATATAGACAATATTTAATATATAAATTAATAATTTCATAATACATAATACATTTATGATTAATAAATGAAATCATCATAAAAATTACTTCATTGTCATTTGTTTCTTGTTGAAATTGATAGTCACACCAAATCTCAATTCCGACTATTTTTAATATAACAAGAACTTCTGTGTTGTTTTCTCATAGCCCAATAAAAATGTTTTTAATATTATTGACACTTAAAAGTTTTCTTTCGAAAAGGAGGCTATATAATATATGTTATCTCACCGTCATCATCTTTATCACTTTAACAAAGTTCTCAATTATCAGCTCGTCAATTGCATTTTTGCAGTTATATTATTTTCTTTATTGTAATAAATTTATAGAAAATTTATATATGTTAAATTGATATGATTTTCTCAATTCCAAATCTATTTATTCATAAAAGTTTAACTGTATTTTCTAATATTTTACGATCATTATTTAGAAAAAATATGTTCAAACTCTTTATTTATTTAAAAATCTTATAATCTAAATTTAACTTTCTTTAAAATGAAAGGGTCAAATCGTAATCGTAATCGCTTGTTAACTGTAACCGTACTCGTAACCAGCGGTTTACGAACCGTAATCGGAACCGTCTATGAAAGTTAAGGTTAATGGTCGATGTTTTTGAACCGTTGAACCGACGATTCTGAACTGTAGTCATTCTACAACCGATACATCTAGAGTACTGTTAAAAAATGATCTAAAAATATAATACTAGAAAATAATATTTCATTATAAAAAATAAATTGTTTCCCTCATTTATATTTATATGTATTATCTATGATGCACGGACACTCCTAAAAATTTGTGAGGACCCGTTTCTAATCAAGTGTTTAAATTATCACACAATGATTATTTATTTGTAAACAGCGGAAGATTATTTAAAAGTTCTGCCAACAAGTGGCTCTAAAAGTTTCGGCATGACCCCTGTGCACGAGGGACATACCAAAAAAAATGAAACACAATAATAATATCCCAGTGCAGCAAGTAAATACATAATACCATTGCATGCATCATAGGCATCCATCACATAATCCGTACATAAAATATTTACATCATACCATAGCATGCACAATAAGTCTCCAGCACACATTTCATACTCAAAATATTTACATAATACCATCAACACAAATACGCAAGATATGAGTGAAATAAACTCAATTTACATAGTTATACTATCCAGGACACACCATGATATACTTAACTATCCTACGACTGGGATAGACAAAAGAAAACAACCTCATGTAAGACTTACAGCGAGCATTCCCTCTTTGGGATCCTGGTCACCTGTAATACCTGTCATTACCCACACACAAAAACAACAACAACCCCTAGGGGGTTAGCCTAAGCCCAATATGAAACTATCAAGTAATTACAACATGTATCTATAAAATGTGATATATGATGTAATGCAATGCAATTTTATGCATGAAAGGTACAAATCATCTCGGATAGCAGAAGTCCGGAATCCAAGGATTAGCTTTCAAATATCTCAAGATACCAGAATATCGGAGTCCAAAGAAAGGTATTGTGATGTCCAGGAATAATTAATATTTTTTAAGGATTTAATTATGATATTTATATGATATGTCGGGAATTAATTCTTTGGTATCGGATTTTGGTCCGGGATGGAATAAATAATTCCGGGTTGAACTTGTGGTGTAAATTAAATTCGTGGAAATTCCTTATATATTATTGAGTTGAAATTTAAATTGAAATAGGAATCAAGGGTTAAGATGATATAATTGTAGGGTAGAGATTTAACCTAGGGTTTTACATAAACATAAAATTCTCTCCACAAATGAGCCGCCTACCTCCTCTTCCCCTCCCACTCTCATGCGTCTTCATCCTCACGCTAGGAGGGCTCTCGCCTGGTTTTTTCTTTGGCTCGGTTTCGTGTATATCGTGTGGGTAAGATACTACATCATACCTTGGTCATCCATCCCTCTTTGTGCTCGATTTTTCTGCTGTGTTGGGCTCGAAAAGGGGTTGTGTTCTTGATCGAAAATTTCAGTTTGGTTGCTCGATTTTTTGTTGCTGTTTATGGTTTGAAATTAGCTGCTGCTTGGGTTCGAACTTGTGTGATTTTGGTTCGAAAGTTTCAAGGCATTTTGCTCGAAATTCCTGCTTCTTTGTGGCTTGATTTCTTGCTCAATAAAAATCGAATTTTCTGCTGTGTTGGGTTGAGAATTCATGCTGCTATGTCTTTTGAATTTCTGCTACAATATGCTTCAAAAATCTGCTCCTATGTGGCTTCAAAACTTGTAGTGTGCTAGTTTGATTTAGAGGGTTGCTTTGAGGAGTGTGTGCAGGTGTGTGTGTGTGTGTGTGCAGCAGTGTGTGCGTGAGTGTGTTTCTTCGTGTGTGTGTGTGTCTAGCTTGTAGTATGGTGTAGGTGAAGTTTGTTCAAGAAAATGTGCACTTCATCATGTGTTGATTAATGTATAAAACTTCTAAAAATGTGTGTATATGTTGTGGCTTGGGTTGGAATGGTGTTTGATAATGTAGAAGGTTAGCTTGGGTTGGTGTAATGGGTTAAGGCGATTATGTGGCTATAATTCAAGTACGAATATGGTAATTGAGAATTGGATAGCATTATGAACGTTATTGATTGTTGGAAGCTAATTATGACTTGAATTTTGTGGTTGTCTTGGTTGATTATAAAAGCCAACTTTAACTTGAAAATCATGCTTATAATGTGTTTGAAAATATGCTTAAATGTGATTCAAGTGTGGGTCTAAGCCTTGTGAGTAGGTAGAGAAAAGAATTAACTTCTATGGCTTGTAACCATTGTTATAGTGTTAGTGGGTGTTGGGCTATGGTGTGAAATATATTACCTTTAGAAACCTGTATAGTGTGTGAATAGGTGAGTTAGATAGTTATTAATGTGTGTTATAAACATTTGTTAAAGTGTATATTAATGAATATACTTACATGTGTGCAATAACATGAATTGAAGACTTTATTGAGTATTTGAATGACAATTCTATGAACTAACTGTATAGATGATTTGAGCAATATAGATTGTCTTGATTTTGTGAATTTACTTACTATATAGTTGAGTTGGAGATGACTCAAATAGAGGATTATTGGCTTGTTTGTGTACACTATGAACCATGAAAATGAAGAGTGCTTAATGATGTTAATTGTTTTGAATATGAGCTAATATTGAATTGATATTCGATATAGACACTATACAAGACTTCAGACGTTGATGATAGCTTGTTCATGTTGTCGACTATAATGTACGTGGTGACGTACGAGCAGGTATACCTAGTATTTACATATTCATGTATACATGTATTTTGAATGTGATGTTTAAGGCTAAGTGATTGAGTTTGGTAGTTGAATTGAATATACGTGGAATGGTGGATACGTAGAGGTACGTAATCCGGGTATACGAGTTGAACATTGATGCATTTGGCATGATCGATATGAGAAATGGTTGAGAATGAGATTTAATCGATAGGCATAGTTGCCTTGAATATGAGATTCGTTGTGATTGAGCATAAAATGTTGAATTGTGATTATAGTGAATCTATTGCATTGACGAGTACCATATTTTTGAATAATGATACTGAGCTTGATGTTTATGAAAGTGTATAAGATTGAACAGGAACAGTTCGTGATGGCTATGCCGGTTTGGAATTGTACAGGGAGTATATTTTATAGATTTTCAATAACCTTAATTATTGCTTTACAATTTCGTATATTGTTGTGTGTGGTTATTGAGTTGGAGTATGCTCACCCGTGTGGGGGCTGTTTCTGTTGAAACATGTACAACAGGTACTAAACTACTTTGGGATATTGGTTCGAGCTTTGTTGGATCATGCCGCTTCCAGAAACAGAAGCGTATATGAGAGTGGGTAAATATGATACGCTATTTATTCAGTTAGATTGGTGTTCATTTATTTGTTGCTCGTATGTGAGCAACTGGAAGCATGTATATGGACTGTATAAGGGTGTTGAAGCCCACTTTTGATGTCTTCTTAGTATGGTGTTTTCCCTGGCTGGGAACTTATTTAGGGTTTTGTTTTCTTTTAAGTATTGTGTTTTTCCCTGGCTGGGAATTATATTGGTGATGTGTCTTATTTTGGGATAGCTCAATTTATGGGGAGACTCTGCCCAAATTTTTATAAAAACCCACAATATAAAAGTGGTGTAATGGGGATGATAATGGGTGAACCTTGAGTCTTATTGCTGAGTAGTATTTATGTCATGGATAATATGTGAAGCATGTAATGATTCCTTTTAAATAATGAAAAGAAAGTGAAAATTTTTTATACACAAATGACGTCATAATTGTACTAGTGACGAGTTAAGGGGTTGGGGCCTTACATTAGTGGTATCAGAGCAGTGGTTGCTCATTTGGACTGTTGAGGGCCTAGGAACTTGTTGATAGGAATTGGTAGCACATATTTATACATGATGGTATTAATGTTGTGTGACACAACTAATTGCTTATGTGCTTTTACGATATGGAAAATGGTATTACTAATCATTGTGGTTGCAGGAATCGTGTAGAGTGCGATGGGATGGCATTAACGGTAATGTCTGGCACTCCATATGTTAGGTGCTAAGGAATCTGATTTTGTAGGAAAATCAGGAAATGGGAAACATGATGTGCTGTCTAAGGACATGAATGATTGACAGCAGACAGTGGAATATTGTGGTGTGATTTCAATTGCTATTGAATATGCAATGTGTTACATTAGCGTCCTACTACGGGTATATCATCAGCGATGAATCATAATATTTGCCGATGTCATGTCGAAGCGATGTACATGCCGCTGTCATTGTCGAAGCGAGGGATATTATTGAGCCACCGATATGACGTAGTAGGATTTGTGAACTGTTGTATTAACCTGGATGCAGGTACATGGAGCTAGTGGAAGTTCCGGTGGTTGTTATATTCGAGCGAGGGAGGTACTTGCCGCTGTCATATGAAGCGATGGTAATATGATATTTGCCGCTGTCATGTCGAAGCGATGTACATGCCGATGTCATTGTCAAAGCGAGGGATATCATATGATGCCGCTATATGTCGAAGCGAGGGTTCCTAAAAGTCCGCTGCTATAACAAGACCGGAACAACCACATTATCGATATTGATAGCGATGTCTCATTCCGCTATATTGGTTGGCGATGGTTCATGCCGCCAGGTATATTGATAGCGATGTCTCACTCTGCTATATTGGTTGGCGATGGTTCATGCCGCCAGGTATATTGATAGCGATGTCTCATTCCGCTATATTGATTGTCGATGGTTTATGCCGCCGGGTACATGTGTAGCGATGCCTCTTTCCGCTATGTCATTGGCGATGGCTCATGCCGCCAGACATGTGTTTAGCGATGGTGCATTTCGCTGATTCCATGGCGATGGTTCTTGCCGCCGATTATATATATAGCGACGTCTCATTCCGCTATTCTGTTGATGATGAGTATATCAATTTGTGTTTTGATATGAAATCATATTTTGTGGAATATTTATGTTGAGAGCAGGGACAATTTAAAGGATCAAGTGTGGATCAACTGTGTACAGTAAGTGTTATTACATCTTGTTGTTTTAAGAATGTATATTCATTATGATTATGGATATTATATGTACGCCAGTAGTGGCGATGAGATTATGGATGCCAGTGTTAGCAATGAGTATTGATATATTGCTATTGTGTTAGCAATAAATATTCTTATACCGCCATTGTGTTAGCGATGAATATTAATGATATGTTGATTGCAGATAGTAGTGAATATTGTGTTATACAAACCATATCATTATTTCTTGGACACATGAGCTGTAGGCTCAAAGGAATATTGGAATGATCCATGGGAACGAGGAATTGAGGTAAACCATTTCGTTTGGTTTAACATGTTTGATATATGTGGGTTGTGAATTATCTCAATTGATTCATATGGTTTATGATAATAAATCTAAATATGAGGAAGAGTTGACAATGAAATTAAAATGGCATATAATATTGATAGGTTCATTGATTATTGTGGCAAAGACGAGATAACAGTGGGGTAATGATGATCAAATTAAATGATATTGGTTTATGAAAACTTGATTGTTTTGTATATTGTGAGACTAATGACTTATTAATCATGTTATGTCGAGTTAAATATAACCATGTTGGAATGAGATTAATGAGTATGTCATAGGGATGACGTGGGGTCACTATGAATGTCATATGTAGACATGTGATCATTGTGAACGTCACGAGTTGACGGGGAACTATCGTGGTCATGGATAAGTATGATATTGTGATGTTATTCTCCGATGTGTAATGACGGTGATGATAAATAATCACGTGATGATTAATGACGAGTTAGACCCGATATGGCAAACAAAATAATAATGTCATTAGGAGAATACTTGTGATATACTAACATTCATGATTAAATGATTTAGCGTGTTTTGACATTGAATTAGTAACTGAAAGCATGTAAATGATTACGTATGCATGTAGTAATTACTAATGGATGTTCTAGTAATTGCTTGACAACAGATATTGGTTAGCTGATGGTATACGACCAGATTGATGCATGAAGTCATGAATACTTACTACACTGTGATCTGTTGTCCATTCATGAAATGGTACTCTATTGAATAAATAATTGAAGGGAATTACGTCGTTGAGGGAATTGATGTTTGATGATGGAAACATTATGAATATCAAAATGCATAAATGACAAGGTACGTGGTTATGTTATGAGTATTTGAGAAATACTAATGAGTTTATTTTGTACTTGTCCCATGGCAGATGATAGTTGGGTGATGTAATGTGGAAAGATTGATACTTAAGAGCATGTGAGTGTTGTGAGAGCATGATACTATGATGCTATTGTGTATTGTAGATGATTCCATCTACAAAGGTATGACACGAATTATTCAATATTGATGTTGATGCCTTGTTTTAGATGGAGTATAATCATGACATAGGAATATTGATGTTAGGCCATTCATCATGATTTGATATTGATGATCTGTGGCTGTTGGTGCGGATAATGTGGATATATGTATGTGAGAATTACTAATGGGTTTTCTAGTAATTACTTTGCACCAGATAATAGCCAGGAGATGATATATGAGATGTTGATGCATAAAGGCTCAAGAGTACCGCTACTTCATACGGACGATGGTGGTGATGTTGGGATAAGTTGCATACATTTGCAACAACACGTGTATGAAGTTATTTATACGATAAAGGTTGGTGTATTGTCATACATTCTTATATACACATGATGTGCATGGATTACATGATTTAGCGATTATATGATGTGTACAATGATGCAAGTAAACTACTACGGATTAAGATTTTGTGCAAGGAAACTGTACCGATGGGAGTACGCAGGTACTGAAGTATGACAAAGAAGCTTGATGATTAAACACTGTAAGTGTTGACTTTACGAATTAAAGGCACTTGATAATTGTTAACATGTTGATACTAATCTTCGAATGATGCTAGTGTGCTAGTAACGATAATTTATCATATCATAATGGAGTACTTAATGGCTAAAGTACTATGATGTTGATTTCGTAACGAGTTATATGAATAAGGGTATTCATATATATATTAGCCCACTGAATGTTAATGTTGGAATATGGTAAAGTGATGTGAATTGCAGTCTTGCGATCGTTGGTGTAATGGGGCACATATGTAAGCTGTGATGATTCAGATGGCTGTCATCCAACGGGTGGTCAGGTCACTATCTTGAGTTGTATAACGGTACGTAAATTTTATTGTTGGCTTTATGGTAAGCATGTATTTAAATTTCGGGGGTGAAATTTTATTAGTTGGGGAGAATTGTGATGTCCAGGAATAATTAATAATTTTTATGGATTTAATTATGATATTTATATGATATGTCGGGAATTAATTCTTTGGTATCGGATTTTGGTCCGGGTTGGAATAAATAATTCCGGGTTTAACTTGTTGTGTAAATTAAATTCGTGGAAATTCCTTATATATTATTGAGTTGAAATTTAAATTGAAATAGGAATCAAGGGTTAAGATGATATAATTGTAGGGTAGAGATTTAACCTAGGGTTTTACATAAACATAAAATTCTCTCCACAAATGAGCCGCCTACCTCCTCTTCCCCTCCCACTCTCATGCGTCTTCATCCTCACGCTAGGAGGGCTCTCGCCTGGTTTTTTCTTTGGCTCGGTTTCGTGTATATCGTGTGGGTAAGATACTACATCATACCTTGGTCATCCATCCCTCTTTGTGCTCGATTTTTCTGCTGTGTTGGGCTCGAAAAGGGGTTGTGTTCTTGATCGAAAATTTCAGTTTGGTTGCTCGATTTTTTGTTGCTGTTTATGGTTTGAAATTAACTGCTGCATGGGTTCGAAATTGTGGTTCGAAAGTTTCATGGCATTTTGTTCGAAATTCCTGCTTCTTTGTGGCTTGATTTCTTGCTCAATATATTCGAATTTTCTGCTGTGTTGGGTTGAGAATTCATGCTGCTATGTATTTTGAATTTCTGCTACAATATGCTTCAAAAATCTGCTCCTATGTGGCTTCAAAACTTGTAGTGTGCTAGTTTGATTTAGAGGGTTGCTTTGAGGAGTGTGTGCAGGTGTGTGTGTTCGAGTGTGTGCAGGTGTGTGTGTGTGTGTGTAGCATTGTGTGCGTGAGTGTGTTTCTTCGTGTGTGTGTGTGTCTAGCTTGTAGTATGGTGTAGGTGAAGTTTGTTCAAGAAAATGTGCACTTCATCATGTGTTGATTAATGTATAAAACTTCAAAAAATGTGTGTATATGTTGTGGCTTGGGTTGGAATGGTGTTTGATAATGTAGAAGGTTAGCTTGGGTTGGTGTAATGGGTTAAGGCGATTATGTGGCTATAATTCAAGTACGAATATGGTAATTGAGAATTGGATAGCATGAGGAATGTTATTGATTGTTGGAAGTTAATTATGACTTGAATTTTGTGGTTGTCTTGGTTGATTATAAAAGCCAACTTTAACTTGAAAATCATGCTTATAATGTGTTTGAAAATATGCTTAAATGTGATTCAAGTGTGGGTCTAAGCCTTGTGAGTAGGTAGAGAAAAGAATTAACTTCTATGGCTTGTAACCATTGTTATAGTGTTAGTGGGTGTTGGGCTATGGTGTGAAATATATTACCTTTAGAAACATGTATAGTGTGTGAATAGGTGAGTTAGATAGTTATTAATGTGTGTTATAAACATGTGTTAAAGTGTATATTAATGAATATACTTACATGTGTGCAATAACATGAATTGAAGACTTTATTGAGTATTTGAATGACAATATTATGTACTAACTGTATAGATGATTTGAGCAATATAGATTGTCTTCATTTTGTGAATTTACTTACTATATAGTTGAGTTGGAGATGACTCAAATAGAGGATTATTGGCTTGTTTGTGTACACTATGAAGCATGAAAATGAAGAGTGCTTAATGATGTTAATTGTTTTGAATATGAGCTAATATTGAATTGATATTCGATATAGACACTATACAAGACTTCGGACGTTGATGATAGCTTGTTCATGTTGTCGACTATAAGGTACGTGGTGACGTACGAGCAGGTATACCTATTATTTACATATTCATGTATACATGTATTTTGAATGTGATGTTTAAGGCTAAGTGATTGAGTTTGGTAGTTGAATTGAATATACGTGGAATGGTGGATACATAGAGGTACGTAATCCGGGTGTACGAGTTGAACATTGATGCATTTGGCATGATCGATATGAGAAATGGTTGAGAATGAGATTTAATCGATAGGCATAGTTGCCTTGAATATGAGATTCGTTGTGATTGAGCATAAAATGTTGAATTGTGATTATAGTGAATCTATTGCATTGACGAGTACCATATTTTTGAATAATGATACTGAGCTTGATGTTTATGAAAGTGTATAAGATTGAACAGGAACAGTTCGTGATGGCTATGCCGGTTTGGAATTGTACAGGGAGTATATTTTATAGATTTTCAATAACCTTAATTGTTGCTTTACAATTTCGTATATTGTTGTGTGTGGTTATTGAGTTGGAGTATGCTCACCCGTGTGGGGGCTGTTTCTGTTGAAACATGTACAACAGGTACTAAACTACTTTGGGATATTGGTTCGAGCTTTGTTGGATCATGCCGCTTCCAGAAACAGAAGCGTATATGAGAGTGGGTAAATATGATACGCTATTTATTCAGTTAGATTGGTGTTCATTTATTTGTTGCTCGTATGTGAGCAACTGGAAGCATGTATATGGACTGTATAAGGGTGTTGAAGCCCACTTTTGATGTCTTCTTAGTATGGTGTTTTCCCTGGCTGGGAACTTATTTAGGGTTTTGTTTTCTTTTAAGTATTGTGTTTTTCCCTGGCTGGGAATTATATTGGTGATGTGTCTTATTTTGGGATAGCTCAATTTATGGGGAGACTCTGCCCAAATTTTTATAAAAACCCACAATATAAAAGTGGTGTAATGGGGATGATAATGGGTGAACCTTGAGTCTTATTGCTGAGTAGTATTTATGTCATGGATAATATGTGAAGCATGTAATGATTCCTTTTAAAGAATGAAAAGAACGTGAAAATTTTTTTTACACAAATGACGTCATAATTGTACTAATGACGAGTTAAAGGGTTGGGGCCTTACATGTATCATCAATCAATATTGTAAGGCCCCGTTGCTGATAAATCCGGATTATCGATGATTAAGCAAATCCGGATAATTAAAAGTGCAAACTTTGAATTAAGGTGTCCCGGATTACGATGAGTCAACCAACTAGTGGAACATGTTTTTAGTGCATGAGCATGTACATGATCACATGGCACTTGGAGAACAAATGCCACTAATTAATTTAACTCATGTTTAATAAATTATTTTGGACCATTAATCTTGCAAGATAGTGATGTATTGACACATGGATTCCACAATACATCAAATACATTAAAAACCATGCAAAATAGCATGGAAAGCCACTACCATAACCCTCATTTCAGATTTGATTTTGCAAAAAATTACCATGCATCACCATTTCTCTCTCTTTATTTTTCCCCAACAAAATTCTCTTCCTTCTTCTACCCAATTTCGAAATTATCAGCCCTTCTTCTACCAAACTTCTCTTGAAATCTTGAGTGCATGTTACATGCAATTAAGGATTTAGAAGCTACAAGGTTAGGGAAGAAGAACCCAACAAGAATCTTTGAGTTTGGAGCATTCTTGAGGGAGGCAAGAAGAGTTTGGAAGGAGAAATGAGCTTGGTTAACTCAAGGGTTTGTTTTGATGCTTCAATCTTGAAGATTATTGAAGGTATAACATGAATCTTGAGTTTTATTAACTTTGATGTAGGATTAAAGGTCGAATTTTGAGGCCATCTCTTGAGAATTGTAGTGAGAAAGTTGTTGTCAAATGTATATGTTGTTTTGATGTTGCATGCAGTAGATTGTTTTGAAAATTTAGATCACTTAAACTCCGAATTTGGAAATGGTTCTCCTAATGAGAATTGTAATACTTTCGGTTAGCTTTAACTGGCCACCAAAATCAGCTAATTTGGATTTAAGATGAAAACGTTATGGTCATTTACCAAAATGTGTAAAATCTTAAAATTCAGCGCATTCGAGTTTCATGTGGTGTGTTCTTCGAATTTCTGGGAATAAATGGCTACGAATTTGAAGTTTTAGTTTTAATAAGAGTTGTAGTATTTGGTGTTAGCTTGCATTAGGAATTGGCCTCACTCAATTTTGAGTTCATCTGCAAACGTTATGCTAATTATACCAGCAAATATGCAATCTGGAAGCAGGGTATATACGAGTTGTTTAGGCTATACGTTTTTCAAATAACGTACCTCAAGATGAACTATTTTGCTTAAAGTTCATAAGAGATATATTGTAGAAGTTTGAGTTATCTTGCATTAGAAACTGGCCTCACATGATTTGGAGTTCATATGAGTGAGTTATACATTTTTCCCTATCACAACTCAATCTGCACTAATAGAGCATATTAGAATTCGATGAATTATGCTACGTATCAACCTCTAGACCTATGAATTAGCTAAAACTCATAAAATATGAAATGAACCTTGTTGTTGTCGAATGTTTCCCACTGGTTTGAAGTCATTTGGATGTCTTATGAATTTATAGTGATTTTTCTACGAAAATGGGTCAAGCTGAAAATTAAGAAAATCACTAAGGGTCAATATTTAGAAGTTGCATTTGAATTCAATGCACTACTTGAACACTTAGTGTCATTTGGAATTTACATGACCAAGTTAATAGATTCCGCGGTTGATTCGAGGATAGCTTGGGTTCGTAGGTACGTAGAAATGAGTTTTATCATGACTTCTGACGAAGACGTGTAATGATATTAATGTATGATTTTACATGTCATTAATTGATTTATATGATTTAATTGTCACTATATGATTCTTATGTGACTATATGACATGTTGAGATACATTATAGTACATGATATGTGAATTACATGATATGTATTGATTTTCACATGAGATTGCATGACATAATGAGTTGCATATGTCATATGATGCATATATGATTCATGGGCATATCATATTGATCTATCCACTTCTTTGATACCCATGATGATGACTGAGTTAATTTACTCTGAGTGTCGGGGACGACGGGCACGGCGATGATAGACAGTATAGGTAGCGACTGTAGTCACGCGTGTTGCTACGGACCTAGGCACGAGGGATGACGAGCACATAGCGCAAAGTGTGTGTGCTATCACCCTCTGCTCGAGCTGATATTTATTGATGATACCTTCCTTTGGACTCCGATATCAGTATCTTGAGATTCAATTCATTATACCCATTCATACACCGCATTCATACATGGTATGCATTGCATGATACTTTGTCATTCTTGACATGATTTATTTATTTCTCGTACTGGGTTCTGACCCCCTTGGGGCTGTATAGGCATGACAGGTGGACGTACTGCGGATGCTCGATATGAAGCATCGATGAATACCAGAGCTCCTTGAGAGCGAGCTCAGGTTATGTTTTATGATTTAAGTCCAGTAGTTGTTAGAGTATTTTTAACTACGATTCCATTTACCGGGGTATGCCCCGAGTACCTGTATTCTAAGTATTCTATTACTGGTAGTTATATACTTGCTTATGTGTGAGTAACATGTTTGAATTGGAAAACTGAAATTACATATTTTCAGTATCATTATTTATGTATCACCTAAAAGCGACAAATTTTTAGGGCCATTTGCTAAGATAATTGAGACTAATCTTCCACTGTTTACGCAAATTAATCATTGTTTGATAATTAAACACCACATTTGGATCGGGCCCTCACATTATGGTATCAGAGCATAATATGGGATATGCTCGAACTAGAGTTAGGACACTACAAATAAAAATGTTTGTGCATGTAATTGACTACGTGTTTTTATATGCTCTTGTTTGCTATGATTACATGTTAGCTAATGAGATTTTAGACATGTAATGGATTACTAAGCAGGGATAGCTAGATGTCATATCTCTGAGAATTTTAATATGCAGAGTTGCATATAATCTAGAGAATTTGAATGCTGAGTTGCATATATTCAAGAGAATTTGAGAATTTTATTTGTTAGCACTGACAGTTGCTGATCGGTTGATGATGTACAGTAAGTGATGAGAACATCTATTACTTGAGATTTGTATATGATGTTTTGATTTTATGATGAACAGTTAGTGTTTGGACAGGTAGCAGTGATATGAACTTTAATAGCTATCTAGCGAACCTGTAGGCACTGTAAACTGTTAATTGAATTATAACTTAGTGATAATGCATTCATTATTGGGAATATTATTGTGATGCCCGGGAATTAATGGTGTTAATCCCAGAGTGGTAATGATCCCTAATGGATTTTAATTGTGGCAATTATGAATTAATTGCGGTATTGGAACTCCCGGGGATTTTAAATCCGGTATTTGGAGTCGTTGAATCCAAGGGATGAGATTGTATTCTCATCGTGGTGATAACCTTGGAAAATTTGGTTTTTGGTGGGATTTGGGGTCCAGAGTACTTTGTACTGGGATTGGTAATGGGATTTGAGTTGGAGAGATAATTATTGAAAACAGATTTTTAATGAACCATGATGTATTTGCGGAGGTATTGGTATTTGGAGTCTTGGTGCTATATATACCAAATGAACTCGATATTCCGTCATTGCAGTGAAATTTCTCATCTCTCTCTCATCCCTCTTGCTCAACCCTTTCCCCCAACCCTTCCCCTCATTTTCTCTTGGAAGCAAATCGATGGAAGCTTGTCTTGGGAGCCGATTTCTTAAAGAAAAACTGATAATCTTCTTCTCCTCACCTTTAGCTTCGATTTGATTATGGTATTGTGCTTGTTGGTTATGTTTTGAGTTGGGTTTGTGAATTGGGGGTTTTGGTTAAAAATCTAAAAAGTTGTTTTTAGTGTTTTTATTGAGTTTAATTGGTATAATGGAGGTGTTGAGGAAGTTAGGGGTGTTTGTTTTGAGTTTGGGTCTCAAAAACACCATTAAAGCTAGAGTTTTTTCGAAAAATTGCAGGTCGCGACCGATCGCTGATGGCATGGCGATCGTTCGCGACGAGCAGCTGAAAATTATTGAAGACGAACAGTACTGGCGATTGATCACAAGGTCTCGGCAATCGATCACGAGCGGGTTGGTGATCAATCGCGGAGACTCGCGATCAATCGCGAGAAGGTACTGGACTGGGGCGATCGATCGCGGCTCGAAGGATGGAAAATTTTGGAAAATGTCAGGATTTTGGAATCGAGGTTTAATTAGCCGATTTTCGGGGTGATGTCTACATTCCATTGGTAATGCTATACTTTTAAAATGGATTTGTTAGAGCCAAAGTTTAATAAAACGGAATTTTCGGTTGAGTTTTTGGCTATCATTTAAACTTATAAAATGGAATATTTTGGGTATTACGCATGCTTAACCTGGGGTCTTTTAAATGCTAAATCGTCATGGATTGACGTTAGCTTTGGGGGTTATGAACGTGCTTGGGCACGTGGTTGCATGTTTGTGTTTAATTGTGAGTTGTTTATGTGTTATCACATAATTCATCGGGTCGTGGGACTCAGGCAAGGTTGGACTCGAACTACGAAATTATAAGGTACGTATGACGTACGAGCACATCTTTAATATATTATTGCAATTGTGGTGCATGATAGAATATAATTGTATCGAATTGGTGGATAATGGAAAAGGAATATAGTCGCACTAAATTGGTTGTTATTATGAATTGTATGGTGCCGCTATGGAGCGAGCAATGTTTAGAGTGTGGTCGCTATGGAGAAAACATCGGTTAGGGTGCCGCCGCTGTTGAGCATGCGTGGTAACTGGACTGTAGAGTCGGTATTTAGATACGGGTGATATCTAATAACCACATGTATATGAATTGAGTCTTACAAATTATGGAAAATGGATAATTGGAACATGGACATAGTTAATCAAGGTAATGATTAACTAGCGTTGGGAATTTGATGGTTTTGGTTATTTGAGAACATGAACAACACAGGGGATTTAAGATGAGGATGATATCATCCAGGGAGTATCTTTATATTTCATGGCAATTTACATTCGTAAATTATGAATTGCATTATATTGTGACTATTGGATTTGGGGTATTGGTATGCTCACCCCGTGTGGGGGCTGTCTCTGTTGGGGCAGGTGGAACAGGTACAAGGGAAGCTCCAGAGCGAGATCGAGTTATGGATCGAAGGTACTTCCAGGATCGAGGTACCAGAGCTAATATGGAGCTGGGTATTTTATACATTACGTACACATACGTTTATTTGGTGCTCGCATTATGGGTTGTATAAAAAGGCAAGGGCCTTTCTCTTTTCATTTATTTGTGGCATGCAATTAATTTGGGAATTCCTAGATGATATGAGAATGTAGTTAGTGTATTACAAGGGTGCATGGTATGTTTAAATGGTTTTGGTTGGGGAAACTGGACATAACATGGAATGAAATAAACGGAGAAATTTTATTAATGATATATTATGCTAAGTTAGCATATGGTTATGTCCACATGAATGGTTATATGCACATGATTATGAGGTTAATACACTAATTGCGGGTTAAGGGCACGGGGGTCCTTGCAATTATTTATCACTTTGGAACTTAATCCTTGTGATTAGTGGGACGACACTAGAACTAGTTAAAACACTTTGTGTTAATTGACATCAGGATTTTGAGTCCGAAAGACCAGGATAATACGTATGAGTTTACATCAAAAGCTTTGCATGTGGAGATGATGATTTAGAACTTGAGGATATTGAAAATAGTGATATTCAATTGAAGAATAGAATATAGTTGTTGTAAGAAACAACTAGAATTGGTTTGAATGAGGACTTGGATGTGGGGACTGTCGTAATCCAGTTCCAGTTTATATGTCAAAATTATGAACAAATACTACAATATGAACTATTCTAGATGAGAGTATCTAGAGAAATTGTAGCGATGAAAGACGAGTTTTCCCTCTTGTTGACACGGGAAAGAATGTTTACGAGAAAGGCATGTGGATTACATGAAAAATGATAATCGATTATCGTGGACTTGATAAATTAAGTATGTGCTTAATCTCGATAGCTATTCACTAGCGAAGAAATTAGAAGTAAAAGTGTATCGGCTGAAGGATAAGACACCGATGAGCTAGAACTGGATTAAATGTTAATGAAGTGACTATCATTGGAATAATCCAAGTAGTCATAGAACAGTTTCAGAAGTATCACTCCAGTTCATCCAGCTCTAGTAATTCTAGAGCTATTAAGAGATTGTAGAATACCAGATCTTTTCGAGGTTGTTGAGGTCGTTGTAGATATAAGTATCTACCTGTAGGGTCTTCCTACCTTAACAGTGTTATAAAGACATAAAATGAACTAAACATGTATTAATGACATCTTAGAGTTCCGGTTGTTGCGGGAGCTATCAGGAATACAGGCCAAAAAAAAAAAAAACTTCAAAAATTATCAGTTACATTCACATAAACGAATGCTAACATTTTAGATTTATACTACTCCTAGAGTAGATACTAATCAAATCCTGAATCCTATGCACTGTGCTGTTTTAGCTCACTTCCTCAACCCGACCCTTAGCGCTTTAGTCCAAAAGTGTACCTACAGGGACAATCCATCATGAGCATGTACATCTTTTCTTAATAACATAAAAGAATGGCATAAGAATAAGTGCATGAAATAACCGTTAACATGTACTTCCTAGTTAAAAGCATTAACACACTTTTGTTGTCCCTGTTCCAAATATTCATTCATATAATCATTAGATCTTGACATAAAGGATTAACATCATACTTCACTTATATGCCCATAATCAACAATGTTAATTAGAAATGGGGATGTTTCTGGCCTTGTTATGTCCGCGGAACAATTGGCCCCCTCGCTTCGACGTATAGCGGTACTGTGATACTCCTCGCTACACCTTGATAGCGGATGTATCTCATCGCTAACTATGTCAGCGGTAAGTACCTTCCTCGCTTTCCCATAACAAACACCAGAACATTCTACCATTCCCAATAACATAGTTTAACATACATCATTATCATCATAAATATCCTCATCTTATAAATATCCTCATCTTATAAACATCATCATGTTATAAACATCATCATCTTATAAACGTCATCATCCTATAAGCATCATCATCTTATAAACATCATCTTATCATAAATACTTATGCAATCATTGCATAGTCATAGTATAGAAGTGTGTTTTATCGTCCGATGCACGTACGTCTCTTACGTACCTTTTTTAAAAGGTGGAGGAGTCAATAGACTTTATCTCCTCGACTGTGCTGGTTCCTGGGATGGTTCTACATAACCACATAATACAATATTAGGCACCAATATACAATCCATAACAAATGCCATCAATTTAAATCACAATCTTAAAATCATGTGAAAAGTGCATCACCGATCGATCGGTCCTCACCACCGATCGATCGGTAAAACCTTGAATTAAATGAATAAAGCTACGGCTTTCACCGATCGATCGGTATAAATCAACCGATCGATCGCTATCTTTCACCGATCGATCGGTAACAACCTGGAATTAAATTTTAATGCTACGACATACGCACCGATCAATCGGTGTTCTTCAGCGATCGATCGGTAGCCCTGTTTCATGAACGATTTTCCAGAATCACCAAGCACCTCATTTCATGCCATCCACACTTCAACATAAATCACACAACATGCTTGAACAAACATTCTAAGGGCTACAATATACTACCATGCATGTATTCAAATTAAAGTTCCACCAAAACTTAAACCCACATGCATCAAAATCGCCCAACTTTATCAGTACTCACTCAAACTTTCCCAAAACAGGGTATTATAATATTGCCCAGATTTTTTAGCACCACTTTTCATAACAAGAAATCTAACACATAAAACATGTAACATGCTCGAACAAACATGCTAGGGCCTACAAAATACTTCCATGTAAGTACTCATACCAAGGTTTCAACCAAACCTATACTAGCATGCATGAAAGCCATCATCATCAAACCCAAACCCAACCAAAAACAGAGTACCAAGTCTTACCCCCTTTTTCTCCTCTTTTGGTATGAATTATTGTACACCTTTTACCAAGGTTTTTCCTCCTCTTTCTGCAGCACTTCAGGACGTTTTTTTGAGAGGAAAAATGAGGGGAGGAGAATGATTGGAGGTGGAGTGGTGGGGAAGAGAAGGAGGTATGGGTTGAGGGGAAAGGGGTTGGCAAGTGAGGGGTGGCTGATTGATTGGGGGTGGGGTGGTGTGAGTTGGGGTGCCATGTGGTGTTTAATTGTGTCCCGGTATTTAGTATGAAGTATTAAAATATCCTCACTCGATATTTCATAACATTTCTTAATTAATACATCCCTTAAAAGACCCAACATGCCCCCAAATCATAACATCATAACATAAATATAACCCCCAATTTAAATGCACCACAACCATTAAACAGTTAGATTCAGATGCCTTCAGAAATACAGTTAGATTCAGATTTATCGTATGTGGAACGACCGGTAAAAGTTTTAGATCGGGCAGATCGAAGACTTCAGAACAAAGTTTATACCAATGGTCAAGGTTCAGTGGGACAAGAGGGGTGTCGAGGAGGCCACGTGGGAGAAAGAGCGGCATATGATGCAACACTATCCACAACTATTTTTTGGTATGTGAAATTGGTGTTTTTTTTTGTTTATGTGAAAGTATCGGTAAGTCATATAATTTCGTGGACGAAATTTATTAAGTGGGAAGAAATGTGATACTCGAAAATAACTAAATGAATTATGACTTGATTGTGGTAATTATGGAATAATTACGTAATTGTAAGTACACTCGATATGGAGGTAAACGGAGTATGGACTGGCTTGTAATAATCAAATGAGAACTTAAGTAAAAGATGAATAAAATCTTGATGATTTTTGAAGTGTGTTGAAATGGAAGGGATTGGAAATAATTATACATGATCATGGGAATTAAAGCTTAATCATATCTTTGATATAAATCATGTTGATAAGCACTTAAACTTAAATCCTAATTAACTATCGTCATTGTGATAAAGTTGATGCCAATAGATTGGACTTGGAGCACCCTTTTTATCCGCACAATCTGCACTCTCACACACACTACACCACTTTAACCTAAAAATCTCTACACTCCATCTTCCTCCTCCATTCATTCTAGCTGAAATATTTTGATCTTCCTCCCCCAAGGACTTAGATTTGAAGAAGTGTAGAGGTAAGGAATCATGTTTTATAGGAGGTATTGAATGTTGTTTGTGTTCTTTCTTAGCATTTCCCTTCATACTTTCATTTTGAACTTAGATTGAAGTTCTTGTTAGAAAATGGAGCTTGATGTTGAAAAATGAAGTATTATATGGTGTATTGGTGTATTGTTGTTGGGGTATTAGAATTATACATGTATATGTGCATGGTATGGAAAGATATGCAGAAAATGGAAGTTTTCTCGAAGAATAGAGCTCGGCGATCGATCGCTGAGTTATGCGCGATTGATCGCGCGAAGCCCTCCAATGATTTTGCGAGAAAACAGCACGGGGATCGATCGCCTAAAAATATGCGATCGATCGAGTGCGGACAGAATGCTTTCGCGATTGGATGCGAAGTATAGGCGATCATCTCGAGCCCCTGAATTTTGGAAAATTGATTTTTGTTTTGAGAAATTTGAAATGAATTATAATATGGCTTCTAATATGTTGTTGTTGGATTGTGTAGAGCCTTCCCAAGCACAGGGACAACGAAGGGGATAATCTAAATTGTCTCATATTTTGTGGAAACGACAAACAGGTACGTAGAATGACGTACGAGCAATTGGTGGTGCAATTATGCTATTGTAATTATGCAATGTGCATTGATAGGTGTTTGACTATGTTTGGATATTCCGTGTGGTTGTTACATTCGAGCGAGGAATAGGGTACTTGCCACTGTCATATGAAGCGATGGAAATATGATACTTGTCGTTGTCATGTCGAAGCGATGATCATGCCGCTGTCATGTCAAAGCGAGGGGTATTATATAATGCCACTATATGTCGAAGCGATGGGTACTAAAATACCGCTGTTATAACAAGACCGGAATAGTTGCATGAGATATGAGGATATCGATATGTATCGTTAGATATGAATGAATTATAGAGATGAACACTTATATTGTGAGCTGATGATTATGTACATGTTATGGACCATGAACGACCGACGAGAATATGTTGATGCATCATTTCAATGAGTATACATGATAAATGTCTTATGCAATTATTTATATTGTTGCTCTTGATATTTGTTAATGAATGATGTAATTGGTCATGGACGGTGGGTTATTCCTGTAGGAACTTTTGGCAAGGAAGATTGAGGCAAGAATAGAGTCTGATGGGCTTACAGGGTAAAGACTCTGTCAACATAGAATGGCGATGATATTTTGAATAGAATCTTTTGAACTAGTAGGTTGAACTACTAGATTATCACGTTTTTGTATTGAAGATGTAATCATTTGAATATGAATTTTGTAAACCCATCGAATGCCCGGTGTTATTAACATAGAACCTCATTTCTTCTTGTTAATTGAGCACACTTATGTCTAAATGAATGCTTAAGGTATATGAGGCCTTACAATGTTTTATGTTTTGAGTCCCAGTAGTTGTTAGAGTATTTTTAACTATGATTCCATTTACCGGGATATGCCCGAGTACCTGTATTTTAAGAATTCTATTACTGGTGAGTTATATACTTGCTTATGTGATGAGTAACATGTTGCATTGGAAAACTGGAAATACATATTTTCAGTATCATTATATATGTATCACCTAAAAGCGAAAACACTTTAGGGCCATTTGACAAGATAATTGAGACTAATCTTCCTCTGTTTACGCAAATTAATCATTGTGTGATAATTAAACACCGCATTTGGATTGGGCCCTCACAAATAACATGCTTGAGCAGAGGGTGACATCACACACACTTTGCGCTAGGAGAATCATCCTGTGTTGTGCTCGTCATTCCTCGTGTCAAGGTTCGGTAGCAACACGCGTGACTACAGTTGCTACCTAAACTGCCTATCATCGCCATGCCCGTCTGTAAGGACCCCAGTGCCCTTAACCCATTAACAGTGTATTAACCCATGCAATTAGTGCATATAATCATGTTATTAGGGGAAAGACTACATACAACCGTGGCATGAAATACCATCTATAAAATTTCACTCGTATCATTCCAGTAAGTATCCGGTTTTCCCCAACCAAGCCCATACATATCATGCACCCCTTGTAATACACTAACATATTCTCAGTTCATTTAGCAATTCAATAATTCATTGCATGCAACCAATAAATGAAAAGAGACAGGCCCTTGCCTTTTTATACAACCATATACACATATAACAGTACTCATATGCGAGCATCAACAAATGTATGTGTATCAAATGTATAAATCAATGTGCTCGATACGTGATCGCTTTTATTTTAAACAATTAATTCCAATGTAGCGATTTTATACCGCAAGTGCACGGTCGTCAAGTTTTAGTATAGTAAATGAAGAACAGGTTGTCGAACCCACAAGGACTAACTGTAAGTATCAAATAAGATGCTTTTAACTATATTTAACCTACAAAATTGAATTAATAATTAAACTACTAATTAAATAAATTAACTACTAATCCAACCAAGTCAATAAAATTAAACGAGAAAAATCCACTAGAGAAGATTATCGAGACTTTGGCTCACCAATGCAATCCCCTACAATTCTCGATTGAATATCCAAATATTTCTAAGGTGACGAGTTTTCCTAATGCATTCGTTATACTTTGGTCCAGTTATAACAAGTCTAATATTAATGTTGCAGTAAACCACTCTCGTGTCCTTATTGCACAATTAATATCGAATAAAGATCTATGAAAACTACTAGCCTTCGATTTTGGTAAATCTATTGCTATCACACGTGTGCTAGATTTTACTTGGTCCGTCTCAACCTAAAACCCACGGTATAATTTATTATATCGTATTGCAATATCCTATGGTCAATTCAATCGCAATATAACAATCATTCAAGGGCGATCAATCCCTCAAAAGCATGAAGATCAATAAATTATACGCAAAGAATTAAAGGAATTCAATCAAATAAATCATCAAATCATAGGTTCATGACAAAGGATTGCCTAGCCTCGATAAATAAATTAGTTCAACATAGTAAATCCAAACAAATCAAAACTAATATTAAAAGACAAGAATAAACTCCCGATGTCGACTTCGTTCGTAGATCCTTGCTCCCTCTCTCGCTTCCTTCTCGACCGTCTCTTGAATCGCCTTGTTGAAGGTGTTCCAAAATCCTAGGATGGTTGATGGATGGAGGTGGATGATGGTGATATGGAGGATGAGAGGATGGATGGAGGCTATTCCTAGGGTGTAAAATCTGATAAAAAGTCCCTATTTTCGTCCAAGACCTAATATATATAATGGTGAAGGTGTTTGGTA
Source organism: Haberlea rhodopensis (assembly GCA_907163345.1). Lineage (NCBI taxonomy): Eukaryota > Viridiplantae > Streptophyta > Magnoliopsida > Lamiales > Gesneriaceae > Haberlea > Haberlea rhodopensis. The sequence continues at coordinate 49,513 of CAJQUN010000356.1, read as the reverse complement.
AGGTTTGGACACAAAATAACCAAGAAGGAAACAAAATCTCAAAATTTTCGGGTTTGGCGATCGATCTTCGTCAGTTGGCGATCGATCGCGGAAACATTCTGGATGGTGGCGATTGATCTTCGAAAGTTGGCGATCGACCGCGGACCTCAAATCTCCAATCTTACGATTTGGTCCCTCCTTTACCAGATTTGCTCAGTTTGGTCCTTTTCAGCATTTTTAAGCCCATTTCATCCACTTTTATGCATTTGGACCTAGATTCCTGACATATACAAATATATACCAAAATGTGTAATATTTTCTAGGAATCACTACAAAAACACCCCTAATCATATATCAAATTAAGTGTAAAAATCACACTTATCAACTCCCCCAAACTTAAACTTGATCGTCTCGAGCAAGAAATAAGATCACAAAGTAGAGTTCAATATTGAAGACTCAAATAAACCAATTCGTAGTCAATCATGTAACTCAGACATCTCACTTACAGACGAACAATAATTAATCAGAAAGTTTAACAAGTTGTGTTTTCTCCTAGATCAAGCAACATGTCGCCAAATTAGAATGTGCGTGTTTGCTATTGTCACTTTCAAGTTTCATGCAATTTTCATAGATCAAATCATGCTATTCAATGAAAAGTAAGATTATCTTTGAGCATTCCATAGTCCTATTTTCAAACACTTCTCCACTAATGTAGTCACTCCCTAGACTTGGATCAATAGGTCTTTTTAAGCTTGTAATGTTAGGCCTAGGTGTTGGCTTCAAAGAAAAGATAGGATAGCACAAAGAAGAGAGTATAGGCATGTAATGTGTATATTTTTGCACAAAATTGAGCTTCTCTTCTTTTTTCTTTTAGCCTTGGCCACTTTGGGTCTTAATTAGATTTTTTTTTTCAAGGCTTTATCTATCTTTTTCTTTTCTCATTCATCATTTTTTTTCAATAATAATAAGCTCATCAAAATATAGAAATTTATGTGCATCTAATGAGATTCATTATACTCCCTTTAGGTAAGGATGAATTCTTTCAATTTAGGCTCATAAAGGTGGGTATAATGAGTTGCCAATGAAATTTGTTGAATGGGGGTTCATAGTATGTTAAACATACTCCATTCTTTTGCAATTAGGCTCAAAATGGGACACTAGAGATTGATATATATCATGGTAAGCTTGAAAGGCTCAAACGGTCCAAAGATCGCCTAAATCATTTCCAAGTCAAGTTCATAACTATAAAATTTCGCCTCAAAGTGTCATCATCCAATAGTTTCTAAGGTACTCTAAGATGTTCAAAACAATTCATCAAGTTCACGAAGATTTTTACTACCACAAATGCAATTCACAAGATCGTGACTCATATGTGCTAAATGTATTCCTCATCTTTGACATGCTAACTCAAAACAAGATATTCACAAACAAGTTTTACAATCCTCAAAACTCAAGTTGACATGCGTAGTGAGATTAATATCATCATGGAATAGAGACCACTACTATGATTCATTCTTTTCTCAAATTTGAACTCATATTTTTTTTTAGCTCATATTAATCAGACGATTCAAGTGTCAATACACAACATGTGGATAAAACAAGAAAAATCATGCAAGCCACTCCCCCAAACTTAAATCAAACATTGTCCTCAATGTTGAAATGAATCAAAGGGAAACAGTAAACTCCCCTGATCAAGACGCTTGCATGAGGGTTGAGGAAGATTGGCTTTTGAAAACTCCACTGTTGTAGGGGTTCATCGCTCCAAATGAGTACCTAGCAAGAGAAGCATGCAAATGGTAAAATAGTCGACTCGAGAGATAAATAAACTAAATGTAAAAACTGAAAATAAAACAAAACTAAATAGCAAAAGGATACGCTTGGGTTGCCTCCCAAAAAGCGCTGATTTCTAGTCATCGGCTTGACCATCAGAAGCAACCATCAAAGAGCGGCTGCCGCCCATAGTAAGTATCGTATGATACAACTAACGGGTCTTGATTCAGTATGCCCTCAAGATTGGCATGATTGTAACAGTGTAGGCTCGTCGCACCAACAACATTCTTGAAGTGGTAGGCATGGGAGAACGATTCTTGAGTTGGCTTCATATCTTGGAGGATGTAGTGCGGTGAAATTGGCATCGATGGAAAATACGGATCCACATATGGCATAGAACTTGTCTCCATCGATGGGCTCAAATCAGAATCTTCGAAAGTCTCTTCCTTCTCCAACATCACACTCGACTCATCTTCACATGAGAACTCCTCGGATAACATCTCTAAAGTAGGCTCAATCTCTTGAAGAGGCTCAAGTTCCCTTGACTTTTCCACATGAGTAGGATCACTCCCCCAAACTTGGTTGGTTGAGTGATCATCATCATATAACCAAACTCGATTCGTCGCCTCTTTATAGGTAGCTCTCGTCTCTTCCTCCTGGCAGCTAGTTGAAATTGTTTCCATAAGGACTGCCATTTGCTGCTCCAGGTGGCACATAGAGTTGGTTTGACACTCCAAACTGTTCTCAGTTGATGCCATAAATCTTATTAAGGTATCCTCTAGCTGAGTCGTGACATCTGCAGAACAATCTCTCCTCTCTTCGTGATGTTCAAATGGTTGCGGCGTATCATTAGGGTAGTGAGGCTCCGGTGGGTATTGGTGACTCCAACCTTGTAGTGAAGGATCACAATACCATTGATAATCAAAGTCCGCCATATCATTGAACATGTGTAACACACTGTCCTCATCTCTGTCAACCAGGGGACTCCCAGTCACCAGTGCTCCGCTAAATACCCATTCTCGTGTCTGTGCATCCGAACTTTTGAAGAAATATTGCAGAAGAGTATAGTTCGAAAAGTTGTGATACCGGAATCTGTCTGCCAATTCATTGAATCTTCCCCAAGCAGCATAAAACGGCTCTGAATATTGTTGGGCAAATCTTGTGAAGACTTGTTGATGAAGCATCACAAGTACCTCGCAAGAAAAACAAATAAAACAATTAAAGTTTTTTTTTTTTGAAATAAATATATACAAAGGAAAAAAATGGTTAAATTACAGTCAAAGCTTCTCTTATGATATTACTAAAGTTAGTCCCGGCAACGGCGCCAAAAACTTGATCGCTTTTATTTTAAACAATTAATTTCAATGTAGCGATTTTATACCGCAAGTGCACGGTCGTCAAGTTTTAGTATAGTAAATGAAGAACAGGTTGTCGAACCCACAGGGACTAACTGTAAGTATCAAATAAGATGCTTTTAACTATATTTAACCTACAAAATTGAATTAATAATTAAACTACTAATTAAATAAATTAACTACTAATCCAACCAAGTCAATAAAAGTAAACGAGAAAAATCCACTAGAGAAGATTATCGAGACTTTGGCTCACCAATGCAATCCCCTACAATTCTCGATTGAATATCCAAATATTTCTAAGGTGACGAGTTTTCCTAATGCATTCGTTATACTTTGGTCCAGTTATAACAAGTCTAATATTAATGTTGCAGTAAACCACTCCCGTGTCCTTATTGCACAATTAATATTGAATAAAGATCTATGAAAACTACTAGCCTTCGATTTTGGTAAATCTATTGCTATCACACGTGTGCTAGATTTTACTTGGTCCGTCTCAACCTAAAACCCACGGTATAATTTATTATATCATATTGCAATATCCTATGGTCAATTCAATCGCAATATAACAATCATTCAAGGGCGATCAATCCCTCAAAAGCATGAAGATCAATAAATTATACGCAAAGAATTAAAGGAATTCAATCAAATAAATCATCAAATCATAGGTTCATGACAAAGGATTGCCTAGCCTCGATAAATAAATTAGTTCAACATAGTAAATCAAAACAAATTGTAAGGACCCTAGTTCCTTGAGTGCGGACTAAAGGCGTAATTAAAAATTTCCATGCATAAACAGAGTATAAAGGTTGTGTCGATGCTCTGAGCTATTAAATTACAGTGCCAAAATAAAGATCCAAAATGGATTAATTACATTCTCAACTATGAATGTTAATCCTATAGTTTTACACTACTCCTAGAGTAGATACTATACAAAAGAATGTGCCTGCTACAAGAGCACTGGTGTGCGCTTATCGTGTACGCCCAAATTAACCCCACTCAATCCTCAAGATTGATAACAATAATGTAGTAGCGTGAGTAGGGATCGATCCCACGAGGAGGTGTGAATCTTTGTGTTAATGAAAATCAAAACAAAAGAATAATAAAAGATGGGGTTTTGAGTGATTGAATTATACTACTTAAATTAAAATTAAAGATTAAACTAATGAAAGCGATTCTTGGTATCGGTCGACTCTTCCTTGGAATTATCATCTATTTCATCGATTCACAAAAGACTCAATTTTTCATATGAATATTCATCGTTGGACGTTTAATCCAATAATCAAAGTCCTATCTCACCTTACGTTTAGTTAAGTAGCCCAAGCGTTCTAGTTTAACCCTTATCAAACAATCAATCAAAATACAAGCGATTAAGATTTAAATCGATGATAGCATATGAACTAGTGAGATCGATGAAGCTAAACAACATAATCCAAGCGTCTATGTTTAATCTAGTCAAGTGTTCTTCCTAAGAATTTAACAAACTCACAAGCGGAAATTCATCAATCTTAGTTGCTTCGTAAATTAGAGGGATCAAACGATTCCGTATTTGATATCTAATTTAGCGTTAGATTTCATGCAAGTTACTAGGTTGTCAATCCAATAAACAAACATCAATCATATCAACAAAATCAGAAAAACTCTTGATATTCAATAAAATTGATATATAAAGCGTATGAATCTCCCCAAGATAAATAATTCCAAGGATTTGTCTTCCTCAACCAAGAACTAAAAACTAGCTAGACATAATCTAATAAAAACAATAAATAAAAGCAAGGGAAAGAATACTAATCCGATCTCCGCTCGTCGAAGTGTCAATCCCGCCTTCGCTTCGATCTTCGTAGTCGTTCTTCAACAAAATTGAAAAGAAAATATAAAACTATCCTAAACTACTCTACCCTAACTATCTAGATGGTTAAAAGGTCTGAATTTCGAGTATATATGTATTGGGAGGCTGATGGAGTAGGTTAGAATCCATGTGGGAAGGAAAGAAATCAAGTTTTTTAATTTTCCAAAAGTCTTCAGGCGTAATTACGCGTATAATGGCGTAGCTACGCCTAGACATGCCGTAGCGTTGGCGTAATTACGCCTGTGAATGGCGTAATTACGCCTGTCCATCATTTTTCTGGCGAGTTTTGTATTTTGGCCATAACTTTCACATACGAACTCCGAATTCGACGAGTCAGCTGTCCACGCGAAGATAACTCAAAGTTCTACAACTTTTATATGGACCACATTCCCAAAACTTGGCTGGAATACATAGAAATTTGAGGAGAAAGGAGCAACATGTGTCTTTGATTCCGGTTTTTTCCTCTTTTCTTCAACTTTATTGCTTCTTTCATCATTTTAGCTTGATTTCTTCACCTTTCCCTACATTTACACAAATATACGATTAGGTAGCATATGTATCAATTTATCCATCAAAATATACCAAATCGTAGACAATTAAGTGCAATAGATGTGTCTATTTCTAGTCACATCAAACACCCCCATACTTACTCTTTACTCGACCTCGAGTAAATCAGACAAAACTAAAATCTTTTTGCTTGGCTCATAGCATCAAAACAAACTAACTTGTCCTCACTTTTATGTCTCAACAATTATAAACATGCATAGTAATGAAATGCGGTGAAAAATTAACAGTGGAACAATTTCAATCCCTATACATTTCATACTCAACAAAATAGTGAACGTGTGTGTGTGGTCATAAACAAGTGTTGTGTACAAATTATAGTTCCAAAATATGTAAATCCACAATAGTTCAAGTCATACACTAACACAAGTATAAGCTCACTTGCACACTCTTCTCCACTATCTTAGCTACTTTGCAAACATAAATCAAGTAGGTCTTTATTAGCTTGTAGCTTGGCCTAGGTATTGGCTTATGAAAGAAAGGGTAAGGATATTCAAACAAGAGAGTATGATGAAATGCACACTAAAAGCTTCTCTTCTTGTATGAATTTTCAAACCTTGTTCATTTTTTTCAAGGTTTATTTCAACATTTTTCTTCTTTAGTGCCTTGGCTCCCCTTGGAGTCATATTTTTATCTATTTTCTCAAGGCATTCCTTTTTCTTTCATGCATTCCATTCTTTTGACAATTAAGCTCACAAATATACTTCAATGATTCCCAAGTGCATTTGAATGAAATACATCATACTCCCTTAAAAGGTATGGATTAAAATCACATTTAGGCTCATTAGGGAAGGATGATAAGCTAGTCAAGGAATGTTGAATGGGGGTCTTGAGTATGCTTAGCATACTCCCATTCTTTTACATTAAGGCTCAAAAAGGGTACTAGAGATTGATTTTGTTTACATGGTAGGCTTGAAAGGCTCAAACGCATCAAAGATTGCCTATATCACTTTCATGTTTGCAAGTAGTCTAGACATACGCCTCAAAGAGCATGTAGTTAAGTTCTAGCATGTATTAGAGACTTCTTAAGACTATCACAAAGTTACACAATCTTCACTAAGCTATGCACACTTCACAAGCCATGACAATAATGTGCTCAAAATATTCAACTACTAAGTTAAAGTAAACTTTGCATTAGAGTTCAAAGTGTTCCAAGGTTAACAATTCACCTATGTTCAAAAGCATGCATGATATCAATTAGGTTTCATCATGGGCTAGTGATTCTAAGCATGTGTTCATTACTTATGAGCTCAAAATTTTAAATTTTTCGATTTTTTTGTATTTTTGAAATAAGAAAAACAATAACACACTACTAATCCCTCCCCCATACTTAAATCTTACATTGTCCCCAATGTAAGGCAAAAATACAAGAAAAGAGAAAAGTCTAACTACTAAAGCAATAAAAAATAAAAGTAAAAGGGAGAAAGGAAACTAACTCCCCTTGGGTTGCCTCCCAAGCAGCGCCTCTGTTTAATGTCGGTGGCCCGACGCCAATCTTCTCGCTTAAGACGATGCATATTTGCCTTGAACCTCTTGGAGGTCCTCAACCCTTTTCGCATCCCCTCGTTTTCTATTGATGTATCGTGAGGTTCAGGAGGAAGTTTCAGCTCAACATCAGGTACCTGCAATTCAAAATTGAGATTTTTAAAAGGAGAATTTGGTAAAGCAGTAGTAATACATGAAGTATCAGTCAAAATTTCTCCCATACCTCCTTCGTCAACAGGTCGATCAGTAGTTACCCCATGTTCATGCTCAGTGACAGTATGTGATTTTTCTAGTGATACGTGATGTGTGATGCCAATAGTATAATCAGTAGTAGGATGAACGGGATCATGAGTATTGAACTTAGCTACCCCACCATTAAACTCCATAGTAAAAGCACCACCACTTACATCTATTATGCACTTGGAAGTTTTCAAAAAATGGTCTCCCTAACAGAATAGGGCTGCTTTTATTATCATTTTCCATGTCAAGTACGTAGAAGTCAGCAGGAAAGACCAATTTATCGACTTTCACTAGAACGTCCTCAAGTATTCCCCTAGGATGCACAGTAGACCTATTTGCTAATTGAATATCAATTTCAGATTTTTTAAGAGGTCCTAGGTCTAAAGAGGTGTAGATTGAATAAGGCATAACATTTATTGCTGCTCCTAAGTCTAGCATGGCCTTATCAATTCTATTATTTCCAATCATGCATGGGACAGTGAACATACCAGGATCCGTGCATTTTGTAGGAGTTTCCTTCTCCTCATCGTCAGAGAAAAAATCATCAAACATGTCCATTTCATCACAGTATTCGACCATCGGTTCCTTTTTCTCTTCAAAGGGTTCATGATCATATTCAACATAGGGGGTTGTTGGAGACATACCTTGTGGAGATGCATGATGTGCAAGCTCCTCTTCTTCTAGTGGCACATGTGTCTCCTCTTCTAGCTTGGGTGGCATCAGTACCACCTCCCCCGGGGTTCCTACCTCTTCGTCACTCCTTGATTCGAATGCAATCATGGTCTCCTTTTGTGCTGCTATCCGATCGGCTGATCTTATTATTTGCTCCATTTGGTTACCCAAATTCTGAGTGCTAGCCCTGAATTCCTGTTGAAATTGCAAAGTACTATCATTAAGTTTTGAAAGAAGATCCTCTAAAGACTCACCAGGGGTATGATATTGAGGTTGTTGCGGCCATGGCGAATATTGTGGTATGTATGGCGGTAGATAGGACTGCATGTAAGGTGGAGGTGGGCTCATCCATTGATTGTCATAGTTGAGATTGGGATGATCACTCCAACTTGAGTTGTATGTTCTTTGTCCACTCCCTACGCCAAGTTGGTGCACAAGATACGCCAATTCGTCTAGTCGCCTATAGTCCTCCATGAAAAGATCCAATTTTTAAGAAATCAACCTGTAAGCACGAACAAACAAGAGTAGCGGTGTGGGGGAAAGAAAGAAATAAAACGAAATAGAGAAAAAAAAACAGAAAATATTAACACAAAAATATACAACGCCTCCCCGGCAACGGCGCCAAAATTTGGTGTGCGCTTATCGTGTACGCCAAATTAACCCCACTCAATCCTCAAGATTGATAACAATAATGTAGTAGCGTGAGTAGGGATCGATCCCACGAGGAGGTGTGAATCTTTGTGTTAATGAAAATCAAAACAAAGAATAATAAAAGATGGGGTTTTGAGTGATTGAATTATACTACTTAAATTAAAATTAAAGATTAAACTAATGAAAGCGATTCTTGGTATCGGTCGACTCTTCCTTGGAATTATCATCTATTTCATCGATTCACAAAAGACTCAATTTTTCATATGAATATTCATCGTTGGACGTTTAATCCAATAATCAAAGTCCTATCTCACCTTACGTTTAGTTAAGTAGCCCAAGCGTTCTAGTTTAACCCTTATCAAACAATCAATCAAAATACAAGCGATTAAGATTTAAATCGATGATAACATATGAACTAGTGAGATCGATGAAGCTAAACAACATAATCCAAGCGTCTATGTTTAATCTAGTCAAGTGTTCTTCCTAAGAATTTAACAAACTCACAAGCGGAAATTCATCAATCTTAGTTGCTTCGTAAATTAGAGGGATCAAACGATTCCGTATTTGATATCTAATTTAGCGTTAGATTTCATGCAAGTTACTAGGTTGTCAATCCAATAAACAAACATCAATCATATCAACAAAATCAGAAAAACTCTTGATATTCAATAAAATTGATATATAAAGCGTATGAATCTCCCCAAGATAAATAATTCCAAGGATTTATCTTCCTCAACCAAGAATTAAAAACTAGCTAGACATAATCTAATAAAAACAATAAATAAAAGCAAGGGAAAGAATACTAATCCGATCTCCGCTCGTCGAAGTGTCAATCCCGCCTTCGCTTCGATCTTCGTAGTCGTTCTTCAACAAAATTGAAAAGAAAATATAAAACTATCCTAAACTACTCTACCCTAACTATCTAGATGGTTAAAAGGTCTGAATTTCGAGTATATATGTATTGGGAGGCTGATGGAGTAGGTTAGAATCCATGTGGGAAGGAAAGAAATCAAGTTTTTTAATTTTCCAAAAGTCTTCAGGCGTAATTACGCGTATAATGGCGTAGCTACGCCTAGACATGCCGTAGCGTTGGCGTAATTACGCCTGTGAATGGCGTAATTACGCCTGTCCATCATTTTTCTGGCGAGTTTTGTATTTTGGCCATAACTTTCACATACGAACTCCGAATTCGACGAGTCAGCTGTCCACGCGAAGATAACTCAAAGTTCTACAACTTTTATATGGACCACATTCCCAAAACTTGGCTGGAATACATAGAAATTTGAGGAGAAAGGAGCAACATGTGTCTTTGATTCCGGTTTTTTCCTCTTTTCTTCAACTTTATTGCTTCTTTCATCATTTTAGCTTGATTTCTTCACCTTTCCCTACATTTACACAAATATACGATTAGGTAGCATATGTATCAATTTATCCATCAAAATATACCAAATCGTAGACAATTAAGTGCAATAGATGTGTCTATTTCTAGTCACATCAAACACCCCCATACTTACTCTTTACTCGACCTCGAGTAAATCAGACAAAACTAAAATCTTTTTGCTTGGCTCATAGCATCAAAACAAACTAACTTGTCCTCACTTTTATGTCTCAACAATTATAAACATGCATAGTAATGAAAGGCGGTGAAAAATTAACAGTGGAACAATTTCAATCCCTATACATTTCATACTCAACAAAATAGTGAACGTGTGTGTGTGGTCATAAACAAGTGTTGTGTACAAATTATAGTTCCAAAATATGTAAATCCACAATAGTTCAAGTCATACACTAACACAAGTATAAGCTCACTTGCACACTCTTCTCCACTATCTTAGCTACTTTGCAAACATAAATCAAGTAGGTCTTTATTAGCTTGTAGCTTGGCCTAGGTATTGGCTTATGAAAGAAAGGGTAAGGATATTCAAACAAGAGAGTATGATGAAATGCACACTAAAAGCTTCTCTTCTTGTATGAATTTTCAAACCTTGTTCATTTTTTTCAAGGTTTATTTCAACATTTTTCTTCTTTAGTGCCTTGGCTCCCCTTGGAGTCATATTTTTATCTATTTTCTCAAGGCATTCCTTTTTCTTTCATGCATTCCATTCTTTTGACAATTAAGCTCACAAATATACTTCAATGATTCCCAAGTGCATTTGAATGAAATACATCATACTCCCTTAAAAGGTATGGATTAAAATCACATATAGGCTCATTAGGGAAGGATGATAAGCTAGTCAAGGAATGTTGAATGGGGGTCTTGAGTATGCTTAGCATACTCCCATTCTTTTACATTAAGGCTCAAAAAGGGTACTAGAGATTGATTTTGTTTACATGGTAGGCTTGAAAGGCTCAAACGCATCAAAGATTGCCTATATCACTTTCATGTTTGCAAGTAGTCTAGACATACGCCTCAAAGAGCATGTAGTTAAGTTCTAGCATGTATTAGAGACTTCTTAAGACTATCACAAAGTTACACAATCTTCACTAAGCTATGCACACTTCACAAGCCATGACAATAATGTGCTCAAAATATTCAACTACTAAGTTAAAGTAAACTTTGCATTAGAGTTCAAAGTGTTCCAAGGTTAACAATTCACCTATGTTCAAAAGCATGCATGATATCAATTAGGTTTCATCATGGGCTAGTGATTCTAAGCATGTGTTCATTACTTATGAGCTCAAAATTTTAAATTTTTCGATTTTTTTGTATTTTTGAAATAAGAAAAACAATAACACACTACTAATCCCTCCCCCATACTTAAATCTTACATTGTCCCCAATGTAAGGCAAAAATACAAGAAAAGAGAAAAGTCTAACTACTAAAGCAATAAAAAATAAAAGTAAAAGGGAGAAAGGAAACTAACTCCCCTTGGGTTGCCTCCCAAGCAGCGCCTCTGTTTAATGTCGGTGGCCCGACGCCAATCTTCTCGCTTAAGACGATGCCTATTTGCCTTGAACCTCTTGGAGGTCCTCAACCCTTTTCGCATCCCCTCGTTTTCTATTGATGTATCGTGAGGTTCAGGAGGAAGTTTCAGCTCAACATCAGGTACCTGCAATTCAAAATTGAGATTTTTAAAAGGAGAATTTGGTAAAGCAGTAGTAATACATGAAGTATCAGTCAAAATTTCTCCCATACCTCCTTCGTCAACAGGTCGATCAGTAGTTACCCCATGTTCATGCTCAGTGACAGTATGTGATTTTTCTAGTGATACGTGATGTGTGATGCCAATAGTATAATCAGTAGTAGGATGAACGGGATCATGAGTATTGAACTTAGCTACCCCACCATTAAACTCCATAGTAAAAGCACCACCACTTACATCTATTATGCACTTGGAAGTTTTCAAAAATGGTCTCCCTAACAGAATAGGGCTGCTTTTATTATCATTTTCCATGTCAAGTACGTAGAAGTCAGCAGGAAAGACCAATTTATCGACTTTCACTAGAACGTCCTCAAGTATTCCCCTAGGATGCACAGTAGACCTATTTGCTAATTGAATATCAATTTCAGATTTTTTAAGAGGTCCTAGGTCTAAAGAGGTGTAGATTGAATAAGGCATAACATTTATTGCTGCTCCTAAGTCTAGCATGGCCTTATCAATTCTATTATTTCCAATCATGCATGGGACAGTGAACATACCAGGATCCGTGCATTTTGTAGGAGTTTCCTTCTCCTCATCGTCAGAGAAAAAATCATCAAACATGTCCATTTCATCACAGTATTCGACCTTCGGTTCCTTTTTCTCTTCAAAGGGTTCATGATCATATTCAACATAGGGGGTTGTTGGAGACATACCTTGTGGAGATGCATGATGTGCAAGCTCCTCTTCTTCTAGTGGCACATGTGTCTCCTCTTCTAGCTTGGGTGGCATCAGTACCACCTCCCCCGGGGTTCCTACCTCTTCGTCACTCCTTGATTCGAATGCAATCATGGTCTCCTTTTGTGCTGCTATCCGATCGGCTGATCTTATTATTTGCTCCATTTGGTTACCCAAATTCTGAGTGCTAGCCCTGAATTCCTGTTGAAATTGCAAAGTACTATCATTAAGTTTTGAAAGAAGATCCTCTAAAGACTCACCAGGGGTATGATATTGAGGTTGTTGCGGCCATGGCGAATATTGTGGTATGTATGGCGGTAGATAGGACTGCATGTAAGGTGGAGGTGGGCTCATCCATTGATTGTCATAGTTGAGATTGGGATGATCACTCCAACTTGAGTTGTATGTTCTTTGTCCACTCCCTACGCCAAGTTGGTGCACAAGATACGCCAATTCGTCTAGTCGCCTATAGTCCTCCATGAAAAGATCCAATTTTTAAGAAATCAACCTGTAAGCACGAACAAACAAGAGTAGCGGTGTGGGGGAAAGAAAGAAATAAAACGAAATAGAGAAAAAAAAACAGAAAATATTAACACAAAAATATACAACGCCTCCCCGGCAACGGCGCCAAAATTTGGTGTGCGCTTATCGTGTACGCCCAAATTAACCCCACTCAATCCTCAAGATTGATAACAATAATGTAGTAGCGTGAGTAGGGATCGATCCCACGAGGAGGTGTGAATCTTTGTGTTAATGAAAATCAAAACAAAAGAATAATAAAAGATGGGGTTTTGAGTGATTGAATTATACTACTTAAATTAAAATTAAAGATTAAACTAATGAAAGCGATTCTTGGTATCGGTCGACTCTTCCTTGGAATTATCATCTATTTCATCGATTCACAAAAGACTCAATTTTTCATATGAATATTCATCGTTGGACGTTTAATCCAATAATCAAAGTCCTATCTCACCTTACGTTTAGTTAAGTAGCCCAAGCGTTCTAGCTTAACCCTTATCAAACAATCAATCAAAATACAAGCGATTAAGATTTAAATCGATGATAACATATGAACTAGTGAGATCGATGAAGCTAAACAACATAATCCAAGCGTCTATGTTTAATCTAGTCAAGTGTTCTTCCTAAGAATTTAACAAACTCACAAGCGGAAATTCATCAATCTTAGTTGCTTCGTAAATTAGAGGGATCAAACGATTCCGTATTTGATATCTAATTTAGCGTTAGATTTCATGCAAGTTACTAGGTTGTCAATCCAATAAACAAACATCAATCATATCAACAAAATCAGAAAAACTCTTGATATTCAATAAAATTGATATATAAAGCGTATGAATCTCCCCAAGATAAATAATTCCAAGGATTTGTCTTCCTCAACCAAGAATTAAAAACTAGCTAGACATAATCTAATAAAAACAATAAATAAAAGCAAGGGAAAGAATACTAATCCGATCTCCGCTCGTCGAAGTGTCAATCCCACCTTCGCTTCGATCTTCGTAGTCGTTCTTCAACAAAATTGAAAAGAAAATATAAAACTATCCTAAACTACTCTACCCTAACTATCTAGATGGTTAAAAGGTCTGAATTTCGAGTATATATGTATTGGGAGGCTGATGGAGTAGGTTAGAATCCATGTGGGAAGGAAAGAAATCAAGTTTTTTAATTTTCCAAAAGTCTTCAGGCGTAATTACGCGTATAATGGCGTAGCTACGCCTAGACATGCCGTAGCGTTGGCGTAATTACGCCTGTGAATGGCGTAATTACGCCTGTCCATCATTTTTCTGGCGAGTTTTGTATTTTGGCCATAACTTTCACATACGAACTCCGAATTCGACGAGTCAGCTGTCCACGCGAAGATAACTCAAAGTTCTACAACTTTTATATGGACCACATTCCCAAAACTTGGCTGGAATACATAGAAATTTGAGGAGAAAGGAGCAACATGTGTCTTTGATTCCGGTTTTTTCCTCTTTTCTTCAACTTTATTGCTTCTTTCATCATTTTAGCTTGATTTCTTCACCTTTCCCTACATTTACACAAATATACGATTAGGTAGCATATGTATCAATTTATCCATCAAAATATACCAAATCGTAGACAATTAAGTGCAATAGATGTGTCTATTTCTAGTCACATCAAACACCCCCATACTTACTCTTTACTCGACCTCGAGTAAATCAGACAAAACTAAAATCTTTTTGCTTGGCTCATAGCATCAAAACAAACTAACTTGTCCTCACTTTTATGTCTCAACAATTATAAACATGCATAGTAATGAAAGGCGGTGAAAAATTAACAGTGGAACAATTTCAATCCCTATACATTTCATACTCAACAAAATAGTGAACGTGTGTGTGTGGTCATAAACAAGTGTTGTGTACAAATTATAGTTCCAAAATATGTAAATCCACAATAGTTCAAGTCATACACTAACACAAGTATAAGCTCACTTGCACACTCTTCTCCACTATCTTAGCTACTTTGCAAACATAAATCAAGTAGGTCTTTATTAGCTTGTAGCTTGGCCTAGGTATTGGCTTATGAAAGAAAGGGTAAGGATATTCAAACAAGAGAGTATGATGAAATGCACACTAAAAGCTTCTCTTCTTGTATGAATTTTCAAACCTTGTTCATTTTTTTCAAGGTTTATTTCAACATTTTTCTTCTTTAGTGCCTTGGCTCCCCTTGGAGTCATATTTTTATCTATTTTCTCAAGGCATTCCTTTTTCTTTCATGCATTCCATTCTTTTGACAATTAAGCTCACAAATATACTTCAATGATTCCCAAGTGCATTTGAATGAAATACATCATACTCCCTTAAAAGGTATGGATTAAAATCACATTTAGTCTCATTACTCAACTATGAATGTTAATCCTATAGTTTTACACTACTCCTAGAGTAGATACTATACAAAAGAATGTGCCTGCTACAAGAGCACTCCGCACTAGCTCACTGCACCAACTCGCCTTAGCCCGTCCGCCCAAAAGTACCTACAGGAACAACCCCAAAACCATGAGCATGTATAAAATCATATACACAACGATACGACAGCAATTCAAATGCATAATTGTAAATGTGATTCACTTCCTGTATGTAACACATTTAAAATGCTCCCTTGGGTTATCCCTGTACCAAATGATAATCAGTAGATTATATTACCAACAATGTATGTCATGACATGCATCCGATTCCCATATGTTCCGTGTTCAATTTCCGAGTCTTATTATATCCGTGGCATAATGCCCCTCGCGTTAACATGACAGCGGAAATACCCCTCGCGTAAGACAATACCAGCGGCACTAATATCCCTCGCTATAAATATGACAGCGGTCGTGTTCTTCGCTTCATATTAGCGGAAAATATTCTCTCATCGCTACGGTATGACAGCGGCAAGTATTCACATCGCTACGCCACTAGCAGCAAGTATTCTCCATTACTGGAATATAATTCCTGACTCACAATCACATGCAACAATGCATCCAATATACACATGCAACCAAAATACATGACCAATCATGTATACAATCCATGATGTATAAACTTTACCCCATATGTAACCACAATGCCTAATCAATTCCATGTGCACAACCATAGTGCAAAATCAATACAAAGCGTAATAAATATGTTTTACCGTCCGATGCTCGTACGTCTCACTACGTACCTTGGTTCCAAAAGTGGAGATATTGTGGAACTTTATCTCCTTTGTTGTGTGGCTACCTGGGATGGTTCTACACAATCACATGAATCCATATTAGAAACCCATAATTGAACCATTACCAAAAACATCAATATTTAGAACAAAATCCCCAAAATTCACATTTATAAGCCTTCCGATCGATCGGCCCCAAGTCCCGATCGATCGCCAAGTGAAGGAAAACAGGCATCCCAGTACTGCCTCCGCCGATCGATCGAGAGTTTATCTCGATCGATCGAGATTACACACACCGATCGATCGGGACAAAATCTCGATCGATCGGTAAGCTCATTCCTCGCCTTGGACAGACACTGCCTTGCTCGATCGATCGGACCCATTTTCCGATCGATCGAGACGCCCTGTTCCTGCGAGAAATTTCCTAAAATGAGCTTCCAACAACACCTACACTCATGAACCACTAAGATCAACCATCCAACACAAAATTTAACCACAAAACAACCTTAAAAGACATCTCCCATCATGACCAACAAGATGGACCAAGATCCATTCATTTAACCTCAAAAACAAGCTATAAATCAACCAAAACTCAACAAGACTCTACCAAGGTGGAAGCTTACCACTTGAGCTCCAAGTTTCTAGCAAGAAAAGCACAAAAGACTCCTTTTTCCAAGTTTTCTCCTTTCCTTTAGATGTAGAAACGAAAATGGAAAGTTTTCTTGCAAGAGATAAGATGGAGGGATGGGGTTTTGGGGCAAAAGCTGATAAGGAGAGGGTGATGTGATGTAAAGGGGGCATGCAAGTGGTTCATGCCATGATATGGTTTTTAAATGTGTATCAAGACACAAGCATGATATAGAAAATACCTCAACATGATATTTTAAAAGCATTTTACCACAATGCATCAAAATCCCTATAAAAATTATGTTTTCCCAAATAAACACAACCCATATCATTTAAACCATTTTAACACCCAAGATTCCTCACATGTATAACATGCATCCCGAAATGCTCTACCGGGTCACTCCTACCATGTGACAAGCATTGTACCAAGATAATTAGTCCCAACATATAATCTAATTATCACCATAAAACACATAAACATAATTAACGCCCAAATTGCCATTAATTATTTTGGGGATATCACAATACTCCCCTACTTATAAGATTTCGCCCTCGAAATCGCATGCACTTACCCAAACAAAACCAAACATAAATCACATACCAGAGAAAAGTTCCGGGTAATGCTGTACCATATGCTGCTCCGTCTCCCACGTGGCCTCTTCGACACCCCTGCGATCCCACTGAACCTTGATCATCGGTATCACTTTATTCCGAAGCCTGCGATCAGCCCTATCCAAAATCCTGACTGGCCGTTCCTCATATGATACATCAGAATCTAACTGAACCTGAGAAGGCTGCAATACATGCGACGGATCCGGCTCATACATCCGTAGCATAGATACATGAAACACGTCGTGAATACTAGACAACGACGGTGGTAGTGCCAAACGGTAAGCTAAGGTACCAATGCGCTGTAAAATCTCATACGGTCCCACATACCTCGGAGACAGTTTACCACGCATGCCAAACCGAACCACACCTCTGAAAGGTGAAATCTTCAAAAAGACCCTGTCTCCCGTCTGAAACTCTAACGGTCTCCGTCGTTTATTCGCATAGGCTGCCTGCCTGTCCTGGGCTACCTTCATTTTCTGTCGGATAACCTTTACCATATCCTCCATCTCCCGAATCAATTCGGGTCCTCCCACAGCTTTACTGGTCAAGTCATCCCAGTATAATGGCGACCTACAACGCCTACCATACAAAGCCTCAAACGGTGCCATCTGAATACTCGTCTGATAGCTGTTGTTGTATGAAAATTCTACCAAGGGCAAGGAATCTTGCCATGAAGCATCAAACTCCAATACACAAGCTTGCAGCATGTCCTCCAGCGTCTGAATGGTACGCTCAGTCTGCCCATCCGTCTGGGGATGATATGCCGTACTCAATCTCACCTCAGTACCCAAAGCTGACTGAAGACCTCCCCAGAAATGAGATGTGAACCGTGGGTCCCTGTCTGACACAATAGATACTGGAATCCCATGTAGTCTCACTATGTCCCGGACATACAACTGAGCCATCCTCAAGTATGTGTACGTCATACAATATGGAATGAAGTGAGCTACCTTCGTCAGTCTGTCAATGATCACCCAAATGGCATCACAACCCGAAGTAGTCCTCGGCAGGTGGGTCACAAAGTCCATAGATATGTGTTTCCACTTCCACTCCGGTATCTCTAAGCTCCTTAGCTCGCCACCGGGTCTCTGCCTCTCTGCCTTAACTTGCTGGCAGATCAAACATCTCTTGACAAAAGCGATCACATCACGCTTCATCCGCTTCCACCAGAACTGATCACATAAGTCCTTATACATTTTTCTCCCTCCTGGATGGATGCTGAATCGGCTACTATGAGCCCGTTCCAAGATTCCTCTGCGCAATTCCGGCGTACATGGAACTACCCATCGGTTACCGAGTCTCAAGGAACCATCCTCAGCCACTCTGAACTTTGATGGCTGCCCCTGAAGTGCCAATGACGACCATCTCTGAATCTCATCATCTGTCCTCTGAGCTCTCCTGATATTCTCATAGATATCTGGCTCAGCCAATAAGGTCGATACCCAAACCGGTGATGTATTCACATCGAAGTCATAGCCCATATGGCAACAAGAAGTCATCATAGCCGACAAATGCATGACATCCTCAGCAGTATTCCTCACCTTCCGACTCAAGGCGTCTGCTGTCAAATTGGCCTTCCCCGGATGGTACTCTATTTCACAGTCATAATCTTTAAGTAGGTCTATCCATCTCCTCTGACGCATATTCAACTCCGCCTGAGTAAACAAGAATTTCAGGCTCTTGTGATCTGTATAAATGGTGAAGGAGGTACCATACAGATAATGCCTCCAAATCTTCAAGGCGAAGATAATAGCTGCTAACTCCAAATCGTGGATCGGGTACCTGGACTCATGCGGCTTCAACTGCCTTGATGCATAAGCCACCACGTGCTTATCTTGCATCAATACGCATCCCAAGCCCTGAAGTGACGCGTCAGTATACAGAACAAACCTCTTATTTTCCGAGGGAATCACCAAAACAGGTGCTGTGGTCAACCGGTGCTTCAGTTCCTGGAAGCTCTGCTCACAAGCCTCAGACCAATAAAACGGTAACCCCTTCTGAGTCAACTGAATCAGTGGCTTAGCAATCTTCGAAAATCCTTCGACGAAGCGTCGATAATAGCCAGCCAAACCAAGGAATCCGAATCTCGGGCACCGAAGTGGGTGCAGCCCACTCCATCACAGCCTCAATCTTCCTAGGGTCCACAGAAATCCCACTGCTGGATATGACATGCCCCAGAAATACTACTCTACTCAACCAAAACTCACACTTGCTGAGCTTGGCATATAATTGGTGATCTCTGAGGATCTGGAGCACTGTCCTCAAGTGTTTCACGTGCTCTTCCTCGCTCCTGGAGTAGATGAGTATATCGTCAATAAATACGATGACGAACTGATCCAGATAGGGTTGGAACACCCGATTCATCAAGCTCATAAAGACAGCCGGGGCGTTCGTCACACCAAACGGCATTACTAAGAACTCGTAATGTCCATACCGAGTCCGAAATGCTGTCTTCTGTACATTTTCCTCCCTGACCCGTATCTGGTGGTATCCGGATCTCAAATCAATCTTGCTATAAAGCCTAGTACCTTGCAACTGGTCGAACAGATCGTCAATCCTTGGAAGAGGATACTTGTTCTTCACCGTGGCCTTATTCAGTTGCCGGTAATCGATGCACAACCGCATCGAGCCATCCTTCTTCTTAACAAAAAGAACTGGTGCGCCCCAAGGTGATACGCTAGGGCGTATGTATCCTTTATCGAGGTGCTCCTGCAACTGCTCCTTCAGCTCCCTCAACTCTGCCAGTGCCATACGGTAAGGAGCACGGGAAATGGCGGATGTCCCCGGTAACAACTCAATCCCAAACTCGACTTCCCTGGCCGGTGGGAATCCTGGAATCTCCTCCGGGAACACATCGGCAAAATCCGATACCACTGGTATATCCTCGACTCTTAACTCCTTGCTTTTTCCCAACAGATCCATGGCATAAATGAGATAGCCCATATGTCCACGTTCCAACAGTTGGGACATTTTGATTGCCGAGATCAACGGAATCTTCGCACGAGAACCGTTGCCATAGAAAATCCACTGAACTCCTAAATGAGATCTGAACCGTACTGTCCTTTGTCGGCAATCCACTACTGCCTGATATCTGTTCAGAATGTCGATGCCCACAATGCAGTCGAAATCTAACATGCTCAGCACAATCAAATCTGCCTTCACTTCATTGCCCTCAAAATAAATGAGGCAGTCCATTAGAAACTGATCCGCAACAACTTTCTTTCCGGTGGGTGTCGAGACCAAGAGAGACGTGGGTAACGGAGACGTGCACATATGATGTCTCGCCACAAAGTCCGCAGACACAAAGGAGTGTGAAGCACCTGTGTCTATCAAAATAAAGGCGGAATATGTAAATAATAGGCACGTACCAGCTATAACCTCCTCTGGAGCTGCATCGGCCTGCTCCCTGGTCAATGCATAGACCTGTCCCTGGGGTGGCCCCATCACCTGTCCTCCCCCCTGACGAGGTACCATCGGTGGCCTCTGCTGTACTGTCCCGGTAGAAAACCTCCCTCTGCCTCCTCTCAGATCTACCTGACCATCACCATTCTGACAAAACCGGGATATGTGGCCCATCTGGCCACATTTATAACAAGCAGTACAGTCTCGCATGTGATGCGGTCCTCCACAAAAATGGCACTTCACCACTCCACTCCTATTCACTTGAGTCTGCCCTCTGTTGTTAGGCGCACCGCCCCTCCTGTTATCCATTCTTCTCCCACCAAACCGAGAAGATGAAGAAGAAGTCCCACGAGATTTAAATGATTCTCCTCGAGGCCTCAAATTATTAGACATTGGCCTCGGCGGTGGGACTTGTGGGGGTGTAACGTCCGGGTAGGCGCCGACCCCGATCTCTGCTAGCTCCGCTCTGGTGAGGGCATCATCAAAAGAAGTGGGTTTGTTGGAAATAACCCGATCAAAAAGTTCCGGTCGCAGTCCCTTCATGAAATTCCTCATTTTGGCATGCCCATTGGTGGCAATATGTGGAACATATCTCAGTAACGAAGAGTACTGCGTGGCATAGTCGGACACTGTCATGCTTCCTTGTTTCAAACTTGCAAACTCATCCTCCTTCGTCTGTCTTGCTGCTGCCGAGAAGTACCGGTTCAGAAACCGGGTTCTGAAAAGCGTCCAATCAATCACTGCACCTTGTGCTCTCTGTTCCATTACAGTGCTCCTCCACCACATTAAAGGTTTCTTGGCTAACTGGAACTCCGCTAGCCTCAGCCAAGCTGTAACAGCACAAGGAGCCGATACAAAAATCTGTTCAAGCCTTTCCAGCCACTCTTCAGCCTCCTCTCCGGACTCTGTTCCCTCAAACCGAGGTGGGTGATACGATAGAAACTGAGTCAAGCTAATCTCACCTGGTAGCAATAACTGAGCCACTGGTTCCATGCTTACAGCCGGTGGAGGTAGAGGGTTTGCCTGTCCAATACTTGCGTTTACGCTACCCACATCGCCCACCTCTTCATTGAGATTCATAGCCGCCATGCTGTAACACAAGGGTTAAAGCAACTCCAAACAAGAATATATGTTATGCCGTTAGATAACAGGAATGATAATAAGCGTGTTAGTATAACAAGATATACATCAATATGCACTACATGCATAAACATGCTTTAAATGTAAGCACCTAGTCAATCATGCTAAGACTACCCTTCACTCGTTCCCGGGTTCTCTAACCACTGCTCTGATACCACTAATGTAAGGACCCTAGTTCCTTGAGTGCGGACTAAAGGCGTAATTAAAAATTTCCATGCATAAACAGAGTATAAAGGTTGTGTCGATGCTCTGAGCTATTAAATTACAGTGCCAAAATAAAGATCCAAAATGGATTAATTACATTCTCAACTATGAATGTTAATCCTATAGTTTTACACTACTCCTAGAGTAGATACTATACAAAAGAATGTGCCTGCTACAAGAGCACTCCGCACTAGCTCACTGCACCAACTCGCCTTAGCCCGTCCGCCCAAAAGTACCTACAGGAACAACCCCAAAACCATGAGCATGTATAAAATCATATACACAACGATACGACAGCAATTCAAATGCATAATTGTAAATGTGATTCACTTCCTGTATGTAACACATTTAAAATGCTCCCTTGGGTTATCCCTGTACCAAATGATAATCAGTAGATTATATTACCAACAATGTATGTCATGACATGCATCCGATTCCCATATGTTCCGTGTTCAATTTCCGAGTCTTATTATATCCGTGGCATAATGCCCCTCGCGTTAACATGACAGCGGAAATACCCCTCGCGTAAGACAATACCAGCGGCACTAATATCCCTCGCTATAAATATGACAGCGGTCGTGTTCTTCGCTTCATATTAGCGGAAAATATTCTCTCATCGCTACGGTATGACAGCGGCAAGTATTCACATCGCTACGCCACTAGCAGCAAGTATTCTCCATTACTGGAATATAATTCCTGACTCACAATCACATGCAACAATGCATCCAATATACACATGCAACCAAAATACATGACCAATCATGTATACAATCCATGATGTATAAACTTTACCCCATATGTAACCACAATGCCTAATCAATTCCATGTGCACAACCATAGTGCAAAATCAATACAAAGCGTAATAAATATGTTTTACCGTCCGATGCTCGTACGTCTCACTACGTACCTTGGTTCCAAAAGTGGAGATATTGTGGAACTTTATCTCCTTTGTTGTGTGGCTACCTGGGATGGTTCTACACAATCACATGAATCCATATTAGAAACCCATAATTGAACCATTACCAAAAACATCAATATTTAGAACAAAATCCCCAAAATTCACATTTATAAGCCTTCCGATCGATCGGCCCCAAGTCCCGATCGATCGCCAAGTGAAGGAAAACAGGCATCCCAGTACTGCCTCCGCCGATCGATCGAGAGTTTATCTCGATCGATCGAGATTACACACACCGATCGATCGGGACAAAATCTCGATCGATCGGTAAGCTCATTCCTCGCCTTGGACAGACACTGCCTTGCTCGATCGATCGGACCCATTTTCCGATCGATCGAGACGCCCTGTTCCTGCGAGAAATTTCCTAAAATGAGCTTCCAACAACACCTACACTCATGAACCACTAAGATCAACCATCCAACACAAAATTTAACCACAAAACAACCTTAAAAGACATCTCCCATCATGACCAACAAGATGGACCAAGATCCATTCATTTAACCTCAAAAACAAGCTATAAATCAACCAAAACTCAACAAGACTCTACCAAGGTGGAAGCTTACCACTTGAGCTCCAAGTTTCTAGCAAGAAAAGCACAAAAGACTCCTTTTTCCAAGTTTTCTCCTTTCCTTTAGATGTAGAAACGAAAATGGAAAGTTTTCTTGCAAGAGATAAGATGGAGGGATGGGGTTTTGGGGCAAAAGCTGATAAGGAGAGGGTGATGTGATGTAAAGGGGGCATGCAAGTGGTTCATGCCATGATATGGTTTTTAAATGTGTATCAAGACACAAGCATGATATAGAAAATACCTCAACATGATATTTTAAAAGCATTTTACCACAATGCATCAAAATCCCTATAAAAATTATGTTTTCCCAAATAAACACAACCCATATCATTTAAACCATTTTAACACCCAAGATTCCTCACATGTATAACATGCATCCCGAAATGCTCTACCGGGTCACTCCTACCATGTGACAAGCATTGTACCAAGATAATTAGTCCCAACATATAATCTAATTATCACCATAAAACACATAAACATAATTAACGCCCAAATTGCCATTAATTATTTCGGGGATATCACACAAATCAAAACTAATATTAAAAGACAAGAATAAACTCCCGATGTCGACTTCGTTCGTAGATCCTTGCTCCCTCTCTCGCTTCCTTCTCGATCGTCTCTTGAATCGCCTTGTTGAAGGTGTTCCAAAATCCTAGGATGGTTGATGGATGGAGGTGGATGATGGTGATATGGAGGATGAGAGGATGGATGGAGGCTATTCCTAGGGTGTAAAATCTGATAAAAAGTCCCTATTTTCGTCCAAGACCTAATATATATAATGGTGAAGGAGTTTGGTAAGGTTTGGACACAAAATAACCAAGAAGGAAACAAAATCTCAAAATTTTCGGGTTTGGCGATTGATCTTCGTCAGTTGGCGATCGATCGCGGAAACATTCTGGATGGTGGCGATCGATCTTCAAAAGTTGGCGATCGATCGCGGACCTCAAATCTCCAATCTTGCGATTTGGTCCCTCCTTTACCAGATTTTCTCAGTTTGGTCCTTTTCAGCATTTTTAAGCCCATTTCATCCACTTTTATGCATTTGGACCTAGATTCCTGACATATACAAATATATACCAAAATGTGTAATATTTTCTATGAATCACTACAAAAACACCCCTAATCATATATCAAATTAAGTGTAAAAATCACACTTATCAATACGTCACTGGTACTTCGATCCTGGAAGCACCTCCAATCCATAGCTCAAGCTCAACTCCAAAGCCATCGATGTACCTATTCACCTGCCCCAACAGAGACAGCCCCCACACGGGGTGCTCACCAATACCACCACTCCAATAAGCACCTTATTACAATTCATAATTTACAAAATGTAAATGCCACTAATTTAAATGATACTCCCTGGATGTATCATCCTTATCCGGAATTTCCTGTACCGTCCGTGTTCTCAAAATAACCAAACTCATCAAATTCCCAAAGCAAGTTAATCACCACAAGGATTCCGACATCATTCCTGCCATGCCAGTTCCATAATCAAATATGATTAAAACATTGAATAAAGGTCCATAGATATCACATATAACTAACCAATGATTCCATGTTTCTATTTCATCGCTCGCTCCAAAATAGTGGTATTTTAACCCCACGCACGCTCAACAGCAGCGGAGACTTAACCGATGGTCTCTCAACGGCGACAACATCCCAATCATTGCTCGCTCAAAAGTGGCACCTTATAATTCCCAATGTATATCCATTTATTGCAATTACCATATACCATGCATTTCAATATCCATTTATTGCAAGTACCATATATACCATGCATTTCAATATCCATTTATTGCAAGTACCATATACCATGCATTTCACTATCCATTTATTGCAAATACCATATACTATGTATTTCACTATCCGTTTATTGCAAATACCATATACTATGCATTTCACAGTTGCAACATTATAACAGGCTATGCTCGTCCGTTATACGTACCTTATAATTCAGTAGTTTGAATCCAACCTTGTCTTGGTCCCTTGACCGATGAATTATGTGCTAAACACAAAAATAACTCACAATCAAACATAAGCATGCAATCACGTGCCCAAGCACGTTACAACCTCCAAATATATCGTCAATCCATGATGATTTACCATTTTAAAGACTCCAGGTTAAGCATGCATAATACCCAAAATAATCCATTTCAAATGCTCATAGGCTAGACAATTACTCAATTGAGTATTCCATTTTATTATTAAAATTTGGCTCCAATCATCTCATTTAAAAAGTATAGCATTCCCATTGGAATGTAGACATCGCCCCGAAATCTGCTAATTAACTTCGATTCCAAAATCCCGACATTTTCAAAAAATTTTGAAAAAACTCCATCCTTCGAGCGGCGTTCGATCGTTGATTTCATCGCGATCGATCGCCCCAGTCCAGTGGCCAACCAGTGCCTTCTCGCGATCGATTGCGAGTCTCCGCGATCGATCGCCATACCACTCACGATCGATCACCGAGACCTTGCGATCGATCGCCAATACTGTTCGTCTTCACAAATTTCCAGCAGCTCGTCGCTATCGATCGCATGCCATCAGCGATCGATCGCGACCTGCAATTTTCCAAAAAATTCAAGCTTCAATGGTGTTTTTCACACCCAAACTCAAAACCAACACCCCATACACCTTTAACACCTCAAATACTCCAACAAAACTCAATAAAAACTCCAAAAACAAACTTTAAGATTTTTACCCAAAAACCCCCAAATCCAACATAATACTCAACCAAAATCAACAATACTACTACAAAATCGTAGACAATGACGAGGGGAAGATTAATACCTGATTATCTTCGAGAAATCTCGCTCCGAGATCGAGCCTTGCTCGATTCTTCCATGGGAGGAGAAGAGAGGGGAAATGGGTTGGGGACAGGATGAGCGGTGGTGAGAGTGAGAGAAATGAGATCCAAAATGACCGAACACCGAGTCCACTTGGTATATATAGTACCAAAACTCCAAAATATCAATCCCTCCACAAATACATCATGACTCATTAAAAATCATATGTTTTCAATAATTACCTCCCAATCTCTATTTCCATTACCAGCCCCAGTACAAAGTACTCCGGACCCCAGAACCCACCAAATTCCAAGGTTATCACCACGATGAGAATACAATCTCATCCTTTGGACCCAATGACTCCAAATACCGGATTTAATATCTCCGTGAGTCCCAAATCCGCAATTAATTCATAATTACCACAATTAAAAATCCATTAAGGATCATTACCACTACGGGATTAACACCATTAATTCCCGGGCATCACAATTATCCCCCACTAATAAAATTTCATCCTCAAAATTTACACGGCGTACTCCACGCATTGCCGAGAATACAAAATCCAAACGATTTACATCGTCGAATCATGAACATGTCATGAACGACACACCAACCGCGAGGATACCGACCTCGCACCAAAACCTGGAATGGGGTAAACTTCCCAAACCATCACAACTGCAACAGAACGTCGGCATACCCCAATGCTAACCACCCAAAAGTAGTCGGTCAATCCTAACTGCTAACCAAACGAATCATTCGTGATTCTAAAATAGATATCGTCCCAAAGATATCTCCATGACATAGCCAACGATGTTAAACATACATCGTTACCAAAGTGACCACCAGTACACAACAGTGTACCCAAACTACATCCGGTTTCCATTTTCCAAAGCCATCTCCAACAGAGGAGTAGTTGCACCATCTTGCAACACGGATCGGACAACTTACGACCACCGATCGACACAAAACACATCTCCAAGGATGTCTACTTCCGTGTGTTCCAAGGAATCACATCGTGGTCCAAATACACCATCGAGACCCCACAAGGTCTCAAGTTCCCGAAAGGACAGGCAAGAAAATCAATTACATTCCCGCCACACATGTCAACCACAACACCTAACAAATCCGGATCCTGGCCATCCCTTGTTTACCCAAGGATTCAACAATCCTAATACAGGGAGGCTATCGAATTATCCAGTAAAGAATTACCATTACCCCAAAATACAACAATTCCTCCTCGGAGGAAGTCAACCAAACCTCACGATCATTCGTCAGAATATATCGTGCCATCAAGATTACCAATCTCAAGGTGCCACAATCTCTCACCGGAGATTCATTCCTCCAAGCATACTAACCCGATGCTCGACGAGGACCAAATAAATAATGGCATTCGTATACACACACTGGTATACATGCCTAAGTACCAATACAACATGCATACTCAATGCAATCGACTCGGGTATCACCAATCATACCCAATAGTCCCAATCACAACTGACAATCCTCAATTATTCTCACTCAACGGAGAATGATGATGGACGAACCAAAGACCAATGGTGTAATTCCGACATCAACACCGCACAAACCGACTCAACGAATCTCCCAAAGATTCCCAACCGGTATGTATATAATACCGTTTTCCTCATATGAAAAGTGTCATGAATCCATGACCCTCCAATCTCGAACCACCGTTCGGAAACTGGATATATTTATACCAAAATATATTCCCTGAACCAACAAAAACGTAACTGGTTCAGAATAGTGCCTCAATGCCACAATTTCCAAATCGAATTCGTATACACAACGTATTACATCTAACGATGCTCTGTACTAATGCCATAGTACTCCACAAACCTTGAGCATCTCCTCTGAGACGCCTCCTCGAACGTCTCGCCGAAAATATAAAGCCGTTACTCAGTCCAATACTAGTAATGCTTACCATGGCTGATTCACAATCAACCCACGACCGATACCAGCGGTCTCCATGACAATACAATCGAATCATTCCAAGAGAAAACAATTAATATAATAGTGCTATTCCACTAACTATATCCCACAATTCCAATTGTGACTCCCGTTGCATTCCATATGCAAAGATGCTCAACCAGATCCAAAAATGCCTTGTCGACACTCACGTTGGTACTCCCAACAGAATTGAACTGTCCCAGTACAAGTCCCTTAAACATTTGATGTATAAACGTCCCTGTGAGGCATTCCTTGCCTCAAACATCATGCCACATAGAGACTACAAGAGTCTACCAAGACCCTCATCGTATCATCATACGATTCACCAAACTCAAATCCAACGAGCAGTATAATGGCTATCACAAGCACACTATTGCACTGCAATAATACCTGGCTAGCAAATCGCTACCTCCTTAGGTTTATACCAAACCTACCAACGTATCGTACGTTCCATCCCGGCACACCATACCGTAACAAACCATTAGAGTAGTGGGTCATCACCCAATATTTCTCTAAAACACCAAAGCATGATGGACATCCCGGTGTCCTTGCTCAACCACGATGCAGTCATAATCCATTAGGACTTATTTGACACCCTCAGGGTGGGTGTGACCATGTCTACTCCACGTCACAACGGCAAAAGCGAGTAGTTTCCTCAATAACTACTCTTACCACCAATCACTTGGCCTTAGCCATTCCAGCGAGTATACCAAAAGGTACCACTACTCGTAAAATATTTACCTCTAATGCATGATGCGGTACAGTCACCGGACAACGCATCCAATAATTCATCGAGCAAACCTGCTCGGCGTAACGGTTTCGTCAACCGGTGACGTAGACACCACCTTGTGCTCATTATCGGCACTCAAACCATATGACTAAATACATACACCCAGACGTATTATTCATCAAAACGACGCTACACGTCTACATAGAACATCTACTATGTCATCGTCATCCCGTGACGGTATATGTCAACATATGACACCCAAAATAACATCGTCAACTCGTGACAGTACATGTCAACACCTGACATTCACAATCTCATCAACAAACACGTGACGGTATATGTCGTTACACGACATCCATAATCTCATCGTCAAACACGTGATGGTATATGTATATCAACGCATGACATCCACAACAATGCTAATAAAACAGTAATATACCATACCTCATCGCTAACAAGACAGCGGTGTACCTGTATTCATCGCTCAACAGTGGTACGCAAGAAGCACCCATCGCTCGCAGGCGGCGTAATCCAGCGCTACGTATATAGCGGTATAACCCATCGCTATAGAATCAGCGGCATAATCCCTCGCCATAGAGTCAGCGGTATAAAACATCTCTATAAATATCCGGCGGTATGAACCATCGCCAATAGAATTAGAGGAATGTAACATCGCTATATATATATACCCGGCGGTATGAACCATCGCCATAGATGTAGCGGAATGACTCATCGCTATATGATACCTGGCGGCATGAACCATCGCCAATAGATGTAGCGGAATGAACCATCGTTATATAATACTTGGCGGCATGAACCATCGCCAATAGATGTAGCGGAATGAACCATCACTAGATAATACCCGGCGGCATAAACTGTGAGATCCCGTTATCTAAACAAGATTCTAAGGTGCAATTAAGAGAACTAATCATTCATAAATCAGAGTATTAGGCCGTGTTGATAATCCTGAGCTTAAGAGTTACAGTACCAAAGAAGTTCAAAAGGAAATAGATACATTCCTAACAAAAGTGTACTAAACTAAAGCTTTAGTCTACACTATGTAGAAGCTATACAAAAGTAATTTCTGTTCTGCTACTCCTGTAGCACTCCTTACAGCTCAGCGTATCAACCCCGACCCTGGTTCTCCATGTCAAAAGCACCTACAAAGACAACCCCCAACCCATGAGCACATGGTAATCCATATTCAACATAATATGAATGTAAAGCGTAAATGCATAAACCATAGATATAAAATACTTCCTGAATTCCAATGCATTTAAAACGCCCATTTTGGTTGTCCCTGTACCATAACTCATAATTAAATCAATAGCTGATATTATGATTTTAAACAAATGTCATGACATAACTTCACTTCTTAAATCTTGAAATCAATTCTTAGTCAGTTCATCATCAGTGTATTTTAATGCCCTTCGCTTCATACTCGCTTCATCATATAAGCGGCATTTCTAACCTCGCTTCATATGGCAAACCTCGCTTCAATGTGCAAGCGGACCTCCACCCCTCGCTTCACATTTTAGCGGCATAGTAGCGGCAAGCATTAAAATCATCACTGTGATAACCGTGACTCGTGGAATACACACCAAATGTTCCACAACATATATATGCAACTACAATGCATAACCAACATGTATCACACTCACAATGCATAAACTGATACATACTTGCATCTATCGTGTGTCAAATTTATAAAAATATAATACATGTTACCGTTGGGTGCCCGTACGTCGCTTACGTACCTTTCCAAAATATGGTATGTCGCAGGACTCTATCCCCTGCATTGTGTGGCTATCTGTGAAGGCTCTACACAAGTGTATAACACAATATTAGACGCCAATAATAGCCCAATATCAAAAATCCTACAAAAATAAATCAAAACTCAACATTTGGCTTCTCGCGATCGATCGCCAATAAGCCCCGATCGATCGCAAAATGCTACTGCCTCAACATTCAAAATTTTGTCTTCCGCGATCGATCGCGCCAAACTCGGGATCGATCGCTGAAGTGTTCTGCCTCGCACCTTAGCGCCCGCGATCGATCGGGAAAACGCGCCGATCGATCGCCAATACCTGCAAATCGCGAACAAATGTCATTTTCGAGCACCTTCCTAAAGCTATCATAAAATACACCATAAATCATCATTCCCCAACAAGATATCATGCAAAATACCCCAATATACTACTATGTAGCTACCCAAAACAAGCATCACAACAAAATGCTACTTAACATGCCATTTCTATCCAACAATTTATCTAAACTCAACCAAAATATTCACCATTACAAGATATGGTTCCTCACCCTTTTTGCTCCAACTTTTTTGCAAGGTTTTAAGCAATGTGGAAGCAAGTCTTCCTCTCCCTTTTGCTGCACTGAAGCTGGACGAAAAATGGAGAAGAAAGGGGTGGAGAATGAGTGGTAGGAGGTTGAGTGAGAGGAGGGGTAAGAGGGGTATGGGGGCAGCTGTAGCAGGTATGGGTTGGGGGGTTGGTTGGATGGTGGGTTGTGTTTTTGTCCCGGTATTTAGCATGATGTATTAAAATATCCCCACATGATATTTTATAGTATTTATACAATAAAACACTTCTAATTCCAATTAAACATGCTATACCACAATGACCAACACACACCCCAAATAATCATGCCATAACCCAAATTCCCAACATATATCACATGCACCCTGAAATGCATTAATAGACCATGACCACCACATGACTAAACATTTCCCAATATAAATAGATCAACTCCATAATTTAACACCATAATCCTCATATAACATAATAAATGTTCAAATGCAGATAATCATTTCGGGGATATCACATAAACCATCGCCAATAAACTAGCGGAATGAACCATCGCTATAGAATACCCGGCGGCATAAACCATCGCTAATAAACTAGCGAAATGAACCATCGCTATATAGATACCCGGCTGCATAAACCATCGCCAATAAACTAGCGACATGATATCCCTTGCTATAATATGACAGCGGTTGTGTTCTTCGCTTCTACATATTAGCGGCAAATATCCTTCATCGCTACCTCGCTTCGACATACCAGCGGCAAATAATATCCCTCGCAATAATATGACAGCGGTCGTGTTCTTCGCTTCATATTAGCGGCAAATATTCACTCATCGCTACGGTATGACAGCGGTACCAGTACCCTCGTTACATGACAGCGAAATACCCCTCGCGTTAACATGACAGCGGAAATACCCCTCGCTTAGACAATACTAGCGGAAAATAATATACCTCGCTAGAATATGACAGCGGTTGTGTCTTTGCTTCATATTAGCGGAAAATATCCTCTCATCGCTACGGTATGACAGCGGCAAGTATCCACATCGCTACGCCATGAAGGCGGCAAGTATTCACATCGCTACGCCATGAAGGCGGCAAGTATTCACATCGCTATGCCATCTATGCAACCATAATGCATAACCCATATTCCATAAGATCCTGCAACCACCATGGTTAGCAACAACATATTCCAATTATGAACACATATCATATCATAAACGCACATAAGCAACATAGTTGTGTCACACAGCACTAACTACTATTATGCATAAGTATGTGCTACTCATTCCCATTAACATGTTCTTAGGCCCTCAAGAGCCCCAAAGAGTAAACCACTGCTCTGATACCAATAATGTAAGGACCCCCGTGCCCTTAACCCATTAACAGTGTATTAACCCATGCAATTAGTGCATACAAACATGTTATCAAGGGAAATACTACATATAACCGTGGCATGAAATACCATCTATAAAATTTCACTCGTATCATTCCATTAAGTATCCGGTTTTCCCCAACCAAGCCCATATAGATCACGCACCCCTTGTAATACACTAACACGTGATCAGTTCATTTAGCAATTCAATAATTCATTGCATGCAACCAATAAATGAAAAGAGACAGGCCCTTGCCTTTTTATACAACCATATACACATATTACAATGCTCACATGCGAGCATCAACAAATGTATGTGTATCAAATGTATAAATCAATGTGCTCGATACCGTCACTGGTACTTCGATCCTGGAAGCACCTCCAATCCATAGCTCGAGCTCAACTCCAAAGCCATCGCTGTACCTATTCACCTGCCCCAACAGAGACAGCCACCACATGGGGTGAGCATACCAATACCACCAATCCAATAAGCACCATATTACAATTCATAATTTACAAAATGTAAATGCCACTAATTTAAATGATACTCCCTGGATGGTATCATCCTTATCCGGAATCCCCTGTACCGTCCCTGTTCTCAAAATAACCAAACTCATCAAATTCCCAAAGCCAGTTAATCACCACAAGGATTAACAGAAACCATTCCTGCCATGCCAGTTCCATAATCAAATATGATTAAAACATTGAATAAAGGACCATATATATCACATATAACTAACCAATGATTCCATGTTTCTATTTCATCGCTCGCTCCACAATAGCGACATTTTAACGCCAAGCATTCTCAACAGCAGCGGCGTCTTAACCGATGGTCGCTCAACGGGGACAACATCCAAATCATCGCTCGCTCAAAAGCGGCACCATATAATTCCCAATGTATATCCATTTATCGCAATTACCATATACCATGCATTTCAATATCCATTTATAGCAAGTACCATATACCATGCATTTCAATATCCATTTTGTAAGGACCCCCGTGCCCTTAACCCATTATTAGTGTATTAGTCCATGCCATTAGTGCATACAATCATATTACCATGGGGGAAAAACCATATGCAAGTATAACATGATATACTGTCCAGAAAATTTCTTGCATTTTGTGGGGTCCTCATTTACTTAATCCATTATGTATTCATTACACATACATATGTGAGTCTGAATTAAGTAATATACCATGCACGGATTAAGAGTTCATGCTAGTTAAGTTGTTTACAAGGTTATCAAAAACCTAACAAACTATACATATCATGTACATAAACAACCTAATTCAAAAGAACTCCTAGGCAGTGGTTCCCCTCGCAGCGGAAATCATGACTCACGCTCCCCACGTCTATGAGTCCCTACAGAAACATTCACAACGTGAGTATAGATAACAACTATCTCAGTGCAATATCAAAACACAATATCAATATCAATGATAAAGCACAATAAATCAAATGACGTGAATGTTCTGTATCATGCATCCACAAATGCACTATGTCATGACATGTCTCAACAAGTTCCCTATTATCACGAGTCCCATATGATATGCCTATTCAGCTCAATATGTCAGTGAAACCACATCACATCTTCATATTAGCAGCACATATCATAATACCATACTCATCTGTGATAATAGCCGGAGTATATACCCACACCAGGCGTATATCTCTCAAGCCAAAGCATATGTAATATATCTATCGTGGCAACGATCCCAGCCCAAGCATATGCCCCACACTAGCATATCTATCCAGGCACCGATCCCAGTCAAAGCATATGCCCAACACTAGCATATCTATCGTGGCAGTCAAAGCATATACCCCACCAGGTATATCTATCAAGACAATGATCGTACCAAAGCATATACACATATCTATCAAGGCATCCATACCAATCATATGAAATCTATGTATGCACATGCATATGATACTACCAATCATATGACACAACGATAACATAAATCATATGATATCAAAACCATAATAGCATCATCATATCATATCTATACTCCGTACGTCAACACGTACCTGTACTGCGACACAAACGAGATAAAGCAGTTGTCAATAGCTAAGTGCCTCGTTGTCCTGTCCCCTGTGATGGTGCTACAACAATGCCAACAATATATCATATTATCATAGGCATTAAAATCAAATTCCACAAAATATGTGATTTTTCAAAATATTAACACTGGCGATCGATCGCCATCAGCACCGATCGATCGCCAAAACTCTCTGTCCCCTCGCGATCGATCGCAACTACTTGGCGATCGATCGCCACAAACTTTCACCGCCTTAACATTTACCCTGCATCGGCGATCGATCGCCACAAAGCTCGCGATCGATCGCCGATGTCCAGAAAGTTTTGACAATGGCGATTTTCAAGTTTATCTCTATGGTTCTTCTCCTACACCTCATATTAAACCACTTCAACATGTTTCTTGAAATCCCTAGGAACATATGAACATAATTCTAACATCATAGCTTCCAATTCAAAGCATAGAAACATGATATGATTGTACACATGCACACTTGAGCTTTCCCTTCACATATATCAACATGAATGACATAATTCAAGTATACCACTATGAATTTCTTACCAAGATGGTACAATTCCACTTCACACACCCTCCTAGCTCAAGTTACAAGTGAAAGCCAAGCTCAAACCAACAACTCCTTGAAAGAAATGGAGAGGAGCTTGTGTAGTGTTTTAGTAGGTGTAAAAGGTGTTGTATGTGATTTCATCCCCTTAATCCACTTGATATAGGATCTTTAGTTCCTTAAGTCC
This sequence comes from Haberlea rhodopensis, assembly GCA_907163345.1. Taxonomy (NCBI): domain Eukaryota; kingdom Viridiplantae; phylum Streptophyta; class Magnoliopsida; order Lamiales; family Gesneriaceae; genus Haberlea; species Haberlea rhodopensis. Next base: position 13,996 of record CAJQUN010000356.1, on the reverse strand, counting down.
CTTGCTATCATACCATTTAAAGGTAATTACATGCTAACTAACATGTACATGCAATGCACTCCAAATTCAAATGCAACTCTAATGCACATGAAAGTTACATGCATACTCAAATGCAAACTCATATGCACATGTTGATGCACTTTCAACACTTAATCCATAATTCACATGTTTATAGTATGAATGTATTACACACCATGTTTCATGCCTTCTCATATTTCATTTCATATATGAATCAATTCATTCTTGGTTCCACTCGAACCCCCATTATCATATCGTCAAGTGATATAATTACACCATAATCATATCATACGTGTATTAAACAAATCGAGGCATTACAATTCTCCCCCACTTATTGAATTTCGTCCTCGAAATTGTAGATACATAACATGCATATCAAAATACGCAACTCAACAATACTACGATATGACAATAGGAAACATGATCATGTATGCAACAGTATCATAAAACTGTAAAATCATACCAGTAAACAAATCCGGATACCGTTGCATCATATGCTGCTCCGTCTCCCACGTTGCCTCTTCGACACCCCGTCTGTCCCACTGTACCTTCACCATAGGAATCACTTTGTTACGCAACCTGCGTTCAGCTCGATCCAAGATCATAATCGGTCGTTCCTCATACGACACATCTGTATCCAACTGTACATCAGGTAACTGGAATACATGACTCGGATCTGGTTCATACTTCCTCAACAGTGAAACATGAAAAACATCATGAATACTACTCAAAGCTGGTGGTAGTGCCAAGCGATATGCCAACGTACCAATACGTTGCAACACCTCATACGGACCAACATATCGTGGAGACAATTTTCCACGCTTCCCAAATCGTACTACACCTTTAAAAGGTGAGATTTTCAAGAACACACGGTCACCAACTTGAAATTCAAGTGGTCTACGTCGCTTATTGGCATAAGCAGCCTGTCTATCCTGAGCAGCTTTCAATTTCAATCTAATTACCTTGATTTTCTCTTCCATGTCATGAATCATATCCGGTCCATGTAAGGAAGACTGATCCACATCATCCCAATACAATGGCGATCTACATCGTCGCCCATACAAAGCCTCAAATGGTGCCATCTGTATACTAGACTGATAACTGTTGTTATATGAAAATTCTACTAATGGCAATGACTCTTGCCATGAGTTATCAAACTCTAATACACAAGCACGCAACATATCCTCAAGCGTCTGTATCGTACGCTCTGTTTGTCCATCCGTCTGAGGATGATATGCTGTACTCAACCGCACTTCAGTTCCCAACGCTGTCTGTAGCCCTTCCCAGAAATGAGAAGTAAATCTCGGATCCCTATCCGATACAATGGAAACTGGAATACCATGTAGCCTCACTACATGTTGAATGTATAACTGTGCCATTCTCAGATATGTATATGTCATACAATATGGTACAAAATGAGATACTTTGGTAAGTCTGTCAACAATTACCCAAATTGCATCGCAACCAGAAGACGTCCGTGGCAAATGAGTCACAAAATCCATTGTGATATGTTCCCATTTCCACTGAGGAATTTCCAAACTATGTAATTCACCTCCTGGTCTCTGTCTTTCCGCTTTCACTTGTTGACAGATCAAACACCGTTTGACAAAGTTCAATACATCCTGTTTCATACGTTTCCACCAAAATTGGGTACGTAAATCATGGTACATTTTCTTTCCTCCAGGATGTATACTGTATCTACTACAATGAGCACGTTGTAGTAGTTCTTGGCGTAGTCCCAACGAAGCAGGTACTACCCAACACGTCTTGTATTTCAAAATTCCATCACTTGTAAGTACAAATTGAGATGTTTGTCCTTGATTTATCTTTTCCTTCCTATGTTGTACCTCATCATCACTCCCTTGTGCCGTTCTTATTTTGTCAAAAATGTCAGGTTCAACCAACAATGTTGATACCCGTACCGGCACTGACTCCATATCAAAATCATAACCCAAAGTACAACAAGAAGTCATCAAAGCAGATAAATAAATCACCTCATCAGCCGTATGATGTACCTTTCGACTCAAGGCATCTGCTGTAAGATTAGCCTTTCCTGGATGATATTCAATCTCACAATCATAATCTTTCAACAGATCCATCCATCTCCTTTGTCTCATATTCAACTCCGCTTGAGTGAATAGAAATTTTAGACTCTTATGATCTGTGTATATGGTAAAAGACGTACCATATAAATAATGTCGCCATATCTTCAAGGCAAAGACAATGGCAGCCAATTCCAGATCATGCACTGGATATCTCAGTTCGTGTGGCTTTAACTGTCGTGATGCATAAGCCACTACATGTTTATCCTGCATCAATACACAACCCAAACCAAGTAAAGATGCATCAGTATAAACTGCAAACCTATCATGCTCAGATGGAATGATCAATACTGGAGCTGTAGTCAATCGATGTTTTAATTCTTGAAAACTACGCTCACACGCCTCTGACCATTGAAATGATACTCCCTTCTGTGTCAAATGTGTCAATGGTTTGGCAATCGCTGAAAATCCTTCAACGAATCGTCTATAATATCCTGCCAAACCCAAGAAACTACGAATCTCTGGCACAGAAGTAGGTGCTGACCAATTCAACACTGCTTCCACTTTCTTTGGATCAACTGATATACCTTCCTCTGATATGACATGACCCAAAAATCCAACACTAGTCAACCAAAACTCACACTTACTGAGTTTGGCATACAACTGATGTGTCCTCAACAATTGCAACACCATATGCAAATGTTGAACATGTTCGGCATCACTCCGTGAATAGATCAATATATCATCGATAAAGACAATGACAAATCGATCAAGGTAGTTCTGGAAAACCCGATTCATTAAACTCATAAAGACAGCAGGAGCATTTGTCACTCCAAATGGCATTACCAGAAACTCATAATGCCCATAACGAGTTCTGAATGCTGTCTTCTGTATATCTCCTTCCCTCACACGTATTTGATGATATCCTGACCTCAAGTCAATTTTAGAATATATCCTTGATCCCTGCAATTGATCAAACAAATCATCTATACGAGGAAGAGGATATTTATTCTTTATGGTTACCTTGTTCAATTGTCGATAATCAATATACAGCCGCATTGTCCCATCTTTCTTCTTAACAAATAAGACCGGAGCACCCCAAGGCGATACACTAGGACGTATGTACCCCTTGTCCAGTAAATCTTGCAATTGAGTTTTCAATTCTTTCAACTCAGTTGGTGCCATCCGATAAGGAGCACGTGAAATTGCAGAAGTACCCGGTATCAAATCAATACCAAATTCCACTTCTCGACTCGGTGGGAATCCAGGTATCTCATCTGGAAACACATCCGCATATTCTGCAATCACTGGTATCTCCTCCACTTTCCTTTCTCTTTTCTGTTCTATGACATCAAGGGCATAAATCAAATAACCTTCATGTCCACGTTCCAACAAACGCGACATTCGGATTGCTGATATCAAAGGAATCCTTGCCCTCGATCCCTGGCCATAGAAGTACCATTGAGTTCCAGTATCAGACTGAAATCTCACTATCTTCTGACTACAATCCACAATAGACTGATATCTACTCAACACATCAATCCCAATAATACAATCAAAATCTGTCATGTCTAATACAATCAAATCAGCTTGTAATCCAAACTCAGTCTCAAACTGAATATCACAGTCAGACACACTCTGACAAGCCATTACAGTAGTTCCCATGGGTGTCGAAACATAAAGAGGCATCAACAGTGGAGACGAGCATATATGATACCGATCAACAAAAGTTTGTGCAACAAAAGAATGTGATGCACCAGTATCAATCAAAAGTAAGGCTGGATAAGTAAACAAAGTACACTTACCCGCTATCACAGCATCAGGAGCTGCCTCTGCTTCTTCCCTGTTCAGTGCATACACCTGAGCCTGAGGTGTTCCTGCCCTCTGTCCGCCACCAGACTGTACTACACTCTGTGGTCTCTGCTGCACTGTATTCTCTGACATGGGTCCTCTCCTCTGTTGTCCGCCCACTTGAGGACAATCACGGATCACATGTCCTGGTTTCCCACAACGGAAACAAACTACTGTATCAAACTGTGGACAATTCTTTTGATAATGTGGCCCTCCACATTTAAAACATTGTAATCCTCGTCCACTACTGCTACTACTACCTTGGGACTGTCCCTTAGCCCTTCTATCATCCCCTTTCCTTGGTCCAAACCGTTTCCCACTAAACCTAGATGACGATGCACCACCTCGTGGTGATTTAAAGGAATCTCCTCTAGGTCGCATACTGTCAGATGTAGGTGGTTGGGCTTGTCCAACATCTTTATACACTCCTACAGCAATCTCAGCCATCTCAGCTCGAGTCAAGGCTTCTTCATAAGATGTAGGGTTATTGGACATGACCCTATCAAACAATTCAGGCCTCAACCCTTTCACAAATTGTCTGATTTTTGCCTTTGTATTGACAGCAATGTGTGGCACATAGCGAAGCAAAGAGGAATAGTGAACAGCATAATCAGATACTGTCATGGCTCCTTGTCTCAGGTTTGTAAATTCATCCTCTTTCCTTTGCCTTGCAGCAACAGAGAAATAATGCTCCAGAAACTTTGTTCTAAACACATCCCAGTTCACTGTCTGTCCTTGAGCCCTCAACTCAAGTACTGTGGATTTCCACCACATCATAGCTTTCTTGGCCAACTGATATTCAGCTAAACGTAACCAAGCAGTCTTGGCACACGGTGCTGATACAAATATCTGTTCTATACGTTCCAGCCACTCCTCTGACAGTTCCCCTGACTCAGTCCCCTCAAACCTAGGTGGCTGATAACTCAGAAACTGGGTCAAAGTCAATTCTCCAGGCAACAATACCTGTTCCACTGGTCCTTGTTCAATCGGTGGTGGTGGCACAGGCACCATCCGTACACTCGCATTGCCACTCATGGCATCCCCAACATCCTCATGTAACCCTCTGTCTGTCATAGCTGTAGATCAAGGGTTAACAATAACAATCACAAATATATAACATGTTAGAATAACATCATATTTCAAATACTAACATGCTATTACCATTCTCAAAGTGTTTAGGTAACTCCCTAATACACTTCCTCTACCCATATTCACCCCGTTCTCGAACCACTGCTCTGATACCACTAATGTGGGGTCCTCATTTACTTAATCCATTATGTATTCATTACACATACATATGTGAGTCTGAATTAAGTAATATACCATGCACGGATTAAGAGTTCATGCTAGTTAAGTTGTTTACAAGGTTATCAAAAACCTAACAAACTATACATATCATGTACATAAACAACCTAATTCAAAAGAACTCCTAGGCAGTGGTTCCCCTCGCAGCGGAAATCATGACTCACGCTCCCCACGTCTATGAGTCCCTACAGAAACATTCACAACGTGAGTATAGATAACAACTATCTCAGTGCAATATCAAAACACAATATCAATATCAATGATAAAGCACAATAAATCAAATGACGTGAATGTTCTGTATCATGCATCCACAAATGCACTATGTCATGACATGTCTCAACAAGTTCCCTATTATCACGAGTCCCATATGATATGCCTATTCAGCTCAATATGTCAGTGAAACCACATCACATCTTCATATTAGCAGCACATATCATAATACCATACTCATCTGTGATAATAGCCGGAGTATATACCCACACCAGGCGTATATCTCTCAAGCCAAAGCATATGTAATATATCTATCGTGGCAACGATCCCAGCCCAAGCATATGCCCCACACTAGCATATCTATCCAGGCACCGATCCCAGTCAAAGCATATGCCCAACACTAGCATATCTATCGTGGCAGTCAAAGCATATACCCCACCAGGTATATCTATCAAGACAATGATCGTACCAAAGCATATACACATATCTATCAAGGCATCCATACCAATCATATGAAATCTATGTATGCACATGCATATGATACTACCAATCATATGACACAACGATAACATAAATCATATGATATCAAAACCATAATAGCATCATCATATCATATCTATACTCCGTACGTCAACACGTACCTGTACTGCGACACAAACGAGATAAAGCAGTTGTCAATAGCTAAGTGCCTCGTTGTCCTGTCCCCTGTGATGGTGCTACAACAATGCCAACAATATATCATATTATCATAGGCATTAAAATCAAATTCCACAAAATATGTGATTTTTCAAAATATTAACACTGGCGATCGATCGCCATCAGCACCGATCGATCGCCAAAACTCTCTGTCCCCTCGCGATCGATCGCAACTACTTGGCGATCGATCGCCACAAACTTTCACCGCCTTAACATTTACCCTGCATCGGCGATCGATCGCCACAAAGCTCGCGATCGATCGCCGATGTCCAGAAAGTTTTGACAATGGCGATTTTCAAGTTTATCTCTATGGTTCTTCTCCTACACCTCATATTAAACCACTTCAACATGTTTCTTGAAATCCCTAGGAACATATGAACATAATTCTAACATCATAGCTTCCAATTCAAAGCATAGAAACATGATATGATTGTACACATGCACACTTGAGCTTTCCCTTCACATATATCAACATGAATGACATAATTCAAGTATACCACTATGAATTTCTTACCAAGATGGTACAATTCCACTTCACACACCCTCCTAGCTCAAGTTACAAGTGAAAGCCAAGCTCAAACCAACAACTCCTTGAAAGAAATGGAGAGGAGCTTGTGTAGTGTTTTAGTAGGTGTAAAAGGTGTTGTATGTGATTTCATCCCCTTAATCCACTTGATATAGGATCTTTAGTTCCTTAAGTCCCTTGCTATCATACCATTTAAAGGTAATTACATGCTAACTAACATGTACATGCAATGCACTCCAAATTCAAATGCAACTCTAATGCACATGAAAGTTACATGCATACTCAAATGCAAACTCATATGCACATGTTGATGCACTTTCAACACTTAATCCATAATTCACATGTTTATAGTATGAATGTATTACACACCATGTTTCATGCCTTCTCATATTTCATTTCATATATGAATCAATTCATTCTTGGTTCCACTCGAACCCCCATTATCATATCGTCAAGTGATATAATTACACCATAATCATATCATACGTGTATTAAACAAATCGAGGCATTACAATTCTCCCCCACTTATTGAATTTCGTCCTCGAAATTGTAGATACATAACATGCATATCAAAATACGCAACTCAACAATACTACGATATGACAATAGGAAACATGATCATGTATGCAACAGTATCATAAAACTGTAAAATCATACCAGTAAACAAATCCGGATACCGTTGCATCATATGCTGCTCCGTCTCCCACGTTGCCTCTTCGACACCCCGTCTGTCCCACTGTACCTTCACCATAGGAATCACTTTGTTACGCAACCTGCGTTCAGCTCGATCCAAGATCATAATCGGTCGTTCCTCATACGACACATCTGTATCCAACTGTACATCAGGTAACTGGAATACATGACTCGGATCTGGTTCATACTTCCTCAACAGTGAAACATGAAAAACATCATGAATACTACTCAAAGCTGGTGGTAGTGCCAAGCGATATGCCAACGTACCAATACGTTGCAACACCTCATACGGACCAACATATCGTGGAGACAATTTTCCACGCTTCCCAAATCGTACTACACCTTTAAAAGGTGAGATTTTCAAGAACACACGGTCACCAACTTGAAATTCAAGTGGTCTACGTCGCTTATTGGCATAAGCAGCCTGTCTATCCTGAGCAGCTTTCAATTTCAATCTAATTACCTTGATTTTCTCTTCCATGTCATGAATCATATCCGGTCCATGTAAGGAAGACTGATCCACATCATCCCAATACAATGGCGATCTACATCGTCGCCCATACAAAGCCTCAAATGGTGCCATCTGTATACTAGACTGATAACTGTTGTTATATGAAAATTCTACTAATGGCAATGACTCTTGCCATGAGTTATCAAACTCTAATACACAAGCACGCAACATATCCTCAAGCGTCTGTATCGTACGCTCTGTTTGTCCATCCGTCTGAGGATGATATGCTGTACTCAACCGCACTTCAGTTCCCAACGCTGTCTGTAGCCCTTCCCAGAAATGAGAAGTAAATCTCGGATCCCTATCCGATACAATGGAAACTGGAATACCATGTAGCCTCACTACATGTTGAATGTATAACTGTGCCATTCTCAGATATGTATATGTCATACAATATGGTACAAAATGAGATACTTTGGTAAGTCTGTCAACAATTACCCAAATTGCATCGCAACCAGAAGACGTCCGTGGCAAATGAGTCACAAAATCCATTGTGATATGTTCCCATTTCCACTGAGGAATTTCCAAACTATGTAATTCACCTCCTGGTCTCTGTCTTTCCGCTTTCACTTGTTGACAGATCAAACACCGTTTGACAAAGTTCAATACATCCTGTTTCATACGTTTCCACCAAAATTGGGTACGTAAATCATGGTACATTTTCTTTCCTCCAGGATGTATACTGTATCTACTACAATGAGCACGTTGTAGTAGTTCTTGGCGTAGTCCCAACGAAGCAGGTACTACCCAACACGTCTTGTATTTCAAAATTCCATCACTTGTAAGTACAAATTGAGATGTTTGTCCTTGATTTATCTTTTCCTTCCTATGTTGTACCTCATCATCACTCCCTTGTGCCGTTCTTATTTTGTCAAAAATGTCAGGTTCAACCAACAATGTTGATACCCGTACCGGCACTGACTCCATATCAAAATCATAACCCAAAGTACAACAAGAAGTCATCAAAGCAGATAAATAAATCACCTCATCAGCCGTATGATGTACCTTTCGACTCAAGGCATCTGCTGTAAGATTAGCCTTTCCTGGATGATATTCAATCTCACAATCATAATCTTTCAACAGATCCATCCATCTCCTTTGTCTCATATTCAACTCCGCTTGAGTGAATAGAAATTTTAGACTCTTATGATCTGTGTATATGGTAAAAGACGTACCATATAAATAATGTCGCCATATCTTCAAGGCAAAGACAATGGCAGCCAATTCCAGATCATGCACTGGATATCTCAGTTCGTGTGGCTTTAACTGTCGTGATGCATAAGCCACTACATGTTTATCCTGCATCAATACACAACCCAAACCAAGTAAAGATGCATCAGTATAAACTGCAAACCTATCATGCTCAGATGGAATGATCAATACTGGAGCTGTAGTCAATCGATGTTTTAATTCTTGAAAACTACGCTCACACGCCTCTGACCATTGAAATGATACTCCCTTCTGTGTCAAATGTGTCAATGGTTTGGCAATCGCTGAAAATCCTTCAACGAATCGTCTATAATATCCTGCCAAACCCAAGAAACTACGAATCTCTGGCACAGAAGTAGGTGCTGACCAATTCAACACTGCTTCCACTTTCTTTGGATCAACTGATATACCTTCCTCTGATATGACATGACCCAAAAATCCAACACTAGTCAACCAAAACTCACACTTACTGAGTTTGGCATACAACTGATGTGTCCTCAACAATTGCAAACACCATATGCAAATGTTGAACATGTTCGGCATCACTCCGTGAATAGATCAATATATCATCGATAAAGACAATGACAAATCGATCAAGGTAGTTCTGGAAAACCCGATTCATTAAACTCATAAAGACAGCAGGAGCATTTGTCACTCCAAATGGCATTACCAGAAACTCATAATGCCCATAACGAGTTCTGAATGCTGTCTTCTGTAGATCTCCTTCCCTCACACGTATTTGATGATATCCTGACCTCAAGTCAATTTTAGAATATATCCTTGATCCCTGCAATTGATCAAACAAATCATCTATACGAGGAAGAGGATATTTATTCTTTATGGTTACCTTGTTCAATTGTCGATAATCAATACACAGCCGCATTGTCCCCATCTTTCTTCTTAACAATAAGACCGGAGCACCCCAAGGCGATACACTAGGACGTATGTACCCCTTGTCCAGTAAATCTTGCAATTGAGTTTTCAATTCTTTCAACTCAGTTGGTGCCATCCGATAAGGAGCACGTGAAATTGCAGAAGTACCCGGTATCAAATCAATACCAAATTCCACTTCTCGACTCGGTGGGAATCCAGGTATCTCATCTGGAAACACATCCGCATATTCTGCAATCACTGGTATCTCCTCCACTTTCCTTTCTCTTTTCTGTTCTATGACATCAAGGGCATAAATCAAATAACCTTCATGTCCACGTTCCAACAAACGCGACATTCGGATTGCTGATATCAAAGGAATCCTTGCCCTCGATCCCTGGCCATAGAAGTACCATTGAGTTCCAGTATCAGACTGAAATCTCACTATCTTCTGACTACAATCCACAATAGACTGATAATCTACTCAACACATCAATCCCAATAATACAATCAAATCTGTCATGTCTAATACAATCAAATCAGCTTGTAATCCAAACTCAGTCTCAACTGAATATCACAGTCAGACACACTCTGACAAGCCATTACAGTAGTTCCCATGGTGTCGAAACATAAAGAGGCATCAACAGTGGAGACGAGCATATATGATACCGATCAACAAAAGTTTGTGCAACAAAAGAATGTGATGCACCAGTATCAATCAAAAGTAAGGCTGGATAAGTAAACAAAGTACACTTACCCGCTATCACAGCATCAGGAGCTGCCTCTGCTTCTTCCCTGTTCAGTGCATACACCTGAGCCTGAGGTGTTCCTGCCCTCTGTCCGCCACCAGACTGTACTACACTCTGTGGGTCTCTGCTAGCACTGTATTCTCTGACATGGGTCCTCTCCTCTGTTGTCCGCCCCTTGAGGACAATCACGGATCACATGTCCTGGTTTCCCACAACGGAAACAAACTACTGTATCAAACTGTGGACAATTCTTTTGATAATGTGGCCCTCCACATTTAAAACATTGTAATCCTCGTCCACTACTGCTACTTACCTTGGGACTGTCCCTTAGCCCTTCTATCATCCCCTTTCCTTGGTCCAAACCGTTTCCCCCACTAAACCTAGATGACGATGCACCACCTCGTGGTGATTTAAAGGAATTCTCCTCTAGGTCGCATCTGTCAGATGTAGGTGGTTGGGCTTGTCCAACATCTTTATACACTCCTACAGCAATCTCAGCCATCTCAGCTCGAGTCAAGGCTTCTTCATAAGATGTAGGGTTATTGGACATGACCCTATCAAACAATTCAGGCCTCAACCTTTCACAAATTGTCTGATTTTTGCCTTTGTATTGACAGCAATGTGTGGCACATAGCGAAGCAAAGAGAATAGTGAACAGCATAATCAGATACTGTCATGGCTCCTTGTCTCAGGTTTGTAAATTCATCCTCTTTCCTTTGCCTTGCAGCACAGAGAAATAATGCTCCAGAAACTTTGTTCTAAACACATCCCAGTTCACTGTCTGTCCTTGAGCCCTCAACTCAAGTACTGTGGATTTCCACCACATCATAGCTTTCTTGGCCAACTGATATTCAGCTAAACGTAACCAAGCAGTCTTGGCACACGGTGCTGATACAAATATCTGTTCTATACGTTCCAGCCACTCCTCTGACAGTTCCCCTGACTCAGTCCCCTCAAACCTAGGTGGCTGATAACTCAGAAACTGGGTCAAAGTCAATTCTCCAGGCAACAATACCTGTTCCACTGGTCCTTGTTCAATCGGTGGTGGTGGGCACAGGCACCATCCGTACACTCGCATTGCCACTCATGGCATCCCCAACATCCTCAGGTAACCCTCTGTCTGTCATAGCTGTTAGATCAAGGGTTAACAATAACAATCACAAATATATACATGTTAGATAACATCATATTTTCAAATACTAACATGCTATTACCATTCTCAAAGTGTTTAGGTAACTCCCTAATACACTTCCTCTACCCATATCACCCCGTTCTCGAACCACTGCTCTGATACCACTAATGTGGGGTCCTCATTTACTTAATCCATTATGTATTCATTACACATACATATGTGAGTCTGAATTAAGTAATATACCATGCACGGATTAAGAGTTCATGCTAGTTAAGTTGTTTACAAGGTTATCAAAAACCTAACAAACTATACTATATCATGTACATAAACAACCTAATTCAAAAGAACTCCTAGGCAGTGGTTCCCCTCGCAGCGGAAATCATGACTCACGCTCCCCACGTCTATGAGTCCCTACAGAAACATTCACAACGTGAGTATAGATAACAACTATCTCAGTGCAATATCAAAACACAATATCAATATCAATGATAAAGCACAATAAATCAATACGTGAATGTTCTGTATCATGCATCCACAAATGCACTATGTCATGACATGTCTCAACAAGTTCCCTATTATCACGAGTCCCATATGATATGCCTATTCAGCTCAATATGTCAGTGAAACCACATCACATCTTCATATTAGCAGCACATATCATAATACCATACTCATCTGTGATAATAGCCGGAGTATATACCCACACCAGGCGTATATCTCTCAAGCCAAAGCATATGTAATATATCTATCGTGGCAACGATCCCAGCCCAAGCATATGCCCCACACTAGCATATCTATCCAGGCACCGATCCCAGTCAAAGCATATGCCCAACACTAGCATATCTATCGTGGCAGTCAAAGCATATACCCCACCAGGTATATCTATCAGACAATGATCGTACCAAAGCATATAAACTATCTATCAAGGCATCCATACCAATCATATGAAATCTATGTATGCACATGCAATGATACTACCAATCATATGACACACAGATAACATAATCATATGATATCAAAACCATAATAGCATCATCATATCATATCTATACTCCGTACGTCAACACGTACCTGTACTGCGACACAAACGAGATAAAGCAGTTTGTCAATAGCTAAGTGCCTCGTTGTCCTGTCCCCTGTGATGTGCTACAACATGCCAACAATATATCATATTATCATAGGCATTAAAATCAAATTCCACAAAATATGTGATTTTTCAAAATATTAACACTGGCGATCGATCGCCATCAGCACCGATCGATCGCCAAAACTCTCTGTCCCCCTCGCGAACGATCGCACTACTTGGCGATCGATCGCCACAAACTTCACCGCCTAACATTTACCCTGCATCGGCGATCGATCGCCACAAAGCTCCGCGATCGATCGCCGATGTCCAGAAAGTTTTGACATGGCGATTTTCCAGTTTATCTCTCATGGTTCTTCTCCTCTTCTCCTACACCTCATATTAACCACTTCAACATGTTTCTTGAAATCCCTAGGAACATATAACATAATTCTATCTAACATCATAGCTTCCAATTCAAAGCATAGAAACATGATATGATTGTACACTGCACACTTGAGCTTTCCCTTCACATATATCAACATGAATGACATAATTCAAGTATACCACTATGAATTTCTTACCAAGATGGTACAATTCCCCTTACACACCCTCCTAGCTCAAGTTTACAGTGAAAGCCAAGCTCAAACCAACAACTCCTTGAAAGAAATGGAGAGGAGCTTGTGTAGTGTTTTAGTAGGTGTAAAGTGTTGTAATGTGAGTTTCATCCCCTTAATCCACTTGATATAGGATCTTTAGTTCCTTAAGTCCCTTGCTATCATACCATTTAAAGGTAATTACATGCTAACTAACATTACATGCCATGCACTCCAAATTCAAATGCAACTCTAATGCACATGAAAGTTACATGCATACTCAAATGCAAACTCATATGCACATTTTGATGCACTTTCAACACTTAATCCTAATTCACATGTTATAGTATGAATGTATTACACACCATGTTTCATGCCTTCTCTCATATTTCATTTCATATATGAATCAATTCATTCTTGGTTCCACTCGAACCCCCATTATCATATCGTCAAGTGATATAATTACACCATAATCATATCATACGTGTATTAAACAATCGAGGCATTACACATTTGACCCACATA